>OZ024909.1:82010917-82025892 GCA_964017125.1 Flabesymbios commensalis
AATTGAAATTAACACTTTGGTCTCCATAGTTTATACAAAAATAGTTCAGCGTTGTAAGTGTTGCTGTAGCATTGCATGGCACCGCATTGCTTTTCGTTCCATTACATGTACCTTGCATTGCGCTGTCGGTTTTATTCAGCAATCAAATAGACCAGGCGTCCATAGGGGTGGGGTGTCACCTGGAGAGAAGTAGTTGTCAATGTTATTTCCTTGGGCCTATACTATCCAGGAATGAGAATCCCAATGTTGATCAGGTCAACATGGGGGCTTTTTTAGTTGTCGCCATTTTTGTACATGTGGTATGGTAACGCTAACTTGTTTTTACGGCTAAGGATTAATTCTGATATTTTAACGGTATTTTTTTTTAAACTCAATAGCCTTGACCTGCAATATTTTCATCAGCAATCAAATACAATGAAGTATGGGGGTACTTACATGACATTCTTTTCACCGAGTAGCCATTCAAAAGGGTTTCCAGGGACGTCACTGCGTTTCGCAGAATTGAAGAGTTTGATTGTGGACAATAATAAAGTCTGCTTTTATTTCGCGCGCGTGCCCAAATTGAGCTATTAGTAATGTCATAGCTTTTTTCAGTACAATGTGTTTTGTGTTTTTAACTGAAAATCAACAAATTATCTGAGAAATTAACGATAATTTTTATTGTCACAATTTTTTTGTAGCTTCTATTAGCACACTAAATACCCCATTTTAAACATATTAGAGATAAAATGTGATATCAATCAGCAATATTTGAAAAAAATGACCTCTATTTTGTCAAATCTGAATAATTATCACTCACTTGAAGTTGTGGATCGCGTCAGAGAGACACAACTTTAAGTTGGTGAAAATTCAGATTAAACTATTTCGCGGCTAAGGCCATTAACCTGTAATCTCCTCGAGGACGTGCTTTGATCCTAAGAGCTCGTGCATGCGCGTAGGTGTGGGTGTGTCGATTATGTAAATAATGTCGGTTAACGTCTCACGTTTCTTGACATTATTCTGGCGGAATCGATCATTGATCCGGATTCTGTAAAAAATGAAGAACGTGACTTGCCTAGGGTTGTTAAGGACTGGTCACTCATATATTATAAATTTATTGACCATATTAAAACCCTAACAATCATGAGACGTGGACCCAATATTTGGTTACCGTTGGTCCAGTGTCGTAGATGTTGTGCCAACATTAGGTCAACATTGGGTCAACGTCTTGTGTTCACTAGGACATAGCGTTGTTACCTCGTAAAGTGCGGGAATCGACTTTAGGCGTCAGAATCTGAGTCTAAGGTCGATTCCCTCACGGAAAGCGTAAACAAATGTATAATAGCCGTAGACCCATAACATAGGTATTCAAATGAAGCTTAACAAGCTAACTAAGACATTTATGATCATTTCAAATTGAAATTAAAACGGTCCATAATTTCTACAAAAATATTTCAGCGTTGTAAGGCTTAAGGGCTGAGGGGTGATGCCAATATATTGTTATAATGACCATAATTATTAAAAACAGTCCCTGCGGTTTTGGGGTCATTGTGGAACAGCCATTGACCAGACTCTACATGTAGAAAATTAAGCAAATATGGGCCATGTTTGGCCACTTGGAGTTGTGGGTCGCGGTGGCGAGACACAACTCCAAGTGCATGGTTGCAAATTTAAATGATTAATTTAGCGCTATAAGGAATAATATTGGGCCAGTATCAACACTGTTGGCCCAGCATTGAACCAACATAAGCCCTACATGTCACGTTTGTTGACAGTACTTTGTGATGAATAATCAGCGTCGGAGACTGTGGGTCAACATTGAAACAGCATTGGGTGAATGCCACGTGTTTGCACAAAGTATACAGCAGACCCAGTGATGGATTAGTGTTGGGCCAGCGTCGTAGACGATTGATCGGCATTTAACCAGCAGTGGGCTGCAATGCCGGCCCAACATTGAACCGGAATTTGATGGGTAGGCCTTCATCCTCTGTACGATGTACATCGTAGGCAAGTATTGAATGAATGTTGGCCAGCACCGGCGATGGTGGTGGAAGGAATACATGTCGAAGATATTTGAACTTGTCTCCTTGGTTCTTTCCTTAATTATATCCTGGATACTCAGAATTCTGGCATATGAGGAAGACCAATACACTGTTATGTTAAGAAAATATTAAGCCAATTTTATGTCTATAGCACTCAAACAGACTAAAGTCGGGCCTCGGAGTTCGATAACTCCTTTTCTAGTTTTAAAATTATGATTATTTCGGCCAGCACTATGCATTTCAAATTATAATCCTGATTTCTGCTGGCAGCGTGCTATATCTACAGGTAACGAGCTGGTATTTTTGAAACCCCAACCACCATCAACCAATTTAATTATGATGATATCCTTAACGTAATGCCATTTAAATGCTTTATTGTGGACAATAATAAAGTTTGCCTTTGTTCAGCACACTCAGCATTTGTGTTCAAATAGAACTTTTAGCAATAGATCATAGCTCTACTAAACCTCTTAATCAAGACAATGCGTTTTGTGTTTTAACTGAAAATGAACAAATCATCTGGCAATCTAAGAAATTAATAATTCATTCCCACAATGTTTCGTAGCTGCGGATGAAGTGCACCATACTCCGTTAAATCCGCTTTGGCAATTACGGCGAGTCTAAACCCATTAACCTATTATCCCCTCAACGATGTTTTCTCATCCTGAGAGTTCGCGCATGCGCGTAGGTGTAGTTGTGTCAATTATGTAAATAATGTTGCATGTTAAAGTCTCATGTCTCTTCACATTATTCTGCCGGAATCCGTCATTGATCCGGACTTTGTAAAAAATGAAGAACGTGACCTGCATAGCGCTGTTAAGGACTGTGATGTGATGGCCATCCATATTATGACAACTATATTAACCATAATAAAACCCCAAGAAACATGAGACGTTGACCCAATGTTGGTTCAATGTTGTTATTGCCACAGTAGGTCAACATTGGGTCAACGTCGTGTGCTTGTTGGAACATAGCGTTATTAGCCCTTCAGACGTCAGAATCTGACGTCTATGTATGCATAGACGTCAGATTCTGACATCTATATATATGTATAGACGTCAGATTCTGATGTCTATATATATGTATAAACATCAGATTCTGACGTCTATATATATAGACGTCAGATTCTGACGTCTATATATGTATAGACATCAGATTCTGACGTCTATATATATGTATAGACGTCAGATTCTGACGTCTATCTACATGTATGTATAGACGTCAGATTCTGAATTCTAAGGACGATTCCCTCACCGAAAGCGTAAACATATGTATAATAGCCGTAGACCCATAACATAGGTATTCGAATGAAACTGAAAGAGCTGACTAAGACATTTATGATCATTTCAAAGTGAAATTAACACTCTGGTTTCCATAGTTTATACAGCAATATTTCAGCGTTGTAAGGCCCAATGGGCTGTGGGGTGTTGACAATATATTATTATAATCACCATATTAATACAGTCCCCGTGGTTTTGGGTCATTGTGGAACAGCTATTGACAGAATTCTACATGTATATGACCTAAGGGGTCTTGTCAAGTTAAAAAAATTCAAAAATCCGAGAAAAACTCGGATTAATCAGACCCCACTCACCCTCCCCCCTATCCAATTTTTATTTTTTTCTTAAGAATTTTTTTGGAAACGTTTGGAAACATGAAAACATCACAAAAAAACCACAAAAAACACACAAATCTGAGTTGGGGCTTGACTCACTCACCCACTTCCGAGTTTTTCTCGGATTTTTTGGATTTATTTTACCTTGACAAAACCCCCAAGTCTCAAATTAAACAAACATGGGTCATTCTCACCCATTTGGGAGTTCTGGGTCGCGGTAGACACACAACTCCGAGTACATGGCTGAAAATTGAAGTTGTAAATTTAGCGTTTTAAGGATTAACAGTGATCCATCATCTGCACCGTTGGCCCAGCATTGAACCAACATAAACCCTACATAACACGCTTGTTGACTGGCGGCCAGATATCAATACTCTGTGATTATTAATCACCAGCAATCGAAATCTATTTCATGTCAAATAAAATACGTCGCCAGCGGCGTAATGTGTGGATCACTCAGCTCCACAGTGAAATGCCACGATGTCAACCGATAGGTTTTATTAGGCTGGACGCATGTTGTGTTTAAGCTCAGTCGTAATGTTTTATTAGGCTGCGGTCAGATTGACCTTAGCCCCAGTCTTTATTTCTAAAGTAGTGAGTGCCAATAGGTATTAAACTGCTCCACTTTCGTAAAAAGCGAATCAACATCAAATCAACTTAAGACCAATGCCAATGTGCTTGCTAGTTTTTTTTAAAGCCCATCAGACAACTGCTGACTCATCCAAAAAGTTTTCAATCTAGTTTCATTCAGTTTGTCCCAGTTTTACTACAACCAATACTTTCAAGTATAAGTTGAAGAACCTGAGTTGCATAGCGTCCTTAAGGACTGTGCCATGATGATCATATATATATCATAAATATGATAACCCTGTTAGAATAGTTCATGTGGTCTTGGGGTCATTATGGGACAGCTATTGCTGGGTGTGGGTCCATGGAACCGATTTTACATGTAGATGACCAGAGTAAATCAGAGAGCCAGCCAAACGTAATGGATGGGATTGTCTGATTTCCTATTCTCGATTCCTGTTGAATGCTGGCCAACCTTAACCGAAGTCCAGTCAATCAGAGAGCAGATTCTACATGAAAAGAGTCCAGTAAATCAGAGAGCAAGTCAGACGTAATGGATGGGATTGTTCGTTTTCTCGATTCCTGTCAAATGCTGGTCAGCCTTTATGTCTCACAAGTCATCAAACCTGGGAAATAAAACACGGTGATCCGGGTAATGACCAGGGTCCAGTAAATCAGAGAGCCAGCCAGACGTAACGAATGTCTGCTTACAGGTCAAGTCATGTCGTCAAACCCGGCAAACAGAGATAAAACACAGTGATCTGGGCAATCCACAGACACGATTACCAGAATACAAGCTGGACAAAAATAATCATGTAATGTTAGAAATACAGCACACACAGAAAATTTGTATAACATTTGTACAATGTTGGGCCAACGTCGAAGATGTTGGGCCAACATTGTACAAATGCTATAGGCCTACACATGTTTTGTGTTTGCTCGGAAGCTCCACTTGCTTCTTGTTGGAAGGTTCAACTTGCCTCCTGCTGTGCCATCACATGCATTGCTTTCTTCATTATATGATACGCTGTGCTGCATACAAACATGTACTAACGTTAAGGCATAAACATTGCATTGTGTCTGGTAGCATTGTATTTATTGATACCTCTGATTATAAGACAATCATAATAATTTCAATGCCATGCATTGCGTTCCGCTGTAATCCAATGCATTGCTTTGTGTCTCTCTGCATTGTGTTGCTGCAGCATTGTATAGCATTGTTTGTCACTGCGTTGCTTCTCATGTCATTGTGTTGCATTGGGCTGTCACGTGTATTCAGCAATATTACAAATATATCCATGAAAACTATACATCAACAGTTGGATGTAAAGATTGATTGTTGTTGTCACGTTGACAATACGAATGATTGCCATTTGAATGTCAGTCGTCTTGATATAACCAAAGTGTTAATATTAGTAGAATGTCATTTGTTCGGGAATGTCAGTCAGTTATCTGGTATTTTAACCAGACACGTAAATGAAGATCTAAATTATCAGGCACATCACACACTCATGTCGCAAACACCGAATACAATCATCAGACACCAAACACAATCATCAGACACCAAGAACAAACAACAAACACTGAACACAATCATCAGACACCGAAAACAATCACCAAACACCGAACGCAATCATCAGACACCAAACACAATCATCAGACACCAAACACAATCATCAGACACCAAACACAATCATCAGACACCAAACACAATTATCAGACACCAAAAAACAAACAACAAACACTGAATACAATCATCAGACACCGAAAACAATCACCAAACACCGAACGCAATCATCAGACACCGAACGCAATCATCAGACACCAAACACAATCATCAGACACCGAACACAATCATCAGACACCGAACACAATCATCAGACACCAAGCACAATCATCAGACACCAAACACAATCAACAGACACCGAACACAATCATCAGACACCGAACACAATCAACAGACACCGAGCACAATCAACAGGCACCGAGCACAATCATCAGACACCGAACACAATCATCATACACCAAGCACATTCATCAGACACCGAACACAATCATCATACACCAAGCACAATCATCAGACACCGAACACAATCATCAGACACCGAACACAATCACCAGACACCAAACACAATCACCAGACACTGAGAATAATCACATCTCAGACACACAGACAACAACGAAACATTTAAGGTGTCGTGAAGTTGTCACAGTATTTTCTTAGGAACAAGCTAGGACACACGTGTTCGCTATCTGCCGCGCGGTGATCCAATGTTGATTTGACGCTGATACAGCTGGGAAGGTGTGCCAACATCAAACCAATATTGGATGATTGACTGATGGTTTCTGGGCTGCAGACTTTATGATTAAAGACCGTCGTGGTCAGGTGTCCACCCACACTGTCACGGACACCAGACAAAACTGACCATTCCAGTTTACGCAGCACGTATTTCCCCGACCAGGCAGATGTTCTTGGTTCTAACATGCAGATAGCTTTACTATCTCCATGGTTCTAAGGAAAACAACACCATTAATCTAGGTGTATTGTCGCTTATATCATCTTTATTTACTCTATGTTTATATGAAGCTGAGGCCAATACCTAGAAAACGGTATATATACCTGGTTTAATGTTGGGCTGACGTCACAGGCGGTGGATCTATGTTAAACCAGCATTGGGTCGATGTCTCATGTTTGCTATGAATGTCCATTCATTGTCAAACATTTTCAAGAGAATTAATCTCACGCATGTCAGTTTACAATGCTGGTAATAAATTATGTTCTCATGTACATAATTCCGTACAAATAGTCCAGGAGCATAGGTAAAAACAATTTTCCTGTGTCTTTTCGAGATATTGGAAATAATAAATTAGCTCAGTCGTAATGTTTTATTAGGCTGCGGTCAGATTGAGCTAAGCCTCAGTCTTTATTTCTAAAGTAGTGAGGGCCAATGGGCATTAAACTGCTCCACTTTCGTAAACAGCGAACCAACATCAAACCAACTTAGGGCCAATGCCAATGTGCTTGCTAGTTTTCTTTAAAAGCCCATCATACAACTGCAGACTCATCCAAATAGTTTTTAACCTAGTCTCGTTCAGTTTGTTCCAGTCTTAGCACAATCAAAACTATCAAATATAAAATGAAGAACGTGAGTTGCATAACTAGTGTTCTTAAGGACTGTGCCATGGTGACCATTGATTTATTATACATATAATGACCATATTAAAACAGTCCTTGTGATCTTGGGGTCATTGTGGAACAGCTATTGATGGGTTTGAAACCATGGACCATACTCTACATCTAGATTACCAGAGTGAAGCCAGACATAATAAATGACTTTCTCGATTCCTCTTGACTGCTGTCCAATCTTTGTGGAGTACAGTGAATCAGAGAGCAGATTCCAGATGACCAGCGTTGACGGGACGTTGATCCAGAGACCAGTTAATCAGAGAGCAAGTCATACGTAATGGATGAGATTGTCTGCTTTCTCGATTCCTGTCAAATGCTGGTCAACCTTTATTTCTCACAAGTCATCAAACCTGGGAAATAGGGATATACGGTGATCTGGGCTAGACAAAAATAATCATGTAATGTTAGAAATACAGCAAACACAGAACATTTGTATAACATTTGTACAATGGTGGGCCAACATCGAAGAGGTTGGGCCGACGCTGTACATACCGACGTTGTAAAAGTGTTATACAAATATTTGCTGGGTAGCGCAACTTGCCTACTGCTGTAAGGTTCAACTTGCCTCCTGCTGTGTCATCACATGCATTGCTCCCCTCATTATATGCTACGCTGTGTTGCATACAAACATGTACTAACGTTAGGGCATCATACATAGCATTGTGTCGTTAGCATTGCATGGATACCTTTGATGATAAGACAATCATAATAATTTCAATTAATCAGCGTAACACAATCATCAGACACCAAGCACAATCATCAGACACCGAGCACAATCATCAGACACCAAGCACAATCATCAGACACCAAGCACAATCATCAGACACAAACCACAATAAGCAGACACCGAGCACAATCATCAGACACCAAGCACAATCATCAGACACCAAGCACAATCATCAGACACCAAGCACAATCATCAGACACCAAGCACAATCATCAGACACCGAGCACAATCATCAGACACCAAGCACAATCATCAGACACCGAGCACAATCATCAGACACCGAGCACAATCATCAGACACCGAGCACAATCATCAGACACCAAGCACAATCATCAGACACCCAGCACAATCATCAGACACAAACCACAATCATCCGACACTGAGAACAATCACATCTCAGACACATAGAAAACTGTGAAGCTTTTAAGGTGTCGTGAAGTTGTAATTTCAGGATATTTTGTTTTATCTTGGAGCAAGTGAGGAATGTCCCTTCATGTATCTGGCTATTCGGGCGGGGGCCCTAGGGTAGTGGTTAGCACCGCTGCCTTTCACGCCGGAGCTCGGGGTTTGTTTCCCGGTCTCGGCGGTTTGAAAGAAACAAAAATGTTTCTTCCCCATCCACTCGTGAAACTCAGTATTGTGGGGAGCCTCCGTGACCGAGTGGTAGCGTGCTCGGTCTCAGACCTCCAGGGTTTGAATTTCGAATCCTGTGTCTGGAGGGCAGTGTCATCTCACTCATATCATCCTCAGGAAGTTCTCCTGGCCCAGTTTAGCCTGTATGTGCACAAATGTGGCCTAAGGCCCGATTCATTAGATTTCATTGTTTATCTGAACATTTAGAGAATGAATCTCACGTTTTTCAGTTTACTCTGATAATATTAAATGTTGTTGTCATGTGCATAAATCCGTACAAATAGTCTAGGAGCATTAGGTAAAAGCAATGGTCCCAAATGTAGCTACGAAAATGCTGACAAAAGTCCCCAAGTTTCTCTGTTGTCCTCTTTCTCTGCAGCACCAACTGTAATTGTTTGTAAATAATTATTTTGGTTGTTATCGCCTGCGTTTTTTCGGGATATTAGAATGATGATATTTGTTGGCAAAAGTATCCTGTAAGATGTTCTCTTTTAGTAAAATTATTGTCAGTAGTTTATTCTTTGTTTTTTTATAGGCGTTTCAAGGCCATTTCAAGGCCATGAAGGTTTTTTAACGTTATTATAAAGACATTGCCATATCGGAGCTAATCATGTTTTATTGTATGCCGTGTGACCACTCATAATATTTAGTGTGATGCACCAAATGCTAATACGTGACATAAAATAATATGAACATAGTAGGATGATCAAACGTCACTGGGGGTCAGTTGAGGTCATACACAATTATATGGACTGAAGGTGGATGAACTAGGTCACTCCTAGTCCAAGGTAATATTTATCAACCATACAATGAAATAAATTGGACGTCATACACATATTTATTTATTTGAGAACAATGTAAATCCACCGATCTAAATGCAATATTTTAAGCTGTATATATATTGTTTTAAAGAAGCCTACTTTAACAGCGTCAACAGTTTGCATAAAAAATATAACACTCCAAGGCCTATAACCACTCCTAGTGAGTGAGAATATCGATGTGGTCACTGGATATAATATATCATTTGCATGGGGGTTACTGGCAGCCATCGTGTCCACTGACCTCTAGATGACATTGAAACGTTAAAACCAGTCACAAAAAATTAGTCACAAAATTGTATTACATTAGATTCTATGTGTATTACGTTACAAGGTAAAAGATCAAGATGGCCGATGGTGTCCAATTTAAATATATGCAAATCGGTTTTATTTGAAAATTATTCCGTATTAAAACAACTTCCATACCTATTTTGGTTAAATGAGCCGAAAGAAATTTTTCTTGGGACGTTTTGTATAATCATCCACAATGTATTTGGAGGAGGTATTGCTCCTGGACTAAAAGGCAGATATCCTGTTTCTCACCCAGAGGCGTCAACACAAAGAAGGCTTCAGCGACAGATTTCAAAGAAAATCAATTGGTGATCACGTTAGCTCACAGCAAACATCAGATATTGACCCGATGATGTAGAAATGTTGGGCCAGCGTCGCAGACGGTGGCCCAACATTACTACGACACTGGCTCAAGATTTCGTGTTTATACACAAGTTTATATATAAAAGTTTTAACAAGTTTATATAAAAGTGTATATACACTTTCTGTATACAAGTTTATATACACGTTTTTAACAAAATAAAAACAAATGAAAACAAAGAAATTGATAACATAATTTGTGGCAGATGTTTAATTATTAAGATTATTAAAATTGTGATATATTTATTTTGAATAAGTATAAACATTTCTCGCCATTTTAAGCTGGAAATAGCGTTAGCGATTTTAGCTTCGAATAAATAAGAACTAGAGATTTAGGATTTTACGATGCGAGATACATTCACCACGGTTAATGTGAATCCTACTGTAGAGACTGAGGATACAGCAACATGAGGGATGGACATGGTTAAAATCATTCTGATGGTTTGATTTTCAAGGAAAAGGGAAGATCGATGACAAAAAAATGAATTTAAGATACGGTAAAAATGCTTTTTCAAATCACAGAGATGACACAATTTTAGAGAATAAATCCGACAAAAATAGAAATTGAATGGGAAAAGAGAGAACGTCAGAGATAAATCCTCACTGAGACGTAATGCTCGCTGGGGCTAGGATTAGATTGTCTAAGCTCGGCAGAGTCCCCGTCAGAAGAAGTCTAAATTGACGATCAGACACAATAATTGATTTTTAATTGTCAATGACGCTATCATTATAATTCGCCTAAGCGGACTCTTTGCTAACCCTTTCAGCTTGGGGACCGACTTTATACGTCAGAATCTGACGTCTAATGACGTCAGATTCTGACGTATAAAGATGATCCCCGCACTGAAAGAATTTCTAATGGCCGTAGATCCATAACATAGGTATTCAAATGAAGCGGAAAGCGATAAATAAGACAATAAAAACCTTTGGTCTGTGTAACCCGGGTTAGGGCAAGTTCGTCAGGAGTGGGTACAATCATGACAACTATCTCTAGCAATAGGCTTCATTTATTACAAAAAGTAACTGTTAATGGTTCATCATTAATCTTACTATATGACACACTGATGATAGACATAGACTACAGTTAACCATAAAACACAGAACGTTGATCTTCATTGATTGGTTTAATGTTGGTCCACCGTCTGTGAAGCATCAAGGGGCATTGGGGCAACGGCTCTGATGCGAAAGTAGGTGATCGCAGATTCGTCCCCCGCTGTGGCATTGAGGTTTCAAACGAAAGTTTCTTCCCCGCTCACTCTTAAATATGTAATATTGTGGAGAGTCTATGTGACCGAGAGGTAGCGTGCTCGGCCTCAGTCCAAAGGGCTCTCATTCATCTGGTGGCCTGCAACCCCCTTTATTCATTTATTCATTCATGCATTCATTCATTTATTCAGGGAAAGCATCAAGCTGTCATAATGATAAAACAATGGTGTATGTTGACTGGTGATCAGATATCAATACTTCGTGATGGCTATGGCTACCTGGCGCTATGCGGCAATGAATCAGTACAACTGGACGGGGAAGAGACAAACGCGTACAACATTTAATATTACTGTGCATTTTGAAGGCATTTGAATGTGGAATTGCTTACATAATATAAACAACAAACGATTTTAAAATAATATTGCATTTAACAACTGGACTTCATATTAAGATGTTTTTGTGCTTTATTTGAGATCTCAGCTTTTAGATTTGATTTTTTCGGTCGATATTATTGTTGCACAGTTAGCCACTTCACACGGCCCCCGCCCCCTTATACATGGTGTAATTAGAGGTATTTGTCACGTGGCACAGCAGTAACTGCCCTAGGCTGTACTCGAGTGGCTATCAGATGACATAGCAGCATATAAACATCGTAGTACCAGCATTTTAAGCAGGAAGAGCAGGTGTCAAGTGAGGCTAATTGATGAAAACAACACCATAACAATCGCCTTACCTGACACATTAACACATGTACACATGTGAGATATTCCTGGCTGAAATTACAGAGCGAAGGGAGAAAATGAAGAATAACAAGTATATCACAAACATCAAAGGGACAAACCCCATGTAGCAGGATTACAAGCAAAAGTCATTTTCATGGTTACATTTATACCAGCAATGTTTTTCTGTAAAACATAACATGTCATTTAGTGTTAAGTCATAGAAATGTTAAGCTAATGAAAACTAACTTTTTTAGAAACATCTGCTATCATGCTAAAATTGATCTGTAAAATTTCACCCATCAATTTGCCTGACACACTTCTCACATTCTATATAAGACAATTTATACTGTCGACTCGGGGCACCAGCAATTGATTGTTGAGTGATGTTCACATTTTGACACCATGGTAACCAGCTTAGTCTCCCCTTTGTTGATATTACATGGCTTGGCTTTATATGTCTATTGAATCCCCCCCCCCCCTGACTTATTTCCTGTTTGTTAGGTATTTGCTTGATAGGTTTATTGAGTTTTCGTGTCATTTCCGGATCCACCAAAGAAGTATACCTCTCAGAAAACATACGACGTTGAACAAATGTTGGTTTCATGTTGGGCCAACGTCGCAGACGGTGGGCTACCATTAAATCAACATTAGCTCAACATGGTCCAGCATTGATATAGCGTTATACATGCTGGCCCAGCATTGATATAGAGATGGACCAACTTCCCCTGCCGGCCCAGCATTGATATATAGTTAGCAACGCTGGCCCAGCTTTGGTATAGCGTTGACCCAACGTCCCCTGACAGGTGGGAGAGTTCTATCCTGCATTACTGAAGCAGACACCAGTAACTGCTTACCTAAACAGTAATAAGATGATGTTGTCTTCCTTTTCACCGTATTATTTCCATCATGCTTGTAAGTGCCACTCTATCAAATCACCAGATGACTGGTCCTGTTGTCACGTAGAAACATGAGGACCGACCACAGACATAATCATGATCTAGATCACTGGACATCTCTTATCATCTAAATCCATATAAAAAGCTCAGCGCTGTCACTTCACACTAGAAAACAAACCCTTTACATTCACAAAGTATATTTATACGGGGACTATGTGATAAATATCAAATTTATTTTCTGGGTCAAATTGTTTTGTATGGTAATAATAATGATAATTGACTGATTCCTTCCATGAGGGTTTGCAATGTTGCAACTTTGTCACATAATTTATACTTATTTGTGATACAAAATATATATTTATATACAACATGTACAACAGGGTTCGTTCTATAAAATAACCTAAATATCGCATTATATGTGTACACTTTAAATCAGGGTATTTGAATGTGCATCATAACTACTGGTACTCAAAATAAAGTTAGAGCTAAAGGATATAATTATAAGCAGCGAATACAGTAAATATCATTACTAGCTTAGACTTTGATAAAACGCTTGTGCTGGGCTTCAAAGGTAAACGATGCTAAGTGATTACATTACAAGCGAGCAGTTACTGCTGTTTTTTGTATAGTAGGTCCTACACACGAATATGGGACAAAAACGTGTGTTGTCATCGAACTTTTTGTTAAACATAGTAAAATAAAATGCAGAGATAACACAACAGCTAAATGCTGCTTGTTATTATTGTTCGAGTTTGGCTCTACAGTTACAGTTAGTGAGACTCCTGGTTTAATTACCTGTGTGGCCAGTGTCTTCACCCCATGTAATGTGCAAACATACATCAACACCCAGTGCATTTAGCAGAATACATTATGTTTTTGTTCTCTTTAGATATTAGTCCTGAATCTCTACTTTGATATGAATGTCATCGTTCTCTGATCTGTATTGCAAAAGCAGCAGTAACTGCTAGCTTAACACGTTAGCAGTTACAGCTGTTTGCCTCTTTTCATCAGTGAATCATGGTGACCTTGCGAATAGAGGTTATTATTATTTTATCTAATCTGTAGCAGACATAAATCTTTACAACCGTGATCCAAACAAATTCACATGACACGTATTATATATGCGTTAAACAATCCAAGTGAGCTACAGGACTAACACAGCCGTAACTACTTACTATTAAAGTTGTTGACATCTGCATTGCATAAAAAAACATTTCTGATTCACATTTAAAAACACCGAGTATAATAAATCAAAGTCACCTATCGCTATATTATCCATATTATCATGCCTTCATGATCTGACTTGGGTATTACCACATATCAGGACGGCTGTTGCTCTCGGATTTATTATTTGGCTTTTTAGGGCCGGTTAGGGACGTTTCCGTCGCCTTTGTTATCAGACGAGGTGGGGCCTTATGGAGGATTTCAGAGTTGCTAAGTCTACTGATTTTATCTATGAGGTCGGGAATGTTTTTCTTCGATTGTAACTCCGAGTATGTGGTACTAGCTAGGTCGTGAGTGAAATGGTATGAAATAAATAATATAGTGAATTAAAACAAGCTGTAATGTTTTTTTTTGCGCGAGGGCCATATAGGTAATACATCACTAGTTAATTAAATAAACCATAATGTTATTGTGTGAGTGCCATGTCCTGCGTGAATGGCACACATAATTATTATCCGTAATTGTCATTGTTATTACATCACTAAGTCTGCAACACTCGATAATATGGATGGTTCTGATGCTATACTTTGTTGGCAGTCGACGAACCACAATGTCCGACTTTTATTAGTATGTATATATTGTTCTGATGCTATACTTTGTTGGCAGTCGACGAACCACAATGTCCGACGTTTATTAGTATGTATATATTGTGTTTCGGTAGTAGTACTGTTATTACGCTGTTAAGTTTACACCACTAGTCAATATCAG
>OZ024909.1:82026092-82166154 GCA_964017125.1 Flabesymbios commensalis
GACTATAATTGGGCGGGGGCCTTAGGGTAGTGGTTAGCACCGCTGCCCTTCACGCCAGTGTCCGGGGTTCGGTTCCCGGCCTCGGCGGTTTGAAAGAAGCAAAAATGTTTCTTCCCCATCCACGTGTGAAAGTCAGTATCGTGGGGAGCCTCCGTGACCGAGAGGTAGCGTGCTCGGCCTCAGACCGCCAGGGCTCGAATTTCGAGTCCTGTGTCTGGAGGACAGTGTCATCTCAATCATCTCACCATCCTCAGGAGGTTCTCCTGGCCCAGTTTAGCCTATATGTGCACAAAGGTGGCCTAAAGCCCGATTCATTTCATTTCATTTTCTGACTATAATTATTTCGTGTTGCTGAGGTCTTGGTTTTATATGTTTATTGGGTTTTCCTGTCGTGTCCTGATCCACCATAGAATTTTATTTTTCTCAGAAAATATTAGACATTGGACAAATGTTGGTTTCGTGTTGGGCCAGCGTCGCAGACGGTTGGCCAGCGTTAAAACAACATTGGCTCAACATGACCTAGAATTGATATAGTGCTAGACATGCTGGCCCAGCCTTGATATGGAGCTGAACCAACATCCCCTGCTAGTCCAGCATTGATATAGTGACCTTATTATTGCTGCACAGTTAGCCTCTTCTCAAGGGCCCCGCTCTGATGCATTCTGTAGCTAGAGCTATTGGTCACCTGGCCCAGGAGTAAGAGCTGCCCCAGGCGGTACACCAGTGTCTATCAGACGTCATACCAGCATATAGACATCGTAGTACAAGCAACTTTTAAAATGCAAGCACTTGTCAAGTGAGGCTAAGTTATGGAAACAACACCGGAACAATATCCTTGCCTGACACATTAACACATGTACACAGGTGCGAAATTCCTGCAATTGCAGGACAAATGAAAAACATAAAGAATAACAAATATATCAAAAACATCTAACAGAGCAACCCGGAGTCCACGCCAGGAACAAATAGTTTATGGAAAGCATAACATTTCGTTATGTGTTATGTGATAGAAACTTCAGGTGTTCTTGTGACAATAATAAAAACTGCCTTTTTAAAAAAATCTGCTATCGGGCTAGCATAGAATTGGCCTTTAAAATTCAACCAATGCATTAGCCAGACTCATTTCTGAAATTCTTATTGAAAACAATTGATACTGTCGACTATGTGTGCCTGCAATGTATTAATTGTCGAGGAATGTACAGATTTTACCAGTACGTTAATCAGCGTGGGTCCACTTCTCTGGATATTGCATTCCAGGCAGTTTACAACCACACAAAGCAAACGTGCCATCAACAATTTTCCATTATTCCCATGTCTTTGCCAAGGAATATTAAATGTACCGATGATTATTGTTTATATTCTTATTATATTAAAGGTAAAGGTAAAGGTGCAGGTTTATAGTCTGATATCAAGTCTGAAGACCTATCATCCGACTTTACAGCTTACCCCCTGGTCACTGGACCTGTTCATTCATGTGCCATTTCAACTCCACGGAGAGCATACAGTCCTGCAGCCGTTTAGGGCGCATTGAACTTATCATACACATTGCAGCCTCTGTCCTACCAGGTACTCATTTTCACCTGAGTCAAGTTAAGCATTTGAGGGTGAAGTGCCTTGCCAAAGAACACAACATCTTAGCAATGTCCCAAGATTGAGAGGGGAGAAACATTATATTTCTCTGAAAATTCTGCACCAAGCGGGATTCGAAACCGCACGGCAGGCAGCGACATCGGCAGAGCGCCGCGCTCTAACCATTGCGCCATGTCCCTCTCTATTAACAGCACAATGAGTAAAACGTTTCTATGTTTCGACCCCTTGGATAAAATATCTAATATATATAACATGTAAATTCCACATAGTAGCACAATCACACTCTGGAAAATGTAATCGAACGAACCGACTTCCTCACGAAGTCGAAAATGTCCCCATTCTATCTCACATGCCTTTGGGAGACGATTAGACAAGGTATGACATAAGATGGATACAAACTACATATATGAGGAAGACCCCCTAAACTGGCCATGGAAACCGAAATTCTGAAGCCGAGACGCTTAGAAGGTAAGGAATCTAAAGCAGAATAAAGATACTTTATTTTAATAACAAATTACGTTTTTCTGTGACCAATGACCAACGTGGACGTTTTTTTTTTGTAATGGTGGCCTCATGCTAGCGACCTTAATCTTGGGATTAGGGACGTTTACGATTAGTAATTGTTTATTTCTAAATTGTATATAGATTTCTTTTCCTAGTGTCAAATAAATTATTTTTAGCTTAGAACAATAACTGTTTACGTTTCAAGTAATCTAATTATTGCATGTTTAAGGTAGACTTGACTGCATGCACATTTGACTGTGCCGAAAGCCGCTTATCAGTTATTCGTGTAGTTTTTCTTTTGGACATATATGTCTAAAATCAAATCTTGTCCTTATTTCTCTTTTAACTGATAAATGTGCAACACATCATTGAAAACAAATTAGACAATTTTAGCCTATGGACATGTGTACATTTTCTGAGCATATCATGGAGACAAAATAAAAAAGGATGATTTTAGCATGATTGTGTCGCTTTGATATAATAAACTAACATATTGATTTCTTTATTTCTAGAGGACGTTCATTGATATCTGGTCAGACCTTCAGACAGACGGTTTGTGATCCTGAAGTGATTTTATTGTAGTTCTACACTACATTTCCTGTTGCTCAGGTCTTGACTTGATAGGTTGATTGGGATTTTCCTGTCCTGTCCAGAGTATTATATCCCTCTCAGACAACATGAGACGCGGAGCCAATATTGGTTTCATGTTGGGCCAGCATCGCGTTACATCAACATTTGCTAAACCAGTCGTCTCTGTTGAGCTGTTGTCATGTGGAACCCAGTACAGACGATATGTACACTGCTGGTCAAAAGCTAGTTATGTTGGCTCAGCATTGCCTAAACAGTTTTATGATGTTGATGTCTACCTTTCCGCAGTATCAACTCCACGATGCTTGTAAGTGTCACTACATCAAATCGTCAGACGACTAGTCCTGTTGTCACGTAGAAACACGAGAACCCAGCACAGACATAATAATAATCTAGATCACTGGACAACTGACATATCTGTCATTTCACACTGGACCACCAGCCCTTTACATCCACAATGTATATGTATACGAACGTGATGAAAGATCAAACTCATTGATTGTATCAAATTAAAGTATTATTCCACATTTTAATAAAAAAAAACATGAATCGTGGTAATCAGGATGATTGATTGGTTCTGTTCATGGAGTTACAATATGCCAACTTTAACATATCATGTAGATTTATTTGTCATACAAAATATATATGTATATATGTTGTATATATGTACAACAGGGTTAGAACTGTAAAATAAACTACAAACATCATTATATCAGGGTATAGTAAGATGTATGCATCCTAACTATCGTTAGAGCTAACGTATATAATATAAGCAGCGGGCACAGTGAATATCAGCCGTCACACAAACAATTTGGACATGTATGAAACTCTATATGAAACCTGAAATGATTTTAAAACGTTGGCCTAAATATTTTACATTTTCAACCAAAAAAAAAACACTAGGCCTAACTTAACGAGCTTAGACTTGGATGAAACACTAAAGGTACAGCCCCACCGAGCGCCGCGACGCGCCGAGCTGCGCCGCGCCTTAAAAAAGATCAGCTGTACTACATTGCATGGGCTACACTGCAATCTGCGCCGCGCTGCGCCGAGCCATGCCGCGCCGCGAAATGAAAGCTGGGAAAAGTTTATCTTTCACGGCGCCGTATTTTTTCGGCGTTGCTCTGTGGCCAATGACAATGGCCAGAAGAGTCACGTGTCGTAAAAGTACTGCCTCCATGCATAATCAGCATTCCCCTAAAAACAGGATTTTCACGGGCCGTGCTGCTCTTAGTGGGGCCACGTTTGCTCGATTTTGCAGCGCAGCTTAACGCGGCGCAGCGCGGCGCGCTGTGCTTACATACGAATATGGTACTAAAACGTGTGTCGCCAAAGAGGTTTTTGTTAAGCATGTTCAAATGAAATGACGACATAACACAGCAGCCAAATGCTGATTATTATTTATTGTTTGAGATTCGCTCTACATTTTCTGTTAGCCTGGTTTAATTACCTGGTGCATTTAGCAGAATCTGTTATGCTTTTGTTCTCTTGAGATATTTCCCGAATTTCTATGATTTGAATGCCACCTCTCTCTGGTCTGTATTGCAAAAACAAGTCAATCAGCAGTAACTTAAAACTTTATCTGTTACAGTTCTTCGCCCATATACATCAGTGAACGTTTGTCATGGTTACCTTGGGATTAGATGGTACTATTATTGTATCTAGTCTGCAGCAGACTTTAATCTTCACAACCGTGATTCAAACAAATCAACCCAACACCTATATGTACAATCCAAGTGAGCCGCATTCCTGCTACAACAGTAACCCAAAATATTACTATTTAAGTTGTTGACATCTACATGACATAATAAATTTATTTTTGATTTTAATTTAAAACAAGTGTGTGAATAGTCTGTCAACCGCTTCATATCCCCCCTCCAATCATAGTTGATACGGTTAACCAAATTCATGAAAAAACAGTAGGTTCCCCTTAATATGTTGATTTATGCGATTGTGAAGGAGATCTAATGGAGTCTGGAGTTTGTCAGTCCTTCTAACAGATGGTTTACAGGATGTTTTTTGCCAACACCACAGCTGGCGTGGCCCAGCACAAGGTCTTCGGCAGGTGATCACGAGTACATAATACAGTTAACAAGTAGTAAACAATCCCTAGTTACCACTGTGGTAGCTGTGGTACATGCAGGAAAGTGTCCGTAATCACCGCCGTGTTTCTAGCCACACTGTTTATCGATCCACTTTTCTCAGGTGTGAAATAAAACGCTATGTTTATGTACAGAGTTCAGTATCCTGCGAGGGAACCATTAATATAAAGGCTGACGTCGTATTTATTTCCAAAGAAGGTTCCCCTAGCTACTCAAGTCAGGTAGTTTGTGCATCCTTTTTTAATAAAATCGTCGTGGAACAAGATGCTACGATAACGCAAAATCAAATATATTTTGCGGTTTTACTTGATGTATCCCAGCTGGTATGACATTTTGAAATAGTTGATCACTTTATAATGAGTTATTGTTGTGAAAGCCATGTCTTAATTTATGTTACGCGCCTCCTCATTGGTCATACTATAGTAATATAAGGAGAGAAATAAATGAATGAATAAATAAATGAATCATTAACTTAATGATTAAATGAATGAATAAATGAATGAATGAATGAATAAATAAATAAATAAATAAAATAATCAATCAATCAATCAATCAATCAATCAATCAATCAATCAATCAATCAATCAATCAATCAATCAATCAATCAATCGATCAATCGATCAATCAATCAATCGATCAATCAATCAATCAATCAATCAATCAATCAATCAATCAATCAATCAATCAATCAATCAATCAATCAATCAATCAATCAATCAATCAATCAATCAATCAATGCAGTCGGGCTGTATTTTTTAGAAGCTATATTGCATGCAGCAGTTTATCTAATACAAAACAGAAGCAACACAAATAAATGCCTGTTATTTTTTTTATCTCGGCTTTGGATATGAAAGGGTGCATTAGCCATTTCGTGAAGTGGCAGATGCACCCTCTCATCCAAACGGACCGCATGACACAGATAATCCATTGTTTATTTCTCTGATTTAAATATACTCTCTGAACAAATGCGAAGAAAATAAAAATGTACCTTCTCGCTGTAATGATAAATTTCAAAACATAGCCATTATATCGTTTAGAAACCATTACGTTGTGAAATAAATTAAGTTGAAAATAATTAGGATACATTGGTCCAGATCGTATTTTTTACTTGAAACGTATTAACACTTCAAAGCAGTTTGATCAAATGAAGCCGTGTGTAAGAAATGCTTGCTGTTTGGAAAATGCATAATCAATATGCTGATGTCATAATCGATTCTAAGATGTGATAATGTTTGCATCTACCACCTTCCTTGGTCATCGAACCACACTCATACTTTGATAGAATGGGCGTCAGAATCTGTTTCTGCGCTCTTCAATAATATTACCATTTCACGCAAATCTGAGCATTTCCTTAACATTACTAGAGAAAAAAACGACTGAATGAAATAATAAATGAACAAAAAATGGAATGAAATGAAATGAATCGGGCTTAAGGCCACCTTTGTGCACATATAGGCTAAACTGGGCCAGGAGAACCTCCTGAGGATGGTGAGATGATTGAGATGACACTGTCCTCCAGACACAAGATTCGAAATTCGAGCCCTGGCGGTCTGAGGCCGAGCACGCTACCTCTCGGTCACGGAGGCTCCCCACAATACTGACTTTCACACGTGGATGGGGAAGAAATTTTTTTTTTTGTCTCGAGACCGGGAACCGAACCCCGGACTCGAGACAAGTCGAGATTTGCGGCAGCAACTCGCGGCTTGTAGTGGATGAAGATGACTGAAAGTGGGTGAAAAATTAAAGAAAATTGCGATGTGTTGGTAAAACAGTTTCAAGAAAATTTTCATCATAAACCCCTCAGTTGTAGGAAAACTAAGTCTGTTTACAGGGATGTAGAATGATGCTTTGATGCATCGTGAGGGCTTAAAGGGTTAATGTTGAAGACGATGGATGCACATTAAAATAACTCATTGTATGATATTTGCATCCTCCTGGCAGCAAGTCTTGACACAGCGAGGCCGTCAGGCCAAGCCTTGCTGAATTAGCCATACCATCCACCTATTGGGGTAGGGAGGGAGATTTAGATATTGAATATTCATTAGTTTTTCAAAAAAATTCTTTTTATTGTTGGCCCGCTGTCTGCGAAATTGGCTTACCATTAATTCAACCCTCATGCACGTTGCGGTGAGATGTGGTGGTCTGTGTCTGAGACGTTTCCGGTGAGCTACTCGGCCAGCAGACATGTGTTGTTTAATGTAGGGCCGGTGTCGTAGACAGTGGCCCCCCATTAAAACAACACTCATGCCAGAGGTCAAACTTGGGTCAAACAGAAAAAATATTTTTTGAAAGTCCCCACTTCAATAGGCGGATTCAACCCTGTTTCAGCAAGGTCGGTCTACGACCTCAGGAATAGCCAGCCTTGCAGAGGAAGATGGATATTTGTCGGGATATATAAAACCACAGCGTAAGAAAACAATCGTTAACCTCACCGTACACTGGTCAACAGAACACAAACACAGCTATGCTGCCCATCTCTGACGCTAACCATGTGTTAGCGTCAAACTAAGACTATTTATTTTGTTATATTCAGAGGGTCATGTTTTTGCTAATAGTTTCCATTTGTTTAAAGCTTGAATAGCTGACGTAATTCCCTAATTCTATTTCCCTATTTATTTCCATGCTTAATACCATTCAAATCCAGTCGAAAATATATATAGATCTGTTGATTATGAGGAATCCTCATTATGGTCGGATGTGTTTTTAAGGTTCTCCATTCCTCGAGCTTTATCCTATAAATAGAGCAACATTGATATGATGTGCAGAAAGCCAGGTAAAACCATTGTAGTGTTCAAGCCATTGTCTTGACCGTAGAGTATGAAATCTATAATCTATAATATAATATTTAGCTTTCTCAGAAACGCGTATAGCATTTGTTAATGTGATAAACGCTCATAGCATATGTTAAAGTCACAAATGCTCATAAAATGTGTTAATGACAGAAGCACGTATAACATTTGTTATGTCGGAAAAGCTTACATAATCTGTTAATGAGATATACCCTTATGTTATAAACGCTTATAGTATGTTTTCATGCGAGAAACGCATCCTTGGGTGGAGATCGCCTGTGACTAAGCAGTAAACCGGTCATGTGGATCAGTCTGTCAACTCGACTGTTACCCACAGATCATTGTGCCACCCTCTGATCCTCCTTGATCCACGCTGTCTATCACACTAACAAAATACTGCACTGGGTAATTGGTCATTATTCTCTGTTGAAACAGCTGATTCACTGGTTAATGCTTCGCCCAAAATGAAAGGTTAAAAACAAAGACTTGTGTAAATATAATAAAAGTAAATTGGTCATTGTTCACTGTCTTTAAAAAAATCATTATAACTCTTTTGCTGCTGCTTTATATTGTATACATTTGAGCAAAACCTTTTTTTCAAATTTGCAGTAGTAACATTTTCTTAGATTAGAATTCGCTGAATATAAGTCTATGTTATTAATTTCAAAACAGTTCATTCACGCTTAATTGCTTCGTCCAGTATAAAAGTTGAAACTTATGTAAACGTGACCGGTTTATTGTGCTAGTGGCAGGTGGATATTCATATTGCATCATGAATCAGATCAAGCCATCTCTTATAGTAAAGAGTTTGACTTGATAATGGTGATTTGTGCTGATCAAACATGATGTACAGTAGGCCTATTTACATATTCTCACAGATTGTACTGTATTAGGGAAACAATCAATCTTCCAACAGTTTGATAACATGAAGACTGGATGGATGATTAGATTAATGAATTGATGAATATATTTATTCATTTAATTATTCATCCATTCGTTCTTTCATTTAGTTTCACGCCACTTTTATACACACACATAATTACGAAATTTGCAGACACCTGCCACTATCATCATCGTTGTATTAACTTTTTTCTGAAAATGATGAAGTTACCTTGCAGGAAGAGAAACAAGACACAAATCACCAGGACAAAGCCTAATGGTTTATAATGCTTGCTACGACAAAATGTCTTTGAAATTATCGGCAGGGCCTCTAGCCCAGTTGAGCCTGTATATGCACAAACGTGCCATAAAACCCAAACCCAATTATACTAATTTAAAACACCCCGCTACATTATTCTATTTTGTTCGACCACTACATTTCAAGCCAGGAATGGAGAGTTATTGTTGATCAAATACAGACCAATTATCATGGTAGGTCTCTGGTACTATAATCATTCAGATGTGACTGAGCTGTTGATAATGAGAGATCCTCATTATGGTCGGATGTGTTTTTAAGTCAGTTAAAACCCTCGGAACTCCACATTCTTAGCTGTGGAAAAGACCTTGGCCTTCGGCCTCGGCCTTTTCCACAGTTAATAATGTAGAGCTCCCTGGTATTTATCCTATACGTATATTCTCGTGATATTACGTGCATTCATTCAGCAGCAAAGTTATGGTTCTGTTGTGGAAAAAAAAGGAGGAGAGATTAATATAAAAAAACGCTTATTCTATTGGTTGCTGGACCCTGGAGCCAGAGGTCTCTGACATAATCAACATAAAAGCTGCCTCTTTATCAACATTCTCCTGAAAATGCCAAGATAGACAATGCCATTCTAGCTATGCCAGAAACTCTTTGACATTACCCTTTTTAGGAAATTGAAACTTAAATAACATAATTAATCATTTTCTAAATTATAATCGATTAACATGATTGAGACATATTAACCTCCAAAGCCCGTGTTCATGAAATATCTAAATCTGTGAACAATAATTTAAAAAACCGGTAGCAATAAATTATATTTTTTTCCATAGCGGGTGGCCTTGTTTGCAGTTATCTAATTGGTCTAGATTTTAAAGATGATCAACCCATTGTTTTCCGATGGAGGACCAAGAAGAACTTCCGTTAGTTCAGTGAACTTGACCTATGACCTGTGCTGTTTAACCCTTTCACCACTGAAGCCCGTTTTTGTGTGCTGAATGCATGCCATAGCATTCAGCACATAAAAACGGGCTTTAGTGGTGAAAGGGTTAAGCCGGAACTAGCAGAGAGTACATTCCCATCTGGTGATTAAGTACGGCATCACAGGATCTCAACAAAATGTGGTGAGACTGAGTCACGTAGTATCTCAATACACTTACCAGATGCTAGTTTAATGTGGCCCGCCGTCTGCGACGCTGATCCAATATGCCACCAAAACAGTATCAATGTATTTGTGAAGCCATTTCACATTATATCCCAGCTAGCTCATTCAGACATTCCTGCTTTAATGTTTGGCATTGACGAAACCTGATTACATTGTATGATGAAATGTAAGGGCGACATACGGATCAAATTTACCTTTTCAAGCCTGAATTTACCATTGTCATCTTCGTCCACTGCAAGCTGCGAATTGCTATCGCAATTTTCGACTTGTAGTGGACGAAGACTACTTAAAGTGGGTGAAAATTAATGAAAATTGCCATGTATTGGTAAACTAGTTTCATGGCAATTTTCATTTTAAAACCCCCAGTTGTAAGAGAATATGGCTGATCCGTGGATTTAAAATGATGCTTTAATGCATCGCGAGGGTTAAAGCCCTAAAGCCCGGTGATAAACTTTAGGCGTCAGATTCTGACGACTAAAGTCGATCCCCGCACTGTTAGAGCAATAATAGTTCTAATGGCCGTAGACCCCTACCATAGGTATTCAAATGAATCGAGAAGAGATAACTGAGATTTTTATGATGATTTCAAATTGTAAACCCTTTGGTATCCATGGCTTATACACAGATAATTCAGCACTTTAAGGGTT
This sequence comes from Flabesymbios commensalis, assembly GCA_964017125.1. Taxonomy (NCBI): domain Eukaryota; kingdom Metazoa; phylum Annelida; class Polychaeta; order Terebellida; family Flabelligeridae; genus Flabesymbios; species Flabesymbios commensalis. Next base: position 82,036,616 of record OZ024909.1, read on the forward strand.
AAAGGGCTAAGAAACAAACGACGCGGATTTAATGTTGGATTACTGTCGGGTCAGCATTGATCAAGTTTGGCCAACATCAATTTAACATTGGGAGAACGTTTTGTGCTTGCTGGGCTTGATTATTTCTCCATGATATTTGACCAGTAACCTCTGGGTGAAGGGTTGTTTTAATATCGTTTTATTATCTACATTATTTCGAATCCATGGTGGCTCTTGAATCACATATAATTAATAGTGTGATGACATTTTATCAAGATGACATTGCATGTCGCTTGGCATGACAAGATACCTACTCTAACATAATGTGTTATCCACACAAAACATCGACCCAGTGTTGCTACAATGGTGGGCCACTGTCTAGGACATTGGCCAACCATTGACGAAACACTGTCCTGTGTTGGCTGGTGTGGGCGCCAATAATTTACTGCATCGATTCCCTGTGGAGTGAAAGCATGTCCAGTAAATTTGTTTCAGGATGAATTCGCCTTGAGTCAAGCTGTCATCCCATGAATAAAGCAGGAGTCCATTGCATTCCATATGGGCGGGGGCCCTAGGGTGGTGGTTAGCACCGCTGCCCTTCACGCCAGAGTTCCGGGTTCGGTTCCCGGTCTCGGCGGTTTGAAAGAAACAAAAATGTTTCTTCCCCGTCCACGTGTGAAAGTCAGTATAGTGGAGAGCCTCCGTGACCGAGAGGTAGCGTGCTCGGCCTCAGACCGCCAGGGCTCGAATTTCGACTCCTGTGTCTGGAGGGCAGTGTCATCTCAATCATCTTACCATCCTCAGGAGGTTCTCCTGGCCCAGTTTAGCCTATATGTGCACAAAGGTGGCCTAAAGCCCGATTCATTTCATTTGCATTCCATATAATCACCGTTTTTCTGAAAACATCCAGTGATGTGTTGTGAGATTATCAGCTAGGTAACGAGAGCACTATCACGCTATCACCAGAATGTGTGTTTATGCTAAAAAGTCTGATGCTCCAATCACGTTAACCCAGACCTGGCCTAATCTTGGGTCAGCGACCTGGACGGCGGACGGAATGAATATTTTGTCTGCACTCTGAAGTTGTTAGCTTATTTGTCACTTGTGAGTTACTCCACAGTAATGCTCTGCAGAGGCAAAAGGCAGTAACTGCTTACTTGCAAAGTAAGCAGTTACTGCCTTTTGGTTTGAGTACTAGTCTCTGACGTGACTCACTTCAAGGTAACTAGGGGGTCTCCTTGGCTGGGAGGTATCAGGCCTCAGATCGAAATGATCCAGGCTAAAGCTATGTGACTTACCTTTTCTCTTCATTTTCCTGGGCGATCTGGTTCAGCCTAGCTGTAAATATATCAGCATTCATTCAATCATTAATTCATTCATTTATTTATTCATAATCCTTCATTCATATACATTCATTTATTTTTATTCATTCGTTCATACATTAATTTATTCATTTATTCGTTCATTCGTTTATTCGTTTATTCACTTATTCTTTTATTCGTTTATTCGTTTACTCGTTTATTCCTTTATGCATTTATTCATTTATTCATTTATTCGTTCATTCGTTCATTCGTTTATTCGTTTATTCGTTTGTTCATTTATTCATGTATTCATGTATTCATTAATCCATTTTTTTAGTTTTATTCATTTATTCATTTTTTTCATTTATTATTTTTTTTCATTTATTCATTTATTTATTGATTCATTTATTCATTTATTTATTTTTCATTTATTTTAATTCATATTAATTCATATTAATTCATATTTATTTATTAATTTGTCTTCATCCATTTCTTCATTCATTCACATGTATTGATTGATTTAATTATTTGTGGAATCATTCATACATTATTTAATACATTCATTCATGCATTCATTAGTTCATTCTTACGTTCATGTCATACATTAATTGATTCGTTCGTTCGTCCGTTCGTTCATTCGTTCATTCATATTTATTCGTTCGTTGGAGAACAATCTACTACATTGTGTGACTGATCCCGATTATAACTGCCATTTTAACCGTTGAAAGATTAGTTTGCTTGAAGTTAGCGGAAATACTTCAATAATGCTGTTACCGTTTGAATTTAAACAATTTTGATCCGATTTTGTTTCGATAATAATAATTGTGTCTAATGATATTTCTAAGTAGGAATACTCGGAAGTTCAGTTCTTAACCCTTTCAAGCCTGAATTTACGATTGCCATTTTCATCCACTACAAGCCGCAAATTGCTGTCGCAATTCTCGACTTGTAGTGGATGAAGATGACTTGAAGTGGGTGACAAATTAAAGGAAATTACCATGTATTGGTAAACAAGTTTCATGGGAATTTTCATTCTTAAAAACTTGGTTGTAGGAAAATTAGGTCTGTTTTCAGGGATGTAAAATGATGCTTTAAGGCATCGTGAGGGCTTAAATGGTTAATCTGAGTAAGGTACACACTCCGATTACCTGTTAGATAAGCAGTTAGTGTAGCCTGATCCCATCGCAAGGATCCACGCAATGTGAATAGCCTGGTTTAGCCGGGTACAGCTAGTGCTGCTTGCCTTTGCCATGTATGCATTGAGGTGGTGTGGGTGGGGGGGAGTTAACGATCTAACGACTAAAAGATATCCCCACATTGTAAGAGTAAAATATATGTAACAGCCGTAGATCATGACATAGGTGTTCAAATGAGTCGGAAAGAGCTAATTAAGCCATTTATGATGATTTCAAAATGAAAAAAAAACTGGTTTCCATGATTTTTACAAACAAAATTCAGCGTTGTAAAGGTGAATTGCTCAGCTCTAATGAGGAAAGGCAAACTGCAGTAACTGATGACCTTTCAGGTGACCAGTTACTGTTATTTGTCTTTGCTTTGAGGTGGTGTGAGTGGGTGAGTTGACCTGGAATCCTGTGTTCAGCAGAAGTGATTGTCTGCTGACAGATTGAGAGCATCTGGCAGCTTCACGGTCTGCATTTCTTTGCATTGACTCCTCGTCAGGTTTTTGTATTCAGGTATCACCAGTCTGCTACACACGGGGTCGTTAGTTCAGGACAAGGTATTGTCCAGAAGGTCGCTATAATCAGACCCCACGTGGTCATTCTCTGTCTAAACAGTTAAGTGACGGCCACCAGGTGACCAATTACCTGTGGACATTTTGGATTTTTTCCACACACGGCAAAGGCCTGAGTGTTTCAGATTGAGAACACATGCATGCTTTGTCCAGAATCCACGGTATATTTTAATAGCCTCCTTGGACTGTAAAACGACATCTGGGGTATAATTTCATGACCTTCTGAGGAATACACGAATAGTAAAAAAACATAGCTTGGACAAACGAGTTGTGCTCCGTCAAGAAGAAAGAACGAAATTTGATAGATTCGTAAGGTAAAAGGTGCATAGCACCGAGTATATTCAGATCAACGAATCTATCGTAATTGTGTTCTTTATTCGATTTAAAATACACATTATTGATACGTGGCCACACGTACCAATACCACCAATAACACGTACCACCACACCAAGACTTGACAGACAGCAGTATTTGGCGGTGAGCATTGCTAACCCTGTGAATTTGTTGATCCAAATCTATGCTTTCAATAATAGATTGACGTCACATGTTTATTATAGTCAGTTGGCCAGAGGTGGCCAGGGAGGGTTTTGTCACAACTTGAGCGTGCATACCTAAAACCTCTTTTAGTATGTCAAGGGGACCTCTGGGCATAACCCGCACCCGGTTGTCGGCTTGCAGGTGTGTGCATGAGTTTTTGAGGGGGAAAATACGATTTATTACAAAACCGCAAAAAAAAATTCCGTGAGAATAAAATAATTAATTACAATTAAACAAAACATTTCAAAATGATACGTAATGGACCAGATATAAGCATAGTATCATTTAAAATATAATATAGAATGAAATAAATCACATTTGTTAAGTTATTGGATCACAACGGAATTTGTAAACGGTAAACGGTTAAACCGAGTGCTTTCCCTATAAGTTATATGAAATATGATAAACCATATACTGTGCAGTCAAAATAATCATATTAATATAGTATATAACACATGACACCCGGTAGAATGCATATATGTATGCAAATACATGTAAAATAGATGCATAGAAATAAAGTTAGGGAGACCAGATAAGTATACAAAATTATCATAAATATTATAGATACGGTGGCATCAGCTTTTAAAAAAAACAAATACATTTTCAAAGCAAGCCGATTGTGCTTATCAAACCAATAAAATATGATAAACTAGTGGTTCATAGTTTGTCACTTCAAGTATGAAACACGATACTGTGCTCCTGATATACAACATACACAGAAATAACATATTAGAATGTTGGCAATTCAGTAAAACAATCGAACTTCCATGTTTGAATCAATCATATCATCCTATTATCAATTAGGAAAAACCCATCTGACGTCTGGCACAACTACACCGCGAATTAATACATTTGCTTGCAATACATATTATACAAGAAGATAGCTCTGGGCATAAAGTAGGCATTAGCTGACATGTCATGGGATGGGCAGAAGTGGATTCAGCAAATGAAGCCAATTTGTTCACTATAATTTCTAATACACACCACAGCTGACACAGTTATCCTTTAATGTGCTTTACAGGGGTCCGGGTCATGCTCCCCGGAAAAATTACAAAATCTCAGGCTTGAAATGGTGCTTTCTGGAGCATACAAAAGCCCAAATTAGTAGTTTTTTTGGGTTATACTGAAGGGAGGGCGCCGCTCCCTCTGGATCAGCTACTGATGAGTTGCATAATTCGATTGGGCTGATAATCATATTCTTCTGGAGTTGATATACCGATGCGAGCAATATGGGCACAGCACAGACCCTAATCAACTGTTTCGGGTAGGTCGTCCTATGTGGGTGTTTTTTTAAGATCTGTTTGCTTTTTGCTATGAAAGTGAATTGACTTCTATAGCACTTGATGATAAAGGGATAGTACAGTTTGATCACAAATTGCTCCGCTTATTTTAATTTAAATCTGCCATTTTCAATATTTGAATAAATAGTATGGTGGATGACATTACTCATATCAACAAAGATAGAAGATATAAACATATTAGCTGTGAGATGTCCGCTTCATCTCGCCTAATAAATAGCATATGAGTAAAGTTAACAGATCTGTGCTATGATATGTCAATAATGTATCAGGATGATACATTATGTCAGTAGATCTACATGCATATAATTATGGTACAGTACTATAGTGTACAGACAAGATATTATAGAACCATAAAGTTACAATTTAATGTTAAAATATGGCATCACAATGTTGCCGCATGACATTATAATGTCATTATATGATGGTATAATTTTGTCTTAAACCTTGAAATTATGGCATAGTGACGATATATGATATTATAGTAGGGCCTACCATAATATGGAATTATAATGACAATATATGGCAATAAGATGTTGTCGGTATGCCGACATTTAAAAGTATAATGAAATCTTAATGTGTTTATACCCTAGCATGACACTCAAATGGTGGGATATTCCACATTATGCCATACAATGATGGGATGGAGCACTACAGTGTCAGGATGTGTTACTTTAATAAAAGAATAATACTATAATATTGCACTAGCTGTAGTTTTAAAATATTACATCCACATCATTGTATATGGTATTAAATGTTATCAGTATACTATCACAATAAGATGATATATCTTCAGGATATGGAGATATAGTATTCAGATATGACACTAATTTCCCAAAACATGTTATTATATTGTATATATATGACATTAACTAGTCGATATATGACATGTTGTTTATCTGTATATGACAGTGTGAGTTCTGGTAATGAAATTATATGTGGAGATAATGTATTCAACATCAGCATATAATGTCAGAATATGGCTTTAGAAAGTGTGAATATAGCAATATAATTGGCAATACAGTAGTGAGTAGAACCTCCTGTGAGCACCCACTCTTAGGAGCAGCCAACCTCCTATGCGAGGCCACTTGGTCATTTCCAAAAATTGCATTTTGTAGACAAATGAACCTCCTATGTGCAACCACCTATAATAAAAGGACACTTTAACTGTGTCGCAAGGGTGGCGTGAGCAAGATCTGCTGAAGGCAGATTGAAGCGTTGCAATTGCATTCTTTTCACACTAAGTTCCAAAGTGAGTAAAATTTAACCACAGATCTGACATTTTATTATCCTAGATCGAAGCCATTATAATGGCATGATATTGCTGTATTATTGATATAAGTGACACTTAAATATTCGCATATGTTATTATATAATATAAGACATTAGTAATACAACTGAGGGATGTATTGCATATTATAATGTCCCATATCAAGCCTGCGATAGTGTGGAAATATGGTATTGTAATAACAGAATAAGATGTAATGTAAATATCAGAATGTCACTTTAATGTGACGATATGACATTATATATTATATGTTGACATATATATATATAACCGTATGGCTTTTATGTGGCATAGATATAAGATGGCACCAAGGACAAATAAGGGTCATTTCAAGGTCAAGGTAAATAAACTTATTCTTCTTGGATGGCTACCGATGATTATCATTGTTACGAACTTGGGCAAAATTATGGTTAAATGTTTTTTTGAAATATTCTCCAAAAGTAAAGGGTTTCTGCCTTTAAAAACCATGTTCAGGTATGGATTATTAGACTATTCTAATCATTTTAAGTGTGTTGGGGGCTCAATAGGTGATTTCGAAGACGATGTATAGAAATAAAAATATGTTTATTTTCAAAAACTTATGTACAAAAGGCGCTAGATTATACGCATATTTGTCATATTTTCAAATTAAAGAATTGAATGTTATGCTTAAATACAAAGTTTTTTTTTTTCACTACACCTCTATTGATCCATGGTAACAAATATTGTCTTCAAGTATATTATGTTAAAGCTATATAACCTCAGCATTATTTTTGATTTTTATTTAGTTTTTTTCCGTCTATAATAATGCTGATTGATTGGTAAAATTGACAATGTAAGGGTGCATTTCGCGGCCATTTTGGAAATATTCTGTAGCTCTAGATCAAATATTATTGTCCTAATGTATATTAGTGTAAAGCTATATTACATCCAGATTGTTTTTTATTTTTAATTGAATGTTTTCTGTTCATAATAATACTGATTGACTGATAAAATTTGACAATTTAAGGGAGAATTTGGCGGCCTTTTTTTAAAATACTCTGTCGCTTTAGTACACACACATGAAAGCCGACAACCGGACGGGGTTTCATTTTAAGAGGTCTGAGAATACAGCTAGCAAGGTTTTAGGTATGCACAGAAACGTCGACACGAAAACCTTAAATAAGCTTACACAAACTAACTGATGAAAGTCATGCCATAAAAATATAATTTAATTTAAAAAACATATAGTATCTTATTTAGATCTAAGAGCCATGTTGTAAACAGCTGATAATGGTATGACGTTTTATTTTTTAATCAATAAAATGGAAAAGATTGCTGTTCTGTCAATAAATATTATTTGATGTTATATGAGTCTTATTTTAATGTACACAGTGCACGATTTTGCAATAAACCTGAGCAAGACAGACTGGTGGGTTGAATATGAAGAATGCCCCCCCCCCCGCTCCTTCTCCCCACGGCCCAGATACAATGTGAACATAAGGCAAAGAACCTTAACAGGGGTGCATACAGTGCATTCCGAGTTGAATGGCGATCAATCCTGTAGCCTCTAAAAGCAGGGGGGTTTACGATGAAGACACGTTTTCTGTTCATATTCATGTCTCGAATCCCAGAGAAGCGGATGCTGAACTCAACCTGATTAGTTGTTTTCATGGGGTCATTACAGGTCACAGCTGGACATGACACATTTCACATCGTAGACAGAGTTTACAACGCCATAAGGTAGGGTTGGATCCAGGGGGCTTACCATGGTATGCTGGAAGGCAGGGGCGGATCCAGAGGGTTTACCATGGTATACTGAAGACCAGGGCGACGGGTATAAAGCATTTACCATGGTATGCTGGAAGCAGGGGCGGATCCAGAGGGTGTACCATGTTATACTGAAGACCAGGACGACGGGTCTGAAGCATTTGCCATGGTCTTCTGGAAGACGGGGGATCCAGAGGGTTTACAATGGTATGCTGTAAGGCAGTGGCGGGTCCAGAGGGTTTACAATGGTCTTCTGGAAGACGGGGCGGATCCAGAGGGCTCACCATGATATTCTGCAAGGCAGGGGCGGATCCAGAGGGTTTATCATGATATTTTAGAAGGCAGGGGCGGATCCAGAGGGTTCACCATGGTTTGCTGGAAGGCAGGGGCGGATCCAGAGGGTTTACCATGGTTTGCTGGAAGGCAGGGGCAGATCCAGAGGGTTGACAATGGTATGCTGGAAGCAGGGGCGGATCCAGAGGGTTTACCATGGTCTTCTGGAAGACGGGGCGGATCCAGAGGGTTTACCATGATATTCTGGAAGGCAGGGGCGGATCCAGAGGGTTTACCATGATATTCTGGAAGGCAGGGGCGGATCCAGAGGGGTTACCATGGTATGATGGAAGGCAGGGCGGATCCAGAGGGTTTACCATGGTATGCTAGAAGGCAGGGGTGGATCCAGAGGGTGTACCATGGTATGATGGAAGGCAGGGGCGGATCCAGAGGGTTTACCTTGGCATGCTGTAAGGCAGAGGCGGATTCAAACCATATGCCATTGTATTCTGGGGATCCAGAGGGTGTACCATGGTGAAGTCAGGAGCGGATCCAGATGGTTTACCATGGTGTGCTGGAAAGCAGGGGCGGATCCAGATGGTTTACCATGGTATGCTGGAAAGCAGGGGAGGATCCAGAGGGTGTACCATGGTATGCTGGAAGGCAGGGGTGGATCCAGAGGGTGTACCATGGTATGATGGAAGGCAGGGCGGATCCAGAGGGTGTACCATGGTATGATGGAAGGCAGGGTGGATCCAGAGGGTGTACCATGGTATGCTGGAAGGCAGGGGTGGATCCAGAGGGTGTACCATGGTATGATGGAAGGCAGGGCGGATCCAGAGGGTGTACCATTGTATGCTGGAAGGCAGGGGTGGATCCAGAGGGTGTACCATGGTATGCTGGAAGGCAAGGCGGATCCAGAGGGTGTACCATGGTATGATGGAAGGCAGGGCGGATCCAGAGGGTGTACCATGGTATGATGGAAGGCAGGGCGGATCCAGAGGGTGTACCATGGTATGATGGAAGGCAGGGGTGGATCTAGAGGGTGTACCATGGTATGCTGGAAGGCAGGGGTGGATCTAGAGGGTGTGCCATGGTATGATGGAAGGCAGGGCGGATCCAGAGGATGTACCATGGTATGATGGAAGGCAGGGGTGGATCTAGAGGGTGTACCATGGTATGCTGGAAGGCAGGGGTGGATCTAGAGGGTGTACCATGGTATGAGGGAAGGCAGGGGTGGATCTAGAGGGTTTACCATGGTATGCTGTAAGGCAGGGGCGGATCCAGAGGGTGTACCATGGTATGATGGAAGGCAGGGGTGGATCCAGAGGGTGTACCATGGTATGATGGAAGGCAGGGGTGGATCTAGAGGGTGTACCATGGTATGATGGAAGGCAGGGGTGGATCTAGAGGGTGTACCATGGTATGATGGAAGGCAGGGCGGATCCAGAGGGTGTACCATGGTATGATGGAAGGCAGGGGTGGATCTAGAGGGTGTACCATGGTATGCTGGAAGGCAGGGGTGGATCTAGAGGGTGTACCATGGTATGATGGAAGGCAGGGCGGATCCAGAGGGTGTACCATGGTATGATGGAAGGCAGGGGTGGATCTAGAGGGTGTACCATGGTATGCTGGAAGGCAGGGGTGGATCTAGAGGGTGTACCATGGTATGATGGAAGGCAGGGCGGATCTAGAGGGTTCACCATGGTATGATGGAAGGCAGGGGTGGATCTAGAGGGTGTACCATGGTATGATGGAAGGCAGGGGTGGATCCAGAAGGTGTACCATGGTATGATGGAAGGCAGGGGCGGATCCAGAGGGTGTACCATGGTATGATGGAAGGCAGGGCGGATCCAGAGGGTGTACCATGGTATGATGGAAGGCAGGGCGGATCCAATGGGTGTACCATGGTATGCTGGAAGGCAGGGGAGGATCCAGAGGGTGTACAATGGTATACTGAAGAGCAGGGCGGACGGATCCAAAACATTTGCCATGATATGCTGGAAGACCTAGGCAGATCCAGAAGGTTTACCATAGTATGCCACGTACGTCCGTTGAAAACGTAACAACACAATTTTATATAATGTTGGTTCATTGCTTTTAAATTGTCAGTTTTATTGACATAAACTGAGAAGGTATAAGACTACGTTAATAAAAAACCCATCCCAACCAAAGGGTTTTTTCACCTTGAAATCATGATAAATGTCTTAGCTCTTTCCGATTCATGTGAATACCTATGTTGGGGGTCTACTGGCCCTACGATCGTGTAAAAGGCTAAGAACTGCATGGCATTAACATATTTGTCTTTTTGCAATATTCGGCAATTGACCACATAAACTGCGGATATCCTCATTTAGCACGCTGTGTAAGCACTGGTGGATATTACTAAACAACACATTGTCACAAAAAGAAACATTCTAGATAATCATCTCAACAACAAGATGTAAGCATTGATAATTATCAGAGAAGTAGTCGTTGATGGTTTGCTGTAAACCGCATTGCACTAATGTGGGAGTGTGGAGTGGGTTTTTATGTAATAATAATAATAATAATAATAATAGTAGTGAATCCTTACACAGCGCACATACAATGTTCTGTGCGCTTCACACATATTACCCCTGGTCACTGAACCTGTTCATTCATGTACCATTTCAACTCCCTTTTTGGAGCATACAACACTTGCAGCCATCTCGGCGCTAGGAACTAGTCACACACATTGCCATCTCTGTCCTACTAGGTACTCATTTACACCTGAGTCAAGTGAAGCATGTGATGGTAAAGTGTCTCCAAGGACACAACATCAAAATATTGTCTCAATATTGAGAGGGGAAAAACATGACATTTTTCTGAAAAATCCTGCACCAAGCGGGATTCGAAACCGCACGGCAGGCAGTGACATTGGCAGACATTGGCAGTTACTGCATTTTGGTTTTGAACAACTACATCCGTTACTGCTTACATATATTGTGTTGATATGATTGATTGCACACCACGCAAACATCCACACCACGGCAGCCAGAATGACGTAATCGCCACTCAAATGACCGACACTTACGATCAGCTTACGATAGAGGTCGATGTGGATAAATAAGTAGATAAATAAAACATACTTATAAAATTTACTTTAATTTCTTAAAGGGGGCCTGTCATATGACATCAATGTTGGTATTAAGTTTCGTAATAAAGAAGTTTTTCCACAGATCTTGATTTCATTTTTTTTTCAAAATTTAAAAATAATGTTATCAACATTTCTAAGAATCGAGAGACAGCCCACACAAACTATGTGTACACCTAAAAGAGGGTTGAATGTTGGCACAGCATTGGGCCACATGTTGATGCAGTCGACCCAGCGTTGGGTGGTGCAAGGAAAATCCCCGAACCCTCACTTTTACACACTAATTAACGTCGGTGTCTTTCATGCGCCTTCAATAACGCGGTTTTGTTCTGTCTACATGTCAATATACGACTTGGAAATAAAACTAGTTTTGGCTTTTTCAGTGCTTTTAAATTTTCAGATGATTTTTTAAATATTTTTGGTAAAATGAGTACGCTATATAACTTACACATTAATTATTTTTTAAAAATTGACCTGTCAACATATGCAGTCCCTTTCACCCTTAAAGCGCTGAATTAATTTGTAAAAAAAAACCATCCCAACCAAAGGGTTTTTTTACCTTGAAATCATGATAAATGTCTTAGCTCTTTCCGATTCATTTGAATACCTATGTTGGGGGTCTACGGCGATTAGAAATATTTCTACTCTTACAGTGAGGGGATCCACTTAAGTCTACAGACGTCAGATTCTGATGACAAAAGTCGATCTCCGAGCTGGTGGGTTAAGCCTTTTTAAAAACATGATACACTTAGCGTATTTCTGCATATTTTCTTTTTTTAAATAGTAAATAGTAAACTATGGCTTAAAACATGATACATAAACATGATACATTTAGCACTTAAGTTTTTTCACCTCTTTTTAAGATAATAAACTTGTTTTGTTCTAGAAAAAAATTGTATAGCTCCCTTTAAAAACAACAATCCAACATTTGTATTTTAAAATTCTAGGTTGATTACAGTTGTTATAATTAGATTATTTTTGTAATTTCTGTTTGATTGCTGTTTTGTTCAAGACATATTTAGCTTTCTTCCCGTATGCCTGTATCAGAAGATAATAATAATATTAATAATAATAATAGTAACAATAATCTTTAAAATTAATATTTTAATAAACCACCATGGCAGTATAATGACATTTTTGATCAATATCTTTAATTTTAATTTTTCCTAGTTTGACGCAAATTGTGATTTATGTGCATAAATTTACATCAATAAACAATAATAATCGAGTGATTATTAACTAACTCCGTTGAGCCTCGAGTATTAAATTAATTAACCCTATGAGTATCGGTCACAAAGGATCGTACAACAAAAAGGTTGGTAAGAATTGTCAGCTCCTATTTTATAGTTTATAAACATTATTATGAAGTTGGTAAAGTGAATCACTCTGTAAGAGCATCATACGTAGTTCTTATGGTGTTACTAAGGCGATCGTAGGAGTTATAAGTCTTTTTTTTATATCTCATCCAGATTACATTTTACATACCATACCTAAAACGTCAGCATAATATAGATGTGACCGGTCTACCAATGTGAGTTACAACTTATTATTTTTTGTTTTACTTCGAGATGACCTTGAAACGTAAATATAGTAATTAAATAGCATTCAACTTCTTAAATTAGTACAAAATGAAGTATATTCTGAGCATATCATTTGAGATTAAAATACTTTAAATAGTCACTGGCCAACAAATGATGATTTTCATGTTGGATATTGGCAGCCATCTTAGTTTTGACCTCTGGATGAGCTTGAAATATGTCAAAAGTTACAAATTCAAGTTGTCCGGTGGCGACCATTTTAAATTTTGACCGCCACATTGGATTCTAGAGCCGGAATGAGAAACATCTATATCAGAATTTGATACTCATATAGTTGTCGACCTTTGTGCAAATCTTGTTGTTCTTATCCAAAAATACAAGATCGTTACGCTATGCCGCCCCACTATGACACAATGTTCAGCTTCAAATAGTGAAAAATGTTCATATTTTTGAAAAAGTAAAAAGATATAATAGTTTGATAAAATGCTAATCATGATAATGAACCACGAACTATTTGCTTGGTTTTAGTGACGTAAAATATTAAATCTACAAAATTGGACGGGAATAATAAAAAACGTAATTTTTATCAGTTTTGGTAATATGTATTAATAGTTTTTTCAATAGACAAAATGAATTTATTCAACATTTATATATATATTCATCTTATAATTGCTGGAGATTTATTTAAACAAACGTGATTTTATTATAGTCCAGTCGAAATTCCACAAAATCAAAAAGTCCTGTAGGCATTTTGGGGTAAAAGTGTTTTGAAATTTTTATTAACATAATTTGGGTGTCCTAAATTCAAAAAATTTGTTTGCCAAGCTGTGGTTTGACTCTTTGAGCCCCAAAATTGCAAATTAAAATAACCACTGTTTTCTATATAAAATAGAAGATTTACGCTTTGTGTATACAAATAAGCATATTAAATCATCTTGTATTTATAAATTAGTCACGTTGAAATTATAAAAAAATTCTTTTTCAGCTAACCCTTTGGTTACTAAAAGCTAAATTTATATTAAGCACATTTATTATTTAATAGAGTAGGTCCCTACTATTTTTAGAACATTCACATATCACAATTGACATGTGTAATAAATTATTATCAATGTTATGTTGTAGGTTGTAAACTTGCAGTCAACACTTTGAGCCCTATAATCCAAATGTTGTCCTTAATTGATGAGAATAAACACAAGATAATCGGTTAGATGAAAGAACATTAAGATATTGAAAATAAATTGTTAACTCTTTATTAAATTACTTACTCGTGAGGTCAGGATTTCCTTTATTAACCCGATTTGGGTGTCCCAAATTAAAAAATACGGTTTGCCAAGCTCTGTTTTGACCCTTTAATCCCTTAAAGCAAAAAAAAATTACCACGGTTTTTATGTGAAAATAAAAGATGTATGCGTTTTGCTTACAAATAGGTATATGCAATGATATTGTATTAACACGTTTAAAATATAGCAGGATTAATAATTAACCCTTTGGTTACTAAGCTACATTTATATTTAACACACATTTTATCGTCTAACACCCCGCAAAATGTATTGTTTTTTCTAATTATTTATAATATATCGGTATATGCAATGTCATGTGTAATATATTATTATCAATAACGAGGTTGAAAGTTCTAATGCGACACTTCCTATCACAGTCCATATTATTATTCAAGAAAAAAACACTAGACAGTAGGTCAAATAAGGAGCTGATATACAACATTGAGAAGAAATGGCTAACTCTTCAGTAAACATGGTAAATTGCTTGATACTTACCAATTTACCATGTTAACTCATGTTTTTTTAAACTAAGAACACGCGCTTAAAGTTTTTACCTCAGAAATGCTCGTATGACATTGGTTTTGTGAAATATTTTTTATGTGGATGTGTAGAAATAAGACCGGTGTGGTAAAAGTTTCATCCTAGCCTTTTTGTTGGAATTAATAGTTTCAACTTTTAAGTAATTAAAATGAAATGAATGGGGTTTTAGGCACATATAGGCTAAACTGGGCTGGGGGAACATCCTGAGGATGGTGATATGAATGAGACTGCCCTCCAGACACACTATTCGATGGTGCAGTGGTCTGAAACCTTTAAGTCAATGAAAGCCCTAAACATTTTACAAACTAGACCTGTTATGATTTAAAATTATTGCTATTTGCGATACGTTTTTATTGTTTAATAAAATCAGTTCCAATAGGTCGCATAGCTTCCAATAGGTCGTATAGCCTCTTACACATCTCCAAAAACCTTGTTAGGAATATGCGGACGCGACATCTTTTTATTACAAGTTTACCACGAATGCAACAATAAGATGTGAGCTGGAATAGTTTGTCATCAGATAAAAATATGGTATTGTACGTGCCTCCTATAAAATTATATTACATGTTGTAATCAGGGTAGTTTTTCTTGTGCTTTAAATTTCAGAACAGAACAAAATGTGTGACCTACTAGAACAGTCCACATAAAATATTCAGCACAGAATGTGAACATAGTAGAGTTTGCGAATGCGTTTTAGGTCATTTTTTGCCTTCTCTTCCAATAACGGGACATATAATCTAGTTCATGTCTTACCGTTTTCACATGATAACAAATAACATTTTTATAGGCCACACCATGTTTATTATTGCACATTGCATGTATATTTGGGTACATGTGCTATGTATAGAAACGATGACTGCCGAGTTGAGAATCGAACCATCTAAATCAATTGTGTATTGGTGAGGCAGGTAACCAGCTACACTGTCTCAGTTGGAATGTAAAGCTTACCAACTTATTTCTCCACAGCTATTTTGCCAGTCATGGTTCCAAAATATGCAATTAAAACATTTGGCTCTACCCCAAGTTAGAGGAAGGTCACACGCTCCATAGGGATTTATTTCATAAATCAATATTGATATTTTTTACTTATTTTCATTAGGAGTTTATCATCCCAATCAGACGAGTCTTGATTAGACTGAATTTGTACATGTGTTAAAGACAACATCAATTTTATTAAAGCCTATCTCAATTAACAATTATTAAATAGATATGGGAGATATTACAAGAGTAATAAAAAGCCATGTGACACATTCATGCTCATCTTTTATCTTACATGATGCTTTTAGCATCGTTCAACCTGATCATTTATGGAAAAAAATATTCGAACAAGCTCGTGAGATCAGCATTATTTCCAATATGAAGTTACTAATTTATAATGTTAGTGACCATGGTATGTTGTGATTAGTCGCAGGAAAATCATTTTTTCAATGTGCTCATTATTGTAAAGCTTTGAAAGGATATAGAATAGCCGGCTCAACTCTGGTATTCTACCCCTAATGTAAATAACAAATGAATGACGGCGGTGGTTGGCTGATCTCATCATGTGACAAGCTGAACCACTCTTCTAATGGTCGGGGTTAGAATACTGGACTTGGTCCGAATAACCTATGGTGAAAACTTTCGTTTTCTCGTAGGATGTACTGACAACTTTCCTTTTCAACAGATTAAAATGAACACTATCATTATTTTTTCACAGTCTGTTGAATTCTACGGTTTCCAGATAGATTATAATCAAGTGCGTTGTCTCATTTAACGTCATTGATCAATGATAGCTTTGTCATGACAGCCCCACTCCCCAAAACGTTGCCCATGCTGTGCATGTGGGTGGCAGTAAATCGTGATCAATCCACCCAAACTAAGCACAGATACATTAAACCACGTTACCAGAAATAGTGATTGTGTTAAATTGTTGTTATAAACATAAAATATCGTCTTTATTAGCATTGTCTTGCTTGCATCCGGATGAGCAGATTTTTTTAAAATTATATTTATTGATGAAAGCAATGAAGTTTTGGTTATAATAATATTTATAAACCTGATACTTGATACTGTAACAGGAGAAGTTTTTTGATAGGTCTACTAATATTTTTACTGGTCGTTTCTGTTGTGATATGGATCTACTATTAAGCCAATTATCTGGTTTTAATATTTTTAAATATTTGCTAACAAGTTGAGTCAGGACACAAAAATAAAAAGATTTTATGGCTGAAATTTAATTCCTATAATTATGACTTAAAATGGAGGGATATGTAGGCTTACATAGTTAATGCGAAGAGAAAGGATGTTTGAAAAATGACTTTGTCATAGACATAGCGGTCCAAGTCTTGTATTCTACCCCAGACCAATCGAAGAGTGGTTCAGCCTGTCACATGACGAGATCGGCCAATCACCGCCGTCTTTTAGTTGTTTTGCTTCGATCAGTTAAATATGATCTGTTTTTTTTTATTATAGTTGTTACCCCGCCTTCACACGCCGAGCAATGGTTGACATTTTTATCACCTGATTATTACGTGATTCACGAAGCAAAGGGTTAAAACGTTTCAAATGTTATAAGGTTAAGACAAACCATAATTAGCAATTAATTTTAAAATCTTACTGGTTAGTGGTTATGAATTGTTTTATCCACAATTTTACATATTGGTGCTTTTAATTATACTTTTTATGTCCACTTTGTTTGTTTGTTAGTTTCAAGGTTTAAAGGGTTATATCAAATATATGCAATTATATTTTTAAATTACTATATTCGACCCACTTCCAAGCTTATATCGATACATTTTCTTCACAAAATGCATCTTTCAACAGGAAACAAAATATAACATTATTATTAGTAATTTTAGGGACTAATTATTTTTAAAATTGAAATATGTTATCTTTATTTGCTACGCTCAAATAATTGTATAAGTTTTAATATCAAATTTGTGATTTGTGCCAATAAAAATAGAAGATTATATCTCTAAGTTAGCTATTTCCATTGACTATTTTGTTTCCCGATTTTAGGGGTCGAAGGGTCAAAATAGAGCTTGGCAAACAGCATTTTTTAAATCAGCAAATTCAAATTAGGTAAAACAAGTTTCCAAACACTTTTACCCCAAAATGCCTTCGGCACTTTTTTATGAAACATATTCTCTTATTTCGACCGGACTATATACATATTATTATAACGTGTTTTATTGTACTTTTTCACCAATAGCCCCCTAAGTAAAAACAATACGCGAGTGGATGTTCACTCAACATGAACAATTAAGACAGCAGCAGCCGCTGCCAGCAAAAACTACACTTACAGTAGATACTTAGATAGATATCATCAGTAGCAGCAGCAGTAGTAACATGAGCAGCATCAACAGCAGCAGCAGCAGCAACAACATCAGCGGTAGAAGGACCACCAGCAACAGCAGCAGCAATAGCAGCAGCAACAACACCAACCGCAACGACATTTCTTTTAATTATCACAACAACATTTTCAGCATTTCTGCGAAGGTGAACGACAGTAACTGATTACTTATAAAGTAAGTACTTGTAAAGTATTTGTCTTTGAACTAAAGAAGCAGCTAAGTCAGACAGCAGTAACTGCTTACTTGAAAAGGGAGCAGTTACTGCTGTTTTGCCTTTGTGCCGAGAAGTAACAGTTTCGCTCGTAGAAATGCCAACAGCAGTTACAGTTTACTTTAAATGGTTGCTTTTCTAGGTTGAAGCAGCAGCTTTCACATCAACAGTCACTCTACTAATTCTGAGTATTAGCGGCAGTAGTCAATTCAGTCTCAGCTGGAAACCTCACGTAGGACCAACACGAACGACTGAATATCTGGACATCACATAAGACCAGCACCTCAACCTGTGGACATCTGTCTCGGCTGTGATCTGGAGTCCAATCATAGAGGGCGTCTCTCAATGACCACAACACGGTGAAAAAGGCACATGTTGATTTTATTGGAGTATTATCAACACGTTGGTGATGATTGTTTGCCTGGATGTGATATGGTGTATAGGCAGTACTGTCATCCACAATGTCGTGACGACCTCACAGGACAGTACTTCAACAAACGTTTTTATGAAAGATAATATACATAGAAATTTAGCGATACGTAGGCGTCAGACAACGGATTTTTCACAAAAAAGTTATTGTTATGCCATTCACACTAAATGTTATTAAACAGGATGTGTTTTATTATTACCACTTTTTTTTCGCCAATTAATTCCCTCGGCTTGGTATTAAGCTACTTGTATCAGCACATGAGCTAACAGACATATGTTCATGAAGATCTAAAAACATACTTCTGCAAGAAGGCTCTCACATTGATGTGGGGTCGACTAGAGATGGAAGAACAGCTGTGAATCTTTAAGAACATGTGCTAAACAAATATCATAATTATAGATATATGATCACCATGGATACCATGGATATTACAACGGAATCATTCCCACACAATGGATCTGACAGGTGAGGTGTATGTGATTGTATAACGAAGAATAACAATGTGAGATGGGTGCTATTGTATAGCCCAGAAATATGTCAGATTTCAACATTAAGTTACATTAGATTTCGTTGTATCACTCTATGATAATACATTGTGCAGTCAAAACAAAGACTATCCGATCGCATGATTGAAAACATAAACAGATAAAACGATCACAGGCTTTACAATAATTATAACATTGATAACATCACTCCGAACACTTTTTTGAATAACAAGTTATTTTTTTATAATATGCAAAGAAAACCTTCGTATATGCTCTGCATGCAAGCCAGTGACGTCTACTTCACTGTAGTAGTCCCAGCCAATAAGGTCTATACTGCTCTTCAAATCAAAAGGCAGTTTTTACTTACTTTTAAATAACGCTGCATTTTGGCAGAATAGGCAGTATAGGGCTTACATTGAAAACCTATGTAGTCGTTCTTGATGCATACTACCCTAATTACACAACGGTGTAACCAATGTCAAAAACTGATACATTTTATGACGGAACCTGTTGGTAAATGTCTGCCTAATACTGAACGTTTTCTTTAGGTTACATCAGGACAAGCGTGACTAATAAATGGCAAAACTCTATCTGTTCGTGTCGACGACGGTTAATGCCCATTCATGTAGGTGACAATTGAAATAAATTACAATGTGATTAAATTAATATGAAACCTTTTCTCTTTTGATATATACAGCAAATCCCTTTCCATAATCAGTTTTTTCTCCTTATGTAGCGCTGCGTTGTCATGCTTTGTTGGCTCAATGTTGGGTCACCGTCTGTGGAGCTGGCCCAGCACTGAACCAACACACACTACACTGCAAACAGCAATCCCAGTAATCCTACATGATGCATTGATCAAATGTTGGCTTAATGTTGCCCCACAGTCTGCATGCTAGACCAACATTAACCCTGCTTTGAGCCAATGTTTCATGTTTGCTGGGTTAGACCTGGCTGCTCATATCAAGGATAAGTACTGGTATTTGCTCGGTGTGGCAATAGACTTAAGCCTCGTGTGCTTTACTTCACTCAGGTGTGAATGAACCAGGAATGCATGGTCCCCAGGGAGTTGAAAAGACACATACTGTGACCGGGGAGGAAAGTAAGTTTGTCAGAATAAAATCGTGGATCGGCCGACGGTTTACATTGCTGTATATGCTTTGCGTGATGTTTCCACATAATTAATCAAATACAGGTTTACTTGTAAGCTATCATCTTGACATTGCTAACATAACTGACGGCATCATGACACGAGCCATCACATTGACATATCGCTGAGCCAGAAGTATTATTGTAATCAACAATGTAAATGGTAAAAAACATAAAGGTTTTATTTTATATAACCTTTATATTTTGTATCATTAACATTGTCATGTCAGCTTCGCCATATTGGCCATTTTATTTATTTAAATATGTATACGTTTTTTGTATTGCGGCGCTAATCGGTTGTATTTTCGGTTGTCGTCATCCCATGAATTTAAACAGTTAGGGTCACTGTAGCCTATGTGTGTGCACCAATAATCGATATCGGCTACAGTAGGACTCGAACCCGGTACCCCCAGGTTCAAAGTCAACGCTACAAAGTCATGCTACAAATGAGCTATCTGTATTAACCTACAAATAATTAGGCCTCCATAATACGTAATTTAAAACTGCAATTTCCATAATTTCCATGCCCTTCTACACTTCTTCATTATATTTGTTAATATGTTTTACGTGGAATATCAAATCTGAACCAATATGTCTTAATTATTTTTCACTCAATTTTGCTTCCAACCGAATGAGATAATGTCGCAATCTTCTTTTTATCTGATATATTATTTTCTAGAAGTGGGTATCGTCTTAGAATGATTTTAAATTTAATAAATTGAACAAAATAAAAAATACACCGTTTTCATTTTCTGTTTGGCAGGTCTCTTATCATTGATCTACCAGAATCTAGGATATATATAGCTAATAGTCAGTTCAATAATATACCCACCACATTAGACTCACATATGGAAATACACGCACTCGAAAATTTTTAATTTATCGCTCCATAATCAGCGGCCATTTTATAAATATCCCACAAAAATAACACTGCCGTCCAGACACAGGTTTCGAGCCTTTGTGGTCTCGATTGCGGTAGTATAGAAATGTCACGAGTGAGCGATAAAAAACACTTTGTTTTAAGAGCTGGAGACAAACAAGTGAGCTCCGTCATGACAGGCGAGCAGCGTTAACCAATGCACCAGGGCCCCCTTCCACACACACCTGGGAATAATGCAGCTCCATATTCCACTCTTACCAGAAAAGCTGTCGCAAATGCTCTCCGAAGCAGTAGGCTTGATTATTGCAAAACTTTATTGCGTGGAATAACAGAAGTCGATATTTGCCGACGGCAGCGATTGAAAAGTATGGCTGGCTTATCCTGTCTTTATGACATAAGGCGTGACGCTGATACGTCAAATGTCAGCTGAACAAAGGTCGAGCTAGTTTATGAAGATGAAAAGCCCTGCGATAGTTATATTAGCAATGTTGTTTTAATGCTGATCCAACGGCACTGACTAAACATTCAAACAGCTGTAACCGGGTTTTATCCATGACACAAATCCTGGTCATGGCACCGATGTAACCGGGTTTTATCCATGACACAAATCCTGGTCATGGCACCAATGTAAACAAAACTCCTCGTCACGGGGCCGACGTAAACGGGTGACCTGCGGGACGTTATCCTGGTCACGCGCCAATGTAACAAGTGATATACGTTGACACGCTATCGTCGCGTGTCCAAATGCTCTGGCACGGCAATCACAACACTCGTGGATAAAATGCATAAGTCTTAAATATATAGAAAATATATATTAGGCATAAATGGTTCAATTTTCTCAGTACATAGTTGTCAGTACTTTCTATCTCGCTGTGTAATTTGTTGATAATTTTGCTGTTGCTTCAGTGATCCACAAGAGGTTAGATACCGAAGCAACTCCCACTAAACTTAGCCAAACCCGAAACATCTCTGTTAGAATACTCCCCAATTTCTTTCTGAATTTCCTCTCAAAGGCTGTGGGCGCCTTCCTTTATAGCGGATCCCGACGATTGCGGTCACTTCCTGTGATGAAATGACTTCTCCACCAATCAGGATCCTTACTTTGATATACATTGACATTTCTGAGCTGTTTCTCCGAACCGACTCACACAGGCCTCCAGAACTAGGGTCCTCCCTGTGTGATGATTAGTACTTGTCAGACGTACCATCTCCACCATGTGGTTCACATGTAAACAGCCCAGGACAGCATGTTTGGTCTACCCTTTACTTACCGAAACCCGAATTTAGACACCTGTTACTTAACATTGTTACACAGCATTGGCTTTTAAAATGTCGATTGGCACTGATGTTTATTGTATTTTTTGTAAGTAATCTGAGGGCATATCGGCAAAGCCCACGACTTCAAGACTTTTCCACAAGCTACATATCAAAAAATCAACTTCTTACTAGACCTCGTTTTGCAACTTTATTTTAAAATATTGAAATAATTATTTCTTGTCCTAAAAAAATGAGATACCAAGTCTAAAACTCAAATTTTAATCATTTTTTCCAAATGAACAATTAAGAGCACAAAAAACACGCACAGAATACGTTACATTTTTAAACAAGTTTAAACATTTCCAAAAATATCTGATATGTATTGAGCATTTTTGTAGAAATACTATACAAAATAAAAACATGCAAAATGAAATATATTAATGTAATTTCAATGTTCCTAAGTGTAAATGGTCTTTATACATTGCAGTAGTAGTAGTATTTTTTTATTTTGTTTTTTCAAGGCCTTGGGCCCATAGTACAAAACAATCTCACATGTTATATACATACATAATATGCATTACATATTCAAAATAATTTACATTACACATTTGTGTAGGACAAATCAATACATCATTACATATTTGCTAAGTTCATCATGTTAATACTTCTGAGTTTCTCTGCATGATATACAAATGAAGCTAATTTTTTTGTTTTATTTTCGTCTGTTTCTGTTAGTATGTCTATAAAATTGCTGTAAGATGTATTCTGTATAAATAAATAATTCGATCGCAAATCTGTATAAGCAGGACACAGCATTAAGAAATGATATTCATCTTCTAAAACAATAATATCTAATTCTTTACAGAAAACGCACAATCTATCTGCCATTAACATATTTTTATGTCGTCCTACCTCAATTTGTAACATATGACTGGAACATCTTAACCTAGATAGTGCCTGTCTATGTAACTTAATAATTTTAAAATTCAAATACCTTTCTGGTTCAAATTCTCTTTTAAATGTTGAATAAATTGCTAATTTACTTGTATTTCCAATGTCGGTAAACCATGTATTCTTAAAATGTTCCTGTAGTTTTGTTTTAAAAATTTCCATAAAAACATCTACATCACCAACACCTTGACTAATCCACACAAAACTAAAACCATATCTTTCCAACAGACATCTAATATGAGACGCCCAGGTTATTCTACCCCTCTCATCCAAAACTTTCAACATCGAATAACAAACCTTGGGGTATCGGTGATCAGTCATACATAAAATTTTAAACCAATATTTAATACAGCGAGAATAATAATACAATGCTACAGGGTACTTTCCTACTTCTCCCATTATTGCTTGCTTAGGTGTGCACGAGCCTACACCTAAAATACGTCTGTAAAAAGTGATTTGAACGGTCTCAATACTCTCACAATATTCATACCCCCATATCTCTGCTCCATATAGTAGTATGGGTAACACAATTTTATCAAATAATTCACAGTTTATATTTACAGGTAAACCTCCACATCGTTTGTTATACATATACAATAGTCCTAGCGCTTTATTTGCTTGGGAGGCTAAAGTTTTCCTGGCCACTGACCAGTTTAACTTTGGAGTAAAAATTAGTCCCAAATATTTATACATGGAGACAACTTCAATTTCTTTCCCTTTAAAGTACCATTTTTCAATGTTTTTCACAATACCACCTCTTCTGAACACAACTAATTTAGCTTTTGTCATATTTAATAATAATCCCCAAAGATCACAAAACCGTTCAATTTCATTTATAATTCTCTGTAATCTTCCGACTGAGTCGCCACCAGTAGCTATGTCATCCGCGTACAATAAAATTTTAATGTCTGTGAAATCTTCGTTAACAAATGTACCTTCACATCCTGAATCTTTCAACATTTGTACTAATTCACCGATATAAAAAGAAAAAAGAAATGGACTTAGCATGCAACCCTGTCGGGTTCCAATAGTACAATTGAAGAACTCTGTGAGCCCTTGTTTTGTCTTAACACAGGCTTTCATTTTACTGTACATATCTCTTAATACGTTCAATGTTCGACCATGAATACCACTCTTAATTAATTTATACCATAAAAGAGAATGAGGAATCATATCAAAAGCTTTTGAGAAATCAATAAATAGGACATAATATCGGCCTTTTTCTTTTGATATATATTTTTGTACCAGTGATTGTAACGTAAACATGTTATCTATCGTGCTATACCCTTTTCTATAGCCTGCCTGCTCCTCGTACTGTAACCCGTTGTCCTCTTCCCATCGTACAAACCGATTTTTTAATATTTTAGTAAAGATTTTCCCCACAATAGATAATAACGATATACCTCTATAATTTGATGGATCTGTCGGGCATCCTTTTTTATAAATAGGACATAATACTGACTCAGTCCATCTAGACGGGTATACACCTGTTTTTAAAATATTATTAAATAAAGCACAGATATATCGGACTAAAACATGTTTAGAAGATTTTAACATTTCTACAAGAACGCCGTCGATACCAGCAGCTTTACCACCTGACATATCTAGAATACAATTACATACCTCACTGTTTGTAACATAATCATCTAATAAATCACACTTTTTATTTTGACATACGTCACATTCGTCATCATGAATTTCTAAATACTCGTTTACATTTTTACAAAACTGAGGATTAACATTCGGCTTCTGATTTAATAAACCTTTAAAATATTCCATCCAAGCACTTGGTGCCACATCATTATCTGAGCTAGTTTTGTTAAGTTTACATGTATTTATCTGTTTTATAATATTCCAAAATTTAGCTGGATTATTTAACGATTCCTGTAGTACATGCCTAATTTTTATCTTCTCCTCATACTTTTTATCTCTACAGCATCCCTTAAAAACGTTTTTAGCTAATTTGTATTCTTGTAAATCATCAATGTTTTTACTATGTCTATACTTATTTAGACATCTATTTTTATTTCGCTTTTTATCCTCACATTCTATGTCCCACCACACAGGCTGATTTAACGTATTTATAGACATGCTATTTTTAACATTACCTCTGCCATTACGCTTACCAACTTTCATTTTATCAGCTGCTCTTAGTAATGTTTCTGTGAATATTTCGACTGCTTCGTCGACACGATCTTCTCCAAGCATATTATCAAATTTACTAAGCATAGTTTCGCTAGTCTGATCACATAAAATATTCAAAAACTCTGGCTCCTCATTTGGTTGCCACTCAAACCTGAGAGGTTTTATAAGTTTAACATCCTCTTTATCTTTTTCAGTTGACTCTTTTAGCATTATCATTAATTCTAAAGTCACAACAAGTGGAAAATGGTTGCTGATATCAATATGCATTATTTCAAACTGTTTTATTTTATCAAATGTGCTCTCTTCTACGGCAATATAATCTATCACACTTTGCCCCTGAGAGCATATATAAGTAAAATCTCCAGGAATGTCTTTACCTTTCCTGCCATTTAAAACATATATTCCAATTTCTTTGCATAATTCTAAAAATGTGCGTCCAAATTTGTTTACAATTTCATCTTTTGATCTCCTGACTGTTGAAAAATTTGATACATTATACCAATGTACATTTGGTAAATACTTTACATTGTCATCAATTATATAATCTAATTCATTTCCAATCCTAGCATTCATGTCACCAGCAATCAATAACTTATGATTCGAATACATTATTTTTATGTCGATTAGTGTATTTCTCAATATTTCAATACCGTTTGTTTCATCACAGTACCAATTCGAGCCATCTGGTGGAACATAAATAAACAGACAAATATAATTTTCTGACATAAAGTAAGTTCCGTCCAATGTAAATACAATACCTAGCGAAAAGTCATCACAAATTCGACATACACCTGGCAGTATAGTGTTTGAGATATACACAGCAACACCTCCCGACGGTCGCCCGTATTGGCTGAGCTTTTTAGCGTTTAACGTTTCACATGAATAGCCACCACACAGTGCTTTGACAACATCACCGTTCACGTCCCATGTCTCATAAAGTGCAGTGATATCATTACTCGCAATCACATCTGTTACATCTTTAATAAATTCAGATTTAATATGTCCGTCAATATTCCATGAACAAATTGATAATGGGCGGCCTCTGTCCTAGTCGGCTGTAGTATTTGGTGCATCATCATCACGTTTATTTTCATTTGCGTCCGTGAGTTTATCGTCAAAGTTTCTAATCTGACATTTTACATCGCCAATCACGTCGTCATAGACATATATATTTCGCCGGTTATTGTCATTTACCACCACAAGTTTATCGAATGACAAATAAGCGTTTAGATCGTTGTTCCGAGCGTTTGTCAATGTTGCTTTCAGCTTACCTCGAGCAAGTTTCACATTGTCACAATAATCTTCCATGAAGTAAAAACCGTGTGGTTTTATTTCTTTAGCTTTCTTAATAATGTTCATTTTTTCTTTCCAGAAAGATAACTTTATTATCATGTCTCTCGGAGCTCCGATCGGTGCATTTCGATTTCGTGGCAGTCTATGAGCCCTCTCGATTGACATTTCATCAACGTTCATTTCCAGTTTACGTTGCAGACACTCTCTGACCGCCTGTTCACAATCATCCCAAGATTCTTTATCTTCTGTTTCGGGTATACCTCTGACAATAATGTTATTTCTACGAGATTGTCCTTCTATATTGTTTATTCTTCTTCTCAAGAATCTGTTTTCTTTTCTTATTTCATTAATTTCTTTTCTCGATTCTGTTTGGTCCGTCTTTACCTCTTCTAATTGTTGTTTTAATTTTTCAACCTGCTCGTCAATCTTAGAATCAACCTGGTCAAACCGTTTTCCAAACTCTGTTTTAATTGATTTTAATTCTTTCATAACATCGTTCAGGTCTATAGCATTGCCTTCATTTTTCTCCGCCCCCAGATCCTCTTGGAAAGAAAGGGTTGACTGTCTCGTTTTGACTCCGCCAGTATATGAGATATAAAGGTTTTTCAAAATATCAGTGTTTTTTTATTTTATCTTTTTCCTAATAAGGACAGTAGTGTTTACATGTTCAATGATCATGCAATATTGTTTAAAATTAACCTAGGCAATAAAATAAATTGTGTGTGTCATTGTTACCAGACGTATTGTATCGACTTTTGCACTATACTTCACCAGGCGCAAAATCATTAACAGAATTAAAAGTAACGTATTCTGTATTTGTGTGTATAATGGAAGTTATTACACACGAATACATAGTGTTTTTTTGTCTAAGCACATTTTTTATTTTTTTATAACGATAAATACTGAGTTTCTGTCTTTTCGTGCCTGTTGGTTAATATTTCAAATAAAAATGAAAAATACGTTACTAAAATATGTTACATGTACATAAAAATTCATGTTAAGATAATTTAATGATATTAAATGTCACTATATCCAGTAAATAGTTGTATTATACAAAGTGTGAGTGTTTTGTACTATTGTTACGAAACATAATGCACTATTACCACATTTTTTAGTGGAGAGCAAAATACGTTACCAAAATACGTCACCAAAATACGTTACAAAAGGTAACGTATTTTGTGTAACGTATTCTGTATTTTTTTTGCTTTTTGCACAATTGTAAAGCTGGGTTCAGTGGCCAGGCTAATTTTTTACTTGCAGCTTGGAGACATACCTAGTGATTAAATAAAGGGTCATTTGTTGTTAAGTGTGCATATCACTATATCTTCAGAGTCCATGTAACGTATTCTGTTTTCCTAAAAAATAAATAGTGCCTGCTTGTTTCTATTGATTATTGCAAAAGTAGCACTGTTAGTATATCATAATATGTTTATGTCTTCTTACATACTTACCTTAGACTACATATTCATCACACAGCAAGGAAATTTAGTTGATCTTAGAATTTTGGGCAGATAAAAACAACTAACTAGTTCAAATGTAACGTATTCTGTTATTTTGTGGCGACATGAACATAAATTCAATTTCCCAAGGAACAATATACTACTTTTGAGAATTCTCTTTTTTAATACAATCACTACTATATGATCGTCAAATTCAAACAGTTAATCTTCCAAAAACTGCACCCACTCATGAACAGTGACCTGTCTAAGACGAAAATTTAAGCTGGCGACATGCCAAAAATGTCATTTTTCTGGCATTCCAGTGGTCAAAAGCACATTTTTCCTTGTCTAGGCTATAGATAACTATACATTTTCTGAAAAGTCTATGCATGCATTAAATGTTAAAACTAAAACAGTGGAGGTCACTACAAACGAAAACACTGCTGGGGTCACACTATTCTTGAAGTCGCGGGCTTTGCCCATATAATACCAGTAGGTGTCCTGTCCTTATTGACATGTCAACATGATGTTTTTTATGTATTATGATGTTTGAAATTCCTTTGTCCTGCCAATCAATGCATTTTTAATTGAAATGGAATTAAAATTGCTTTCTGTGATGACTTTTGTAATAAGCTGCAATATTATTCTATTGAAGCTCAGCCCATGCCTGACACCGCAGATCTATGTGTTATCAAAATGATAAAACTTAAGAGGTCCAAACGACTTCATTTTGATGGGTAGTCAAGTTTTCATACTATGTCAGATGTCAATTGAGTCACTAACTGGTAGAGTGTAGTCCCAGAGAATATAAGGTGTTGAACAAAATGCTGGTTTATTGTTGGTCCAGCGTCTACGACGCTGAACTAACTTTAAACCAACATCCTATGAACGTTTTTTTGTTAGCTGGGTTTTTTTTCACCTGTAGAAGGCCATGTGTCAGGGACATCCCCCACACAGCCCTACAAAGACGTCATTTGCGTGCATGTGCTCGTGACAGTCGTCGATTCACTTGGGCGGGCGAACAGGCAGGCAGGCAGGCAGCCAGGCAAGCAGCCAGGCTTGGGTCACCGTTACAATTAATAATGTCTACTACAGATGTGAAAAAAGAGTCTAAGCATGTATTCCAAGCATGGATGGGACTAAATGATTTGACGAAAAGACTAGGTTCACACAGAGTATAACCAATCAAAAACGAGATGTCAGCTACTTAATCCGAAATAAAGACGCTATCAACATAGAGTATAACCAATCTAAAACGAGCTGTCAGCTACTTAATCTGATAGAAAGACACTGCCTACATAGAGTAAAACCAATCTAAAACGAGATGTCAACTACTTCATCTGATATATAGGCGCTATTTACATAAAGTATAGCCAATCCAAAACGCGATGTCAGCCACTTAATCTGATATAAAGACGCTATACATATAGAGTATAACCAATCTAAAACGAGATGTCAGCCACTCAATCTGATATAAAGACGCCATACATATAGAGTATAACCAATCTAAAACGAAATGTCAGCTACTTAATCTGATATAAAACGAGATTTCAGGTACTTAATCTGATATAAAGACGCTATCAACATAGAGTATAACCAATCTAAAACGAGATGTCAGCTACTTGATCTGATATAAAGACGCTATCAACATAGAGTATAACCAATCTAAAACGAGATGTCAGCTACTTGATCTGATATAAAGACGCTATCAACATAGAGTATAACCAATCTAAAGCGAGATGTCAGCTACTTGATCTGATATAAAGACGCTATCAACATAGAGTATAACCAGTCTAAAACGAGATTTCAGGTACTTAATCTGATATAAAGACGCTATCAACATAGAGTATAACCAATCTAAAACGAGATGTCAGCTACTAGATCTGATATAAAGACGCTATCAACATAGAGTATAACCAATCTAAAACGAGATGTCAGCTACTTGATCTGATATAAAGACGCTATCAACATAGAGTATAACCAGTCTAAAACGAGATTTCAGGTACTTAATCTGATATAAAGACGCTATCAACATAGAGTATAACCAATCTAAAACGAGATGTCAGCTACTTGATCTGATATAAAGACGCTATAGACATAGAGTATAACCAATCTAAAACGAGATGTCAGCTACTTGATCTGATATAAAGACGCTATCAACATAGAGTATAACCAATCTAAAACGAGATGTCAGCTACTTATTCTGATATAAAGGCGCTGTCCACATAGAGTATAACCAATCTAAAACGAGATGTCAACTACTTGATCTGATATAAAGACGTTATCCACATAGAGTATAACCAATCTAAAACGAGATGTCAGCTACTTACTCTGATATAAAACGAGATTTCAGCTACTTGATCTGATATAAAGACACTCTCCACATAGAGTATAACCAATCTAAAACGAGATGTCAGCTTCTTAATCTGATATAAAGACGCTATCAACATAGAGTATGACCAATCAAATGGCTAATGGTCAGCTATTTGATCTGATATAAAGACACGATTCTCACAGGTGAAAATAGAGTCGATCAGAGAATGCATAACCAATCTAAAACAATATGTCAAGTTTTTGGCTCATTGTGATATCATGAAAATAAACAGTCAATTTTCATACCTAGCGTTCATTTTGCTACGTAGTTGATCGTGGGCGATGTTTTACAATTGTTTTCTTTCTCCTCGGTTTATGTTTTATCGTCCAATTGGATGGACAAACCCAGTAAACACGATGCTCTGCCATAATTCTGCCCTAATATCGAGTTAATTCTGTCCCACCATCTGCGCGGACGGCCCACTATCAATCCAACACCAAGTAAACATCTGGTGATATAAGGGGTTGGTTGTCCAGTGTGGAGTGGTAGCAGACAGGTTTTATTAGGATTTAGAGGGGAAGTCTTGTCCCGTGGTCTACATCATGTCTGTTCTTGGTCCCGCGTTGACAACATCTCTGGTCGTCCGACAGGAAAAGACAATCAACCAATCAAGGCAAGTCCACAGCAACTCTAAATGAAATCCAGAACCTCTTCCCAAATTGGAAACCGTCCGTTAGAAGGACTTACTGCTCTCGTTGGACTGATGTTCTTTACCAACAACAAAATCACCCAGAACATACGCTTCAGATAACACAATGGTTTTCATGGGTTAATTTTATAAAGAAAATGAGTTTCAGGAAATATAGTGGAATCAGGCGTGCCAACCATTTGCTCTATATGTGATAATTAACCCTTTAAGCCCTCACGATGCATTAAAGCATCATTTTACCTCCCTGAAAACAGACTTAATTTTCCTACAATCAAAGGTTTTAGAACGAAAATTTCCATGAAACTGGTTTACCAATACATGGCAATTTTCCTTAATTTTTAAACCACATCAAATCATCTTCATCCACTGCAAGTCGGGAATTGCGACAGCAATTCGCGGCTTGTAGTGGATGAAGATGACAATGGTAAATTCAGGCCTGAAAGGGTTAGACAAGTGTTTCGATCAACAAATGCAGTACTCCCATGAAAAAGAATAACTCTGTTAACCGTTTGCGTTCCATGCCCAGGCAGTGTTCTACACATGAGTTTGAGTAAATGTTAATGGCAGCTGCTATTGCTAATACATAGACTTATTCAGTGTCGGAATTGTCTGCTCTCTGCTGAGTGTTGATATCTTAGAGGTATACTATATCTAAATCTCGCAGTCAACTTGAAATTAACAGGTAGACTTCTAAGCATTGGCCATGAAAGCTAAATTAGTTGACGGCACAGTGACACAAAGAGTTGGTGAAATCTTGCAAATAAAAATATTCATTCAACAGATGTATTTGATGAAAATAACGACTTCATACGTTGTTCTAATGTTAGGTCGGCGTCGCAGATGGTGGTATAACATTAGAACAATGTATCGTCAGCGTATAGTGTTTCCAATGCTACCTCTTTAGTCCAGGGCGGGGGCCCTAGGGTAGTGGTTAGCACCGCTACCTTTCACGCCAGAGTCCGGGGTTCGGTTCCCGGTCTCGGCGGTTTGAAAGAAACTAAAAATGTTTCTTCCCCATCCACGTGTGAAAGTCAGTATTGTGGGGAGCCTCCGTGACCGAGAGGTAGCGTGCTCGGCCTCAGACCGCCAGGGCTTGAATTTCGAATCCTGTGTCTGGAGGACAGTGTCATCTCAATCATCTCACCATCCTCAGGAGGTTCTCCTGGCCCAGTTTAGCCTATATGTGCACAAAGGTGGCCTAAAGCCCGATTCATTTCATTTCTTTAGTCCAATTTTTGAGTTTTCACACACAAAAATATCACCGTTCACAAGTCATAGTAAAGAAATGCAACTTTTAAGATTACCGAAAATATATATTATTTTCGAAAGGATATCGAAAGTAAAGTTTTGTATTCAGTTTTGCCACTAGGTTACATGTGGTGCCACATTTTTTTCTATAACTCAGCACCTAATGTAATTGTATGTATGATGTAAACTATATATATATTTATCGGGTGCAAATATAATAATAAGAATAACTTTCGTGACAGCTACCCAATAATCTCGACACGTTTAGCCAGTGTTGGTTCAATGTTGGGCCAGCGTCTGCGACGATAACCAAACATTGAACCTTAAGATGTCCTCAGATACTAGGGCTGGGGTCCTAGTAAAGTGGTTAATGCTGCCTGGCACAGTTAAACCATGTTCACAGAGGTGGCCTAAAACCCTATTAATTTCATGTTCAAGATGCCCTTTATATGCTTCTGATAATTATATATATTCCCATTGTGCACACGACGTTGTTGCGAAGTTGAATCAACGTCATTATGACGTTGATTCAACGTTGCACAGCGTCGTGTGCACAATGGGTTGTGCATGTTATTCAAGGTTTTCATCATGTCCTTCCTTTCGCCCTGTAATTCCAGGACTTTGCCACCTGTGTGTGCACGTTGATATACAGTATTTTGTTTCATGTTGCCCAGGGGGAGGTTGTTATGGTGGTGTTTTCATCCAGCACTTTCGCATCTGTGTGTTTGTGACACGTTGTACGTGTTAATATGCCGTATTCTGTGCCCAGAGGGATTGTTATTGTGTTGTTTTCGTCACTTTGATTTACTTCAGATCTACTTGATAAATGCACCTCAGCCAGCCAGCCAGCCAGCAATGCTCGCCTAACATGTTCTCCATCTCTCTCTGTTTTTCAAAGACATGTGTGTACCTGTTAATAGCCGTATTATGTCACATGTTCCACGTGTTATTAGCCGTACTCTATGTCATGTTGCCCAGGAGGTGGTTGTTATGTATTAATGTTAAATAAATGTAATGTAATGTAATGTAATGTAATGTAAAGTAATGT
The DNA here is from genome assembly GCA_964017125.1 of Flabesymbios commensalis. Lineage (NCBI taxonomy): Eukaryota > Metazoa > Annelida > Polychaeta > Terebellida > Flabelligeridae > Flabesymbios > Flabesymbios commensalis. The sequence continues at coordinate 82,070,137 of OZ024909.1, forward strand.
GAAGTAATGTAATGTAATGGTGTTAAAATGAAATGAATCGGGCTTTAGGCCACCTTTGTGCACATATAGGCTAAACTGGGCCAGGAGAACCTCCTGAGGATGGTGAGATGATTGAGATGACACTGTCCTCCAGACACAGGATTCGAAATTCGAGCCCTGGCGGTCTGAGGCCGAGCACGCTACCTCTCGGTCACGGAGGCTCCCCACAATACTAACTTTCACACGTGGATGGGGAAGAAACAATTTTGTTTCTTTCAAACCGCCGAGACCGGGAACCGAACCCCGGACTCTGGCGTGAAAGGCAGCGGTGCTAACCACTACGCTAGGGCCCCCGCCCGTAATGGTGTTGCTTTCATCACTTAGCTTACCTTCAGACACACTTGATACCAGCACGGCCCGCTTAGCCAGCAGGTGTTGGTACTACGCTACCTCAATGCTGGGGAAACCTCGGCGATGCTGGCCAAAACATTGGAAGAACACTGGCTGGTGACACATGTGCAGCTTTGGGCCAGTTATTACTCTTGAGCCATCATCGTTCATGGCCATTCCAACATTCATTCCATCATTAATTCCCACATTCATTTATTCATTCATTCATTAATTAATTAATTGATTAATTAATTAATTCATTCATTCATTCATTCATTTATTCATCCATATATTTGTTACACAGGATTTCTATTTCAAACCACTTTGGTCAGATGGATTCCCAGAAAAAAAATTCGAAGTAGCAAAGGATATTTATTTTCTGAGTGCATAACACCAATGCCTAGAGTGGGGAGCGAACCCATAACTCCGAACATACACACGGACAATTGATTAACTATGTTAACGCAGTGGTAAAACTCACTTGGTATCTAATCAGATATTATCTATTCCCACTTAGAGAAAGATTACCAGCGCAGACAGCGCAGTCTTATCATGGAAATCTCAATTAATGAGATGAGATTTTTACATCACAGTTCAATCATTTATAGAGTATTAGTCAGGGCCCATTTTTCAAAAAGAGGCATTCTTAAACTTTGTAAGGCATTTCTTAGTAGAATTTGTCATGCAGTTGTTTTCACACAATTCGGATATGCTGATTCCAAATCTGCCCCATGCCAAGCTCTATTTTTAGTTTTTCCCTTTCAAAATTGCAAAACAAAATGGCATATAAGTTATTTTTGGCGCTTAAATAGTTTTCTGATACAAACAAATTACACAGCATCAAACAACTCAACTTCCATGTTACATGTAGTTACGGGGAATGCAAAAAATATGATTAATATAAAACAACACATCAACTATAAGGATATTGCACAAAAGTAGCATGTGTTACTTTCATCACTGTAGCTACATAGGCTCGCTGTGTATATCTCAGATTCGCATCAATGCCATCATCTTGCATAATGATAATGCTAGGATAGTCACCCTCTTCAATATGTTGATCATAAATTTGTGCAGCTTCGGTATTGATGTGGTGACTCCTTGATAGGACGCCATTGGCTACTTTCTTGTGGTCCTAATTCACACTTAATCAAACTAAATGTGATAGTTCTTCAGGTTGAGAGGGACGCTTTTACACGAGTACTAGTTGCAGTTGTCCACCAATGAAACTCCAACCACAATCTCATAGATGTTTATAATATTGTTATCTGGCCAGAGCTGTATTTATTGCAAAACAGGCCTAAAATAAAACGGAAACAATATCCACTTTTTGTGGCAGGTGTTCTTGACGAAGAGGATACATTGAAATACTCCAATTGGCTTAAGTTCTAGTTCTGGGTGTTTATGAATTAATTTAAATGTCTTTCTTTTAGAATTAATGTGCTGGTGTTGTGGAAGCCATTGAAACGGTTGAGTGGTACGATAAATGTCACCAGTTCCAGGTTTACACAGCTAGACATTACTATGATGAGAGCGCTTCGAAAGCAGAATGAGCAAGTTTACATCAGTTCCCACGACTACCTCATTGTCAGTATCTGACAGTTGGTTGCCGTAATAACATTTAACGTCCCATCATGTACCTCAGTATTTTTCACACTTAAATACCAGTGTCCATTGAATATTTGAATGGCATTGTTCTTTACCAAAAGTGGTGAATTTGAACATTGAACTGAAACTGTACTGCCCTCCCCCCTGATTCTGTACTTTATCTGTTATATATTCATCTGAGATAACATCGCAGTGTGCATGGAAATGCTTTTGAATTATTTTTGAAATGCTTCTATTAGAAGATCAATGTTTATTACAAAAGAATATAATAGATAAGTAATAAATACTCTGTATGAATGATAATTAATCTACTATGTCTGGAAGAGACATATAGTTATTAGGGATCTAAATATCTACACGTCCATCATATGATTTCATCACTTTATATATGGTGAGACTTATTGTCTTTAACATTGATACCTCTTCTTTCAAAATAGGGTGGTCACTCCCATACCACTTCAAGACACAACTGAACCTGTTAGGTTATTGTATATTATGTGAGAGTGAGATTTTATATCTAATTAGAAGCATGCATAATCAGAACCTACTGATTCCTCATACATTCTACCATATCACGACCACATCTAGAAAGTCTCTGTATTTTATGTTAATCTTCATAAAAACATCCTGATCGTGCTAAGAACGGTAATATTGCCCCAATTACCACATATTCTGCATCATATCTTGTTGCAATAGTGTACCCAATAATCTTTGGTGACTTGTTCATGACACTCTGTAGCATTTTGTTGCCAATTAATCTACTATGTCTGGAGGAGACATATAGTTATTAGGGACCTAAATATCTTCACGTCCATCATATGATTTCATCACTTTATAATTATATGGTAAGACTTATTGTCTTTAACATTGATACCTCTTCCTGCAAAAGAGGGTGGTCGCTCCCATACCACTTCAAGACACAACTGAACCTGTTGGGTTATTGTATATTATGTGAGAGTGAGAGCTTATATCTGATTAGAAGCATGCATGATCAGAACCTACTGATTCCTCGTACATTCTAACATCACGACCACATCTAGAAAGATTCTGTATTTTATGTTAATCTTCATAAAAACATCATGATCGTGCTACGAACGGTATTATTGCCCCAATTACCACATATTCTGCATCATATCTTGTTGCAATAGTGTACCCAATAATCTTTGGTGACTAGTTCATGACACTCTATAGCATTTAGTTGCCAAGACTAGGTTACTTACTAACATCTTCTGAACATGGTGTATGTTCATACTACATTTATGAAATAAATTCAACGTCAGTATTTTCAACATTACCCTAGCGTGTCCTCAACCATCAATCTTATATGCTCAAAACATATATAAGTCAACTTCTGCACCAAATTACAGATTTCCAATATCGTGAAACTGTATTTTATCATAGTTATTGATGATGATATCATTTATCTCATTCAAGTTAGGAGAGTAGAAATATGTGTAGCCTACATTACGGTTTTGTGTGGATCTTTGAGCCGATGGGTGGGGCTTTATTCGTTCAATTATATTTGAAAACTATCAGCGCATTACCAGGCTTTTGTACGGTATCTTTTCTGATCAAAAATATAAAAATTAAGATGATACTATTATCATGATTATGTAGATTGTCAATCCGATTGAGAAACATATTTTTTATGTGATGTGCACGTTTTAACCAGCACAATATACCTAGTTACTAGAATCATAAAATGTTAAATTTAAACGACTTCTTGTCTCAATAAGAACGGAACATGTATGTGTGTCAGTATTGCCATGGTTATGCAGACCACCCTGATGGATTAACTTCATGTTTTGCTTAACCCTAGTACAGGGCTTGGGCAGGAGGGTGCCACCCGTGGCCAACGCACATTTAAATTGTTGCTTTCTTCCTTACGGTACTGTAAAAACACGTTGCAGGTGGATATCACATAGGCCACATACTAATAGGGCTAGAAAGGATATATGGTGAGCGACAGGTTATCTAGTGCCGGACAGTGATCAACAATCATAAAATAGTTTTTGTCAATAGTCTAAACATTTTTACAGCATGCCGGATATTACGTTTGTTTCCCTCGTCTTCTAAAAGTGAAATAATGACTTCATTATATAAATCATTATTATTACACTGGCCTACGATGTGTCGTTTTTCTTCCGCAACATTTGTTTTTTCCCCCATAACTTTATGAAATATTGATAATAGATGTTATCACGGCTCTGAATTGGTTTCCCGGGTGTGAGAAACCTATATGTAGACACCAAAAACACATCTCTACGTAATTTTGAAGCAAAGTTATAGTACATTGCCTTGCAGTGGCAGCCATTTTGGATTTAGTCCTCTAGCGGCAAACACACAAGGTGAAATTCAGGGGACTTTAAGTATGTTGCTCAGGTGGGTTTTAATACACCGAAATGATGTTTTATATTCATCGAAGCCAAGCCTTGATGTAATGTTGTGACATTTTCATCAATTTTGGCGGCCATTTTGTTTTTGAATTTTGAGTAGGAAAAACACAAAATTTAGCTTGGCATGGGGCAGATTTGGAATCAGCGCTCCCAAATTGTGTAAGAACCACTGCATGCCAAATTCTACTAAAAAATGCCTTACCAAGTCAGAAATTTTGAAAATGGGCCCTGACTATATTTATGTCTACCGCAGAACACCTTTTTTTAAAAGTAATCTCATTCTCAGCTACATCTGCTACAGATACAATATCGTTTAAATGTTTGGCCATCGTCGAAGACGTTAAATAACCATTGGGTCAATGTGTTTAGTTTTCTGGTGATGACGACTTCACACTGAGCCAATAATTGTTTGAACAAATTGATGGAGAAAACAGAACGAATGAACAGAAGGAATAAGTGATTTCAGCATACGATCAGATTAATTATACTAAAATATTTCAGATACGTTCCTGTCGGAGCAGACCATGTCTTGAGAGAGACGAGACATTCACCTAATTTGGACTAATGTTGTCCCAACGTCGAAGACGGTGAGCCAACATTTGCCCAAAATTGGGCTAACATTTGGCAAGCAATGAGGCAACGCCTCGCGTCTGCTGGGCTATTAGGAGAATCGAGAAATCCACCCAACGCTGATTTAATGTTGGGCCAGCGTCGTACACAGCGGACAAACATTTAGCCAACATTGGGTGAACGTCACCTGTCTGTTGGGTAGTCTTCGTCTGATTTGTCTCAATCTAATATATTGATCAGTGTAAAATCCCCATAAAGACGTAAAAGCGATGAACATTAAACTATAAAACAAGGAAGTGAGCTGCTGTAGACCTTAACAAGCACCCGTAAATGAGGATGTATTTTGATTGGGCCGCGATGGATTTTTATGGAAACTAAATTACACGATAAATGAGATTTCTTTGGTAGCCTCATAGTCTCCGCTGGTGTTTCCTCTCCAGTTGTAGAATAGATTATGTCTCATTAAAAAATTGTGTCTACTTGTCTTATTTGTTAATTACCACAGACTGAGCAGTTGCTGCAAATAATCCAAAATGACAACTATATTCCCAGCTAATAAGGATGTGTGCATCAAGCGGTAGGCGGTGTACGCTGCTGCACTGCACTGCACTGCACTGCACTGCACTGCACTGCACTGCACTGCACTGCACTGCACTGCACTGCACTGCACTGCACTGCACTGCACTGCACTGCACTGCACTGCACTGCACTGCACTGCACTGTACTGTACTGCACTGCACTGTACTGTACTGTACTGTACTGTACTGTACTGTACTGTACTGTACTGTACTGTACTGTACTGTACTGTACTGTACTGTACTGTACTGTACTGTACTGTACTGTACTGTACTGTACTGTACTGCACTGTACTGTACTGTACTGTACTGTACTGTACTGTACTGTACTGTACTGTACTGTACTGTACTGTACTGTACTGTACTGTACTGTACTTTATTTTACTCTACTGTATCATACTGTACTGTATTGCATTGCATTATATTGCACTGTAAACCATGTCACTGCATAAAACCGCATGACACTTCACTGTGCTGTACTGCATTGCATTACACTGCAGTACAGTGTAGTGCACAGTACAGTGCACTGCGTACACTACACTGCACTGCACTGCACTACACTGTACTACACTGTACTTCACTGCACTTCTCTTACCGTCACTTCACTTCACTTCACTTCACTTCACTACACTTCACTGCTTTGCACTGGTTTGTTCTGCTTTGTTCTGATCTGAGTCTGATATGATTTTAATATTAATTTTGATAGTAACGTTTTTGTAGCAGAAAGTTTCAAGTTGATTTGATAACGACAGAAAACCGCAAATTGATGTACGGCATAAACGAGTGTTTGTGTCAGTGAGCGTAACAAAAAAGCCATCAATCTGTCTAGTGGAACTAAAGACACAGTAGATGCCACTTCTGGCTGTGTACTTTTCCTGGCTGCCATTTCTCTCAGACAAATCATAAAGTATGAGCATGAGTAATGGCTGTGAAGTGGTTGTCACCTGGGTCCATACTAGATATGGATTTATTTCCACTCGATACATATTATTGTGAAACGATTCACTCGAAAGAAATGAGGGTTCATTAAAGGTTGTTTGTTGTGAAGATTCTCCCGGGAAATACATGGTAAAGTTTCTAACATTTTGTGGTTCTTGGTCAATAACATATCTATAGAAAGACACACCACGCTCTTCGTACAAACTATTATGAAATCTAACTGTACTTGTAAAATCTTCACTAAAATAAATGAAATGAAATGAATGGGGGCTTAGGCCACCTTTGTGCACATATAGACGAACTTTTGCCAGAATACTGTAAATAGTACAGTCCTATCCCAATATATTGTTTCCAAATAAAAACATATCTGTTTCACCAATTAAACCTTTATTTTATTTTATTTGGAATTACTGACGCAATTTCAAGAATAAAAATGATATCGCTAAAATTAGGATATTTGGTTTAGGTATTTATGTACGCATTGTAAACGGATTGTTTATTGTAAAAAGGTTTCTTAAAGATTTCAATAATTACTCAAATAGTGTATCTAGATTATCCACATGAGTTGTGTTCTTTCACTCTCATGTTTTATAAGCTTTGCTTAGGGGTCTTGTCAGAATATAAAAATCTGAGTAAAAATTGGCTTGGCCAGACAATACCCACCCACCCCCTACCCATTTTGTTTTTGGAACATGTACAACAAACACACAATCAAAATCCGAGTTGGGGTTTTAAGCTACGACTCCACATACGCGTGATACCTAGTGCGTGATGCGTGAAGCGTGATGTGTGATGCGTATTGCACGACTCTACATGTACGTCAAAGTGTAATGCGTTAAAGTTCATTTTGCTGAAAGAGCCACCCAGTGCGGATCTCCTGTGGCTTTTTACACACATAGACATGGCACTTTATTTATCTAAATATAAACTTTCGATGAACGAAATTTAGGATGACGAGGAAATTTTACTATACAGACTGTATGCATGTCCTACCTATACATGAAAAGAAAACGCTGGACGCACATGTGGTGGATCCAAGAGATAATCAAACAAAGAAAAACATATGGCGTTTATTATCATCTAGTGTAAGGATATTTTAATTGAATTAGATATAGAATGTTTCGTTCAAAATTTTTGCATGACCAGGGTAGGGAGCATTTCAAATAATATTTAGCAAATAACTGTCCAGCGTCTGAGATAATGACATGAACCAGGCATCACAAGCTATAGGCCCAATGTGATGCTGTTTGATGTCCAGCGTCTGAAATAATGACATGAACCAGGCATCACAAGCTATAGGCCCAATGTGATGCTGTTTGATGTCCAGCGTCTGAAATAATGACATGAACCAGGCATCACAAGCTATAGGCCCAATGTGATGCTGTTTGATGTCCAGCGTCTGAAATAATGACATCAACCAGGCATCACAAGCTATAGGCCCAATGTGATGCTGTTTGATGTCCAGCGTCTGAAATAATGACATGAACCAGGCATCACAAGCTATAGGCCCAATGTGATGCTGTTTGATGTCCAGCGTCTGAAATAATGACATCAACCAGGCATCACAAGCTATAGGCCCAATGTGATGCTGTTTGATGTCCAGCGTCTGAAATAATGACATGAACCAGGCATCACAAGCTATAGGCCCAATGTGATGCTGTTTGATGTCCAGCGTCTGAAATAATGACATCAACCAGGCATCACAAGCTATAGGCCCAATGTGATGCTGTTTGATGTCCAGCGTCTGAAATAATGACATCAACCAGGCATCACAAGCTATAGGCCCAATGTGATGCTGTTTGATGTCCAGCGTCTGAAATAATGACATCAACCAGGCATCACAAGGTCTAGGCCCAATGTGATTCTGTTTGCATTTACTCACCAGTAATCCAGCGCTTAGCAAAAAACAAAATCTGTCCGAGATACACACTTCCAGAAAATTACTAGAAGTCTATGTCGCTAGCCGAACATGAAAACAACATCTGCTCAACACATCGCGACCAACAAGACCACATAAGTCTACAAGCGTTCTATACCTGAATTGCGGTGGTACAACATCAAACTAACATACGGTCAATGTATTGTTTGCAAACAATGTTGTTTTTTTTGTATTGGTCTATCGCGTGTAACGTTGTCCCAACAATTAAAACATCACAGCATGTTGTGATGACCAGCTCTGTGTATTTAGCTCTCCGTGGATCCTGATCGGGATTTGATGAGTGATTGTAGAGGACGCCTGACTATTATGACGTTACCTCTCCGTGGATCCTGATAGGGATTTGATGAGTGATTGTAGAGGACGCCTGACTATTATGACGTTACCTCTCCGTGGATCCTGATCGGGATTTGATGAGTGATTGTAGAGAACGCCTGACTATTATGACGTTACCTCTCCGTGAATCATGATAGGGATTTGATGAGTGATTGTAGAGGACGCCTGACTATTATGACGTTACCTCTCCGTGGATCCTGATCGGGATTTGATGAGTGATTGTAGAGGACGCCTGACTATTATGACGTTACCTCTCCGTGGATCCTGATAGGGATTTGATGAGTGATTGTAGAGGACGCCTGACTATTATGACGTTACCTCTCCGTGGATCATGATCGGGATTTGATGAGTGATTGTAGAGGACGCCTGACTATTATGACGTTACCTCTCCGTGAATCCTGATCGGGATTTGATGAGTGATTGTAGAGGACGCCTGACTATTATGACGTTACCTCTCTGTGGATCATGATAGGGATTTGATGAGTGATTGTAGAGGACGCCTGACTATTATGACGTTACCTCTCCGTGGATCCTGATAGGGATTTGATCAGTGATTGTAGAGGACGCCTGACTATCATGACGTTACCTCTCCGTGGATCATGATCGGGATTTGATGAGTGATTGTAGAGGACGCCTGACTATTATGACGTTACCTCTCCGTGGATCCTGATCGGGATTTGATGAGTGATTGTAGAGGACGCCTGACTATTATGACGTTACCTCTCCGTGGATCCTGATCGGGATTTGATGAGTGATTGTAAAGGACGCCTGACTATTATGACGTTACCTCTCCGTGGATCATGATCGGGATTTGATGAGTGATTGTAGAGGACGCCTGACTATTATGACGTTACCTCTCCGTGGATCCTGATCGGGATTTGATGAGTGATTGTAGAGGACGCCTGACTATTATGACGTTACCTCTCCGTGGATCCTGATCGGGATTTGATGAGTGATTGTAGAGGCCGTCTGACTATTATGACGGTACCTCTCCGTGGATCCTGATCGGGATTTGATGAGTGATTGTAGAGGACGCCTGACTATTATGACGTTACCTCTCCGTGGATCCTGATCGGGATTTGATGAGTGATTGTAGAGAACGCCTGACTATTATGACGTTACCTCTCCGTGGATCATGATCGGGATTTGATGAGTGATTGTAGAGGACGCCTGACTATTATGACGTTACCTCTCCGTGGATCCTTATCGGGATTTGATGAGTGATTGTAGAGAACGCCTGACTATTATGACGTTACCTCTCCGTGGATCATGATCGGGATTTGATGAGTGATTGTAGAGAACGCCTGACTATTATGACGTTACCTCTCCGTGGATCATGATCGGGATTTGATGAGTGATTGTAGAGGACGCCTGACTATCATGACGTACATGATCCAGACTGGATGGTTGTCCAGACAGGGATTGTATCTGTCATCAGTGCCCCAGTTAGGTAAGTGTACACTCTCATCTCCATTATAAGGCAGGCCATTAAGTAAGTGTACACTCTCATCTCCATTATAAGGCAGGCCAGTTAGGTAAGTGTACACTCTCATCTTCATTATAAGGCAGGCCATTAAGTAAGTGTACACTCTCATCTCCATTATAAGGCAGGCCAGTTAGGTAAGTGTACACTCTCATCTCCATTATAAGGCAGGCCATTTGTACACTCTCATCTCCATTATAAGGCATGCCATTAAGTAAGTGTACACTCTCATCTCCATTATAAGGCAGGCCATTAAGTAAGTGTACACTCTCATCTCCATTATAAGGCAGGCCATTAAGTAAGTGTACACTCTCATCTCCATTATAAGGCAGGCCATTAAGTAAGTGTACACTCTCATCTCCATTATAAGGCAGGCCATTAAGTAAGTGTACACTCTCATCTCCATTATAAGGCAGGCCATTTGTACACTCTCATCTCCATTATAAGGCAGGCCATTAAGTAAGTGTACACTCTCATCTCCATTATAAGGCAGGCCATTTTGTTTCATTGGAACATTTGAATCGACTCGCCTTGAAATTGTAAAAGCGCACATTTAAGACAATAATAATACTGATTATAATAGTATGTAGTTGTAATATAAAATAATTTCTAATTAAAATGTGTAATTTAGTCATCTGACAAGAAATAGAACAGAAAAAACTGCCACAGGCACAAGATGAGTGATTGTGAAGCTTAGAGCAACAACACCACATAAGTTCTAATGCTCTTATTTTGTCACTGAGTCGTTGGATAATCCAGTTTTTCACTTCACTTACCAAACACGAGCGGGATTGATCCCTTCCTAGAAAGATGCGACTGATTAAACAAGATGTCACCTTTCCCTCGTGCAATCCATTGAGGATCAAATATTAAGTGGCCGTCATCCAGACTTGATGGATGTGGGGAATTCACAATATTGATCACAACATTTTTATCAGTATGAACTTGGCTCGTCAGAATAAAATGTAGCCTTCGTGAATAGAAAGTAGACGCAAAGGCAAATATAAATCACTGATCCAACGTTTGATCAACGTTTAAAACCTCCATGTATTCTCCAGACGTACTCTGCACAAAGTCTTCCTTCATTTTATTTTAAATGTGTTTTTAACCACTGGGATTGATTCGCCCAATTGCAAAGGTAGGGGAGGGGGCAGGGTATTCGTCGCCCAACCTTAACACAGCAAACACGAGGCATTGATCCAATGTTGTACTAATGTTGGCCCGCGGTGTGGCAGTGTTGCTGGGATGTCTCATGTATCACAGTTTGACAGATTAAGCCTCTCACATTGGACCACTCACTCTGACCTGTCTCACATTGGAGCACTCTGACATGTCGAGGTCATCAGTTCGATCCCCTTGTGGGACATGGCCACAATTATGTGACAAGTCGTCTAAATTTGTCTGGAAATAAAATTATTCATAGTTTGACACCACTTTCAGCTCATCAGTCATAACACTTGATGGCAGATTGTGCGATAGAAACTCAACCCAGACAGTGTGTCGTGCTATCTTAAAAACAGACCAACTCTCGGCTGGACTTGTCTGTGCTTCTTATAAACTGATGTGATGTGATTTATGTGATTTTAACTATGATGATGTTTTTATTCTTTATGGGAAGAGATTGCGAACGGATTAGATAATTCATAACATTCATCAAATTCGACACCACCTACCTATTTATGGTTCCCCATAAAATTAATCAAACTCGACACCTTCTACCTATTTATAGTTCCCCATAGCATTCATCAAACTCGATACCACCTACCTATGTATGGTTCCCCATGCAGAAGGCGCTTTAAAGGGGATGTTGTACTTGGAATATAAAACCTGCAAATTTATACATTTTCGATTAACGAGTTCAGGGTCACTTTTACTCAAGCTTTAATCGCCTACCTAAGAAAAGTTAACTCTTAATCTGCTAATCACTGTGTCCTACGTTAGGAAAATTAAACATTAACCTCCACAGCGCTAAAATTGTTTGTAGAAACCATGGAAACCAAAGGATTTTTTTTAAATTTGAAATCATTATAACTGTCTTAGTTAGCTCTTTCCGATTCATTTGTATACTTATGTTACGGGTATACGGCTATTGGAAATACTGTTACTTTTACAGTGCGGGGATCGACTTTAGACGTCATAATCTGACGTCGCTAGACGTCAGATTATGACGTCTAAAGTCGACATAATAAAGTGACATAATAAAGTGACATAATAAACTAGATTATGACGTCTAACGACATAGGTAGGCGGTATCGAGTTTGATGAATGCTATCCCTAACGTCTACTGCGACCAACAAATTCAGGTATTTCTCTTAGCTTGTTTTTCGTTAGTTTAATATTAGAATATAGTTGGAGGAATGCGTTAGTTTGATATCTGAACATTTGAGCTTTACATTTCACGCAGAGGCTGAGTGGAGCGTTTAAATGACTCTGCTAGGGCTGTCATTGTACAACTCAAATAAACATACTTGTCAAACTCACGCATATTACATTATGGATTTCTAAATCTGTATTTATACCATTTACAATATCAAATATTTTAGAAATGTATTGTATTATTGAATGTATGACAGGGCATATATATTCAAAACAGCTTCTTTGCTAATATGTATACACCCTGTATAATTATATTTTAATAAATAAACAACAAATAAATAAATATTATTATCATCCAGCATATGGCTAGTCAAATCTAGAACAGGAATCTTTTATCTCTGTTTCAAAATTCGTGTCAGACTTATGTTTTAATAAAACGTCCTAAACGTCACATTCTCAGCCACTCTAATCGTGGCAACCATGGTTACACTTTGTCACAGCATTTATACACCACGTGGTGTATCTGTATGACGTGGTGGCGTTACGTGGTAAAAAAGGAATTTGCAGCCGCGAGGGCTAAATTGTATGGCAAGGTCACACGTTTGTGTCATATTGCACCATCACTGAAGAATCTTCATTTGCTTCAAGCGATTCGTTTCACCTTGTTACCCTCATTTAGACATAATCCAGATTCCTTCCACTAATAATGTCTAATTTTCCTTTGATTTAACACAATAATCTGTTTTGAAGTGGTGTCTTGCTGTACCATTTTGAAATTATCTAATTATATATGCATACATAATTGTATTGTGTCGAATTTAATGCTGTTTTAATACTTTTGTCTTATCATCTAGCTCAAATATAGTTTTAATTCGCAATGACATCGCCCTCATTATATCAGTGAGCAGCATACGACAAACTTTAGTTGTATGTTTAGGACTCAATATGGTCTACGACGTTAGCCCTGCTGCTACAACGAAGAAGGCTAGTAAACATATAAACCCCTCAACTCCGATAATCTGCTGCGTGAAATCATCAACTGCCGTTGGTAAAAATGAAATGAATCGGGCTTTAGGCCACCTTTGTGCACATATAGGCTAAACTGGGCCAGGAGAACCTCCTGAGGATGGTGAGATGATTGAGATGACACTGTCCTTCAGACACAGGATTCGAAATTCGAGCCCTGGCGGTCTGAGGCCGAGCACGCTACCTCTCGGTCACGGAGGTTCCCCACAATACTGACTTTCACACGTGGATGGGGAAGAAACATTTTTTGTTTCTTGCAATTTGCCGAGACCGGGAACCGAACCCCGAACTCTGGCGTGAAAGGCAGCGGTGCTAACCAATACCCTAGGGCCCCCGCCCAATGCCGTTGGTAAGGTAAACCCACAAACACTGAAAAATCTCCCTCCAATCATCTGATATTTGTAATGGCCACCTGAGCAGTACGATCAAAATGGCTGAGATGACCTCGATTTATCTCAAGTGAAATCCCGTACGGCCTGCATATGGAATCTTAATGGGCTACTTTTGTCTCTGCTTCCGATAAACCAGCGCTGCTATCGGCAATGAGAGACACGTTGAGCTGTGGCTGGTGTCATCACAGCCCACACACAGCATTCAAGCAATACTGGTTTAAATCTGGGCTAGCGTCGCAGACGTTGCAGACGATGACCCAGCATTAAAACAGCATTCCATTTTGTATGTGTTCGCAGACGGTGAGCCAACATTAAACCAGCATTGGTTCAATATCTGAAATCTACTTGGATATATCCACTATGTCATCAAAACACGATACTAATATCTAATCGGTCAAAACGAGATGTTAGCCCAATGCTGTTTTGAATTTGACCCCTCATATATGACGCCGACCCACCATTAAGGCACCTAACTGGGCTCAGTGGCAGTAGAGAATACAGAAGAGAGTACGGGATGCTGAACAGTATTCCTCTTAATATCCAAACTTATCATGGCCTAATTCCTGCTGCTTACGAAATGTGTTTCCCGTTGGTTTTCCTCTGTAACATGTATAGGGAGGCAACGAGCACTCAGGCTCTCTCGTTCAAATGCCGGTAATTCAATTCTCGTCAATTTGATGAGCTCGTTTATTTATTTATTTATTTATTTGACTTCCCAGTTGAAAACATGCAAAGAGTACTACAATATTATTATTATTTAATGAGTGATGTTACGTTCGAGGTACATGTAGGATCAGAATTAACTGTTTGTTTGTTGGGATGGACTTCCACAGTCATGATAGAAGTTCCAATGACTTACAATGTGGAGATGATAGAGTGAAACTGAGATTCCATAAACGGAATGCGGGTACATGCGGCACGAAGCATGCAGCTAAATCGCAAACAATATGAATGACTTCCACAGTCATGATAGAAGTTCCAATGACTTACAATGTAGAGATGATAAAGTGAAGCTGAGATTCAATAAACGGGATGCGGGTACATGCGGCACGAAGCATGTAGCTAAATCGCAAACAATATGAATGACTTCCACAGTCATGATAGAAGTTCCAATGACTTACAATGTGGAGATGATAGAGTGAAGCTGAGATTCCATAAACGGGATGCGGGTACATGCGGCACGAAGCATGCAGCTAAATTACAAACAATATAAATTACTAAGACTGGTGCGATTATATGAACACAGAACACAATGTGATTTTACATTCAGCTGTGATCTTGGTGGCAATCTGTACGACTTGCAAACTGCGAATTATATTTAATAATATTGAAATAACGCTTTCTTACCGTATTCTTAACTCCGTATACTTATTACCGTATAATTACTATCATATATTAATTACTACAGTGTAATTATTACCGTATAATGATGTGAATCAATTATTCGTATGCCGCTTGCTGTCCACTGCATAAGCCGTATACCGCATACCGTATGAAATCCTAAATAACTCTCATCTCAACAATGCGGCCACATTCAGACATTGTTGGACCGATGTTGTAGTCGGTTGCCCAACAATAAACCAGCATTGACTCGATGACCTTGTTTGATATGATTGCAGAAATACATAGGGGAGATAAACAATGTGTTGGAAAACAGGAAGCAGTGATAGTGATCTAATGGGAAAAACAGGATGTACATTATAAGATGAAGGATAATAATGATGTTTTTGATGAATCTCCCGCCAACGTCAAGCTGTGACATCAACAGGGGACATACTTTATTAATGAATCACATTTTGATTCGCACTGTATAAGGCTTATCCTTATAAAATCGGCACAACTATGGATACTGAATGGCAGGTCTAGCGGAACCCGCAATGTAACGGACTGAGCCATTCGCCAATTGGAAAAGGAATACCATACAACCGCGTAAAGTCAAAAGGCAGCATCTGCTCACTTTACAAGTAAGCAGATACTGAATTTTGACTTTGTATAGTGGTATACTTGGTCTGCAAAAGCAATGAAAATACTAGGAAACTGCTCGGTGAACACGAGTCTCTCCTGTTTTGCCACTGACATGAATCTGTATGCGGTGCTACATGTAGGTGCACCCGTTGGGGGCCTATATTACTTCTTGATACTGATGTAATATAAACTTCCCACGGGTCCACCTGGCATACAGAGTCGTGTCGGTGTCAAAGTAATAGATGCCTACCACGGGTGCACCTAGCACCGCATACAGATTTATGTCAGTGTAAAAGTAATAGAGGCCTCCCACGGGTGCACCTAGTGCCGCATACATATTCATGTCAGCGTCAGACAGTGTCGGACATGCATCACGTTTAGCTATTCTATATAACTGCTGCCTGGTTGTCTGTTATTGTTACCAATAGTAACAGATAGCTTGCTCTATATATCAGCATGTTATTGTTCCCAGTGGTAACATATACATCAGCGTGTTATTGGTACCAATGGTACCATATACATCAGCATGTTATTGTTCCCAGTGGTAACATATACATCAGCGTGTTGTTGTGACCAAAGGTAACATATAGCTTCCTCTATAAATTAGTGTGTTTTGATCATCTCCTATGGGCGTCAACATCCGGGATCTATCCACTTCAGACAGGATATAAATGAGCGGAAATGAGATCAGAGGAAGGTCAAGGACGGTGTACCAAATCTGATCAGTGTTAACTAGTGTTTTGACCGGACGAATGGATGCTAATAGCTTCGTCAGTACGAAGCTTTGCCATATATTGTTGGGGGAGCTCATTAGGGTAAGAACACTGCTCAAAGTGTATGTCTGAGATGTTAGCTGATCATAATATTGTGCCTGTCAAGTCAGGCTTTATCTGAGCTTATGATGTATCTTGTTAAAGAAATGTCTATGTTTCCCTTTTCTCTACGTGATTTTATGAACAAATTGATGGCGGTGTCGAGCTGCTTTTGAGCAGTGACATTAGGGTAAAAACACTGCTTCAAGTGTCTATGTGTAGTGTTTGCTGATCATTTATAATCGTGTGTCTGGAAAGCCGGGTTCTATCTGAGCTTATCATGTATTTTGTTGGAGTAATTGTCTATGTTTCTCTCTTCTCTCTGTGATTCTATGAACACATTTATTCCGTTGTCGTTGAGTTAAGATATAAGTCATCTGGACAAAATAGCGCAGTGACATTCATTTTAGGGCCAGTGATGTGATCACCCGTAATATAAGAACTATTAAGTTTAAACAGGTGATTCAGCGGTTATGACCTTAATTTGATATCACAATGCTCACATATCACATGTCTAAACAGGTGGTTTAGAGGTTATTACCATAATGTGATATCACGATGCTCACATATAACATCTGTTTAATGTTTAAACAGGTGGTTAAGAGGTTATTACTATAATGTGATATCACGATTCTCACAGGTTCACGTCTCGCTTGGTGTTAATTTAGTAGAAACGCGGGAAATGACTACTTAAACAGTATTTACCTCCTGCTGTTATCCTAATGGGAAATCTATAATACGCGGAATTCGAGGTGCCGCATATATTCGGGTTTTCATTTTTATTCGCGCATTAAGTACCACCGTTTAAACATGTTAAAGACAAAATGTGACATCAATCAGCAATATTTGAAAATAATTGACCTCCATTTTTTTAAATCTGAATAATTTTCACTCACTTGAAGTTGTGCATCGCATAGGCGAGACACAACTTCAGGTGGGTGAAAATTCAGATTGAATAATTTGGCGGTTAAAGGGTGAATGGTTTGTGCCTACGCTTGGCTTTTATATTTTTTTTATAATTTGATGAAATATAATATTGTAGAACATGCTAACCACTGCTTATCCCGCTATATAACCTGTCACTCATTGTTAGATACATATACAGATAATAACACGTTGGTATGTTAAAGGGACTGGCCCACGCTGAAATCATCAAAAATCGGTGATTTTATTTTGGCTTTTTAATATGACCATATGATGTAAACATGTCCATAGACTAGAACTGCAATTATTTTTATTTTTTTGTGCTGCGCATTCACCAGTTAGGCTAGATATAGAGTCAAAATTCCTGATTTCTAATTATTGACAACCATGTCAAAAATTAGAAATACGGGAATTCCGTGTCTATATCTAGTCTAACTGGTGAATGCGCAGCAGAAAAATTGAAAAAAAATTGCAGTTCTAGTCTATGGACATGTTAACATCATATGGTCATATTAAGAAACCAAAATAAAATCACCGATTTTTTGATGATTTTAGCGTGGGCCAGTCCCTTTAATAGTTGGGTCATATTTGGTGATTCCGTGACCGTTGCTTCTGGAGGTTGGTTTAACATATTTCAAATAAACAGGAACACTATCACCATGATCATGTACGTGTTCTGTGAGAATGCAGTGATATCAATAAACAACACAAAATGTCATATTCGACCCAATTATACGACCAGACACAATTCACAGCTGACATGATGTGGATATTTTTCTAAAAGAGATTGAGAATTTGATTTTATCAGATTGATAGATTGCTTTATCTATTACTTATCGTAATAATTACATTCCACAGAATCCAATGGACACATGTTCTTCTCCTGTTTCCCGTGGCTGTGATATTTTTCTTCCTCAGTTTCCATCTCGCTGCTTTATGTATTTAATATCGTCATAATTACATTTCGTGAATCTAATGGACTCAGGAAATGTGATGACAATAGTCAAAATCCGCCTTAAACGGAAAACGCCTAAGTTTCCAGTCGCATGCTGTAGGTTGTTGTGATGAACTCCGTTCCTGTATGGGCTATTTTTATTTCTCAGTTACCATCACGTTGTATTATATATTCAATTTCGTCATAATGACATTTCACATAATCAAATAAACACGGTGTGACACCAATAATCAACATCCGCCTTAGTAAGACAATTCATTTGTTTTGTTCTCTACAGTAGATGCATCACGCACGCGATATGATCAAAAAAGATATAGAATAAACCAAGCAACCACGAAACCAAGACCCAATACTGCTTTAATGCTGGTCCACCGTCTACAACCCTAGGTCTGTATTAAAACAACATTGGGTGATGGTGGGAGATGGATTTGTCATTTTCCACTAGTTGCACAATCACCTAATAAGCTATAAAGCTAAGACACTCGAGCATGTTGAGAGACAGGGGGAGCCTTACTTCGGGCGGTAAAATTATGCTGTCTTGTCTCATACTTCAGGCGAATCCCAGCAAACACAAGATGTTAAGCCAATGTTCAATTAATCAATCAATATCAATCAATCAATCAATCAATCAATCAATCAATCAATCAATCAATCAATCAATCAATCAATCAATCAATCAATCAATCAATCAATAACTCACTGAATCAATTAATCAATCAATCAATCAATCAATCAATCAATCAATCAATCAATCAATCAATCAATTAATCAATCAATCAATCAATCAATAAATCAATCAATCAATCAATCAATCAATCAATCAATCAATCAATCAATCAATCAATTAAATCAATCAATCAATCAATCAATCAATCAATCAATCAATCAATCAATCAATCAATCAATCAATCAATCAATCAATCAATCAATCAATCAATCAATCAATCAATCAATCAAGCAATCAATCAATCAATCAATCAATCAATTAATCAATTAATCGATCGATTGATCGATCGATCAATCAATCAATCAAGCAAGCAAGCAAGCAAGCAAGCAAGCAAGCGCCTATATCCTCAGCGGACCGAGATCAGAGGCGCACAAATCCTTAGCGTTATGATGTGTCATAATATCGGCCAAAGCAGGTTCATCAACAGGGAGCCGGGCTGCTGGGGTTTATGTTGGTGCAGCGCGGTAGACCTTCGGCTAACATTAACCCGTGCCTTGTTATGCTATAAGTGATCATTACCCAGTTTGTGTGACTTGGAAAAAATCATTTGCAAATAATAAGAAATCATCCAATGAAATAACATACAGGCGTACCAAGTACTTAGATGAAGACCAGTTTATAAATGACCTGTTAAACACGCCTTTTAACTGTTGTTATGAAACCAGTCTAGATCCCGATGTAGCTCCTGGTATAAAGCATTTAACTCTGTGATAGATCACCATATGCCTATTATTTCTAAGCGTGTTAAACACCCAACCCAGCCAAAGTGGATTACAACTGATATTTTAGCAGCGATGCATAAAAGGGACAAATACAAGAAGCAAAACAATCATGTTGAGTATAAGATATGGCGAAATAGAGTTTTAAGACTAGTAAGAAATTCGAAAAAGAAATTTTACATTAATTCCATAGAGCAAAACAAAAATTCACCGAAAGAGCTTTGGAAACACGTTAAAGAACTTTATCCAAACACAAAATTAAAAAATCCAATATCTCTCCAGATAAATAGAAATTTAATTTCAGATCCTGAAATAGTAGCTGACACATTAAACAAATACTTTGCCACTATTGCTGATAAGTATACACCTGTTAGAAAATCAAGTTTACCCCCTACATCTGTAGAAATGATTTCTAATTTTGTAGACAGCAAAATAAATAGTGAAACTAAATTTATTATACCTCCTGTTAGTGAAGACTTCGTCTTTAAACAAATATTATCTATGCCAAATAATAAAGCTTTTGGTCTGGATGGCCTTAGCGTTGAAATATTGAAACGATCAGCCATAGCTATTTCTAGTTCTATAACTAATATATGCAACCTAAGTATCCAAACTTCAATGTTTCCATGTCAGTGGAAAATTGCAAAAGTCACCCCACTATTTAAAAGTGGCAACAAAGAAGAATGCAATAATTACCGTCCTATATCAGTCCTACCTCTTTTGTCTAAAATATTAGAAAAACATGTATTTTTACACTTTTATAAATATCTTCAACACCATAGACTTTTAACTGATAGCCAGTTTGGATTCCGCAGAAACCAATCATGTCAAACTGCCCTTATAACTTTAACAGAGAAAATTTATGAAGCTCTTGAAGCAGGAAACTATTTTGGACTAGTACAGCTTGATCTAAGTAAAGCATTCGACCTAGTGAATCACTCTCTGTTACTTCAAAAACTTAAACTATATAATTGTAGCTCTGCATCTACCTTCTGGTTTGAATCCTACCTTTCAAATAGATCTCAGAGTTTTTCTATTGAAAAAACTGTTTCATCTCCACACAAAATAACATCCGGGGTTCCACAAGGATCGATACTAGGACCCCTTTTATTTCTAATCAATATTAATGATATCCCCCTCTACTAAAAGCTGCAACGAAGTACTCTATGCTGATGACGCTACACTAACCAAATCAGGTCCAAATGTAGAAATAATTCAGCAAGAACTATCAAGGGATGTTCATTATGCATTCGAATGGTGTTTAGTTAACGACATGATGTTAAGTATCCCCAAATGTGTATCTATACTAATCGCCACAAGACAAAAATTAAGTAAATGTCAGGGTATCAAACTAAATGTAAATATTAATAATGTAGATCTTCCATGTGTAAATAGTACTAAGATACTCGGTGTTCACTTTGATGCTACCCTTTCTTGGAAAGACCATGTTACACACGTAAGAAAGAAAATATCTAAAAATCTATTTTTGTTGAAGAGTATCAAATGTTTTTTACCACTAAGTGCTCGAAAATTATTTTATGATAGTTACATTTTACCCTATTTCGATTTTTGCAGTATAATATGGGGTAATTGTCCAAAATATGTATTGGCAGATTTAGAAAAAATACAAAAAAGGGCAGCGCGGATAATATTGAACCAAGATATTAATACAAGAAGCCATGTACTTTTCTCTGAACTGCGTTGGATGCCTTTAGCAGATAGAATAGACTATCATAGATCAATACAGGTGTATACATGCCTTAAAAACAACAACAATCAAGGTCTAAATGAATTATTTCAATACACTAAAAATATCCATAACTATAGTACTAGATCATCTAAATCAAACCATTTACACGCACAGATATGTCACAAGAAAAGTTTCACTTATACTGGTGTAAATTCTTGGAACAAAATTCCAAATAGCATTAAAACTGCACCTTCTTTATCAAGTTTTAAAAATTCATATACTCAACATTATTTCGGTAATTAATGATCACCCATATGCTAAATATATTGTTTACTCTAAATTAGTTGATACTACATATATATATATATATATGTATATGTGTGTATGTGTATGTATATATGTATATATATGTATATGTGTATGTATGTATGTATGTATGTATATATATATATATATATATATATATATATATATATATATATATATATGTATATATATATATATATATATATGTGTATGTGTATGTATATATATATATGTATATATGTGTGTATGTATATATATATATATATATATATATATATATATTTATTATACCTACCTATTAATTTGTACTTTACTTTTTAATTTGAAATGTACATATTGTATTTTGAATTTGTATATATGTTTTAGAGGGCCCATTGCAAATTAGCAATTAAATTTGCTAAATGGTTACCCTCTTGAAATAAAGTTTATTATTATTATTATTATTATTATTATTATTATTATTATTATTATTATTATTATTATTATTATTATTATTATTATTATTATTATTATTATTATTATTATTTACTGGGAATTTTTTGAAAATCAACAGCTTTCATTTATTTGAGATAATTAATTGATATTTTATAAAATGAGGTTATGTCGATTCACCTATGGTGTGAATTTAAGGCCGGGTGAGTACTATATGTCAAAATGAATTATTCCGTAAGTTACCAGAATATATAATCCACTAGTTATCGGTTTAACCCTTACAGTGCGGGGATTGATTTCAAATTGAAAAAACCCTCTCGTCTCCAAGGTTTAGAAAAAGTCAGCGCTTTAAGGGTTTTTTAAAGAAACATTGGAGGCCAACATTTTTTTTAGTTTGAAATCATAATAAAATGTCTTATTCATTTGAATACTTACGTTATAAATGGGTCCACGACCTCTAGATAATATGTTTACTCTCACAGTACGGGGATCGACAATAGACGTCAGAATCTGATGTCTACAGACGCCAGATTCTGACGTCTAAAGACGATGCCCGCGCTGTAATTGTTAAAATATACACTGCTATGCACACTGCTTTACGCGCCCACTACTACTACTACTTGTGAACTCTAGAAAATAGATGGTAGTCCAAAACGTACAAATCAAGCACTCACCGATTTTAAACTTTATTCTGACCCGAACGTATAATTTTTTTTGTAGAGTTGTTCTGGGAATTTCACTAGGCCTTTAAGCCGCTTTATCACATATTTACATCATTTGTCACCGTTTTTATCAATTTTTTCACCCTTAAAACATGTTACACACGTGGTCGCCTAATAAAACACAAGCCAGGTACATCAGCTGATACACTAGTGATCTCCCACTTCACCACCTCTTATGATTGACCTTGACATTGCCAGCCACTTGACATTGGACGTACTGCTATTTTGTACACATACACACAATAAATCATACAATCATACAACGTGAAAAATCACACAGCGGTAACTATTGACTTTAAAGGCATATAGTTAATGCTGTTTTCTTCAATACTTACACAAACAGCAGTAAATGTTTACTATGAAAACATGCAGTTACCAACGCTGAATTAATTTTGTATAAATGATGAAGACCAACAGATTTATTTCAATTTGAAATCATCATAAATGTGGCAGTTAGCTCTTTTCGATTCATTTGAATAACTTTGTTATAGGTCTACGACCATTATAAATATATTTACCCTTACATTGCAGGGATAGACTTTAGTCGTCAGAATCTGACGTCTACAGACGTCCGATTCTGACGACTTGAGTCTATCCCCGCGCTGTAAGAGATAATACCGGTTGCTTTCAGAATGAGACAAACAACAGTAAAAAAAAAATTAGAAGTAAGCAGTGACTGCCACATTATAACGTCGAGCTAAAATAGTTGTTAGTACGTCTGAATTGCAGCTTTATAATATTCAGTTATATTACACATCCCAGGAAACACAATATGTCAATCCATTGTTGGGTTAATGTCGGGACACTGTCTGCGACGATGGGCCATCATTATCCCAACAATTGACTAACATAACAGTATACCTATAACAGTTTTGTCCTATGTTTATCTTCTCTTAGGTAAGTACCGAGACGTTCATTAAGAAAAGGTAGTGTTGTATGTTTATAGTAAGTGGGATATGACACACTATGAAGAAAACATCAATGCACTTATATATTTAACCACGATTATTATCAGTTGTCATCCATCATTAATACTTTAACCTAATACCTACAAATTAACACCTCAAATAATACCAGCCAAACAGGGATAACTCAGATTGACTGACCTCCATCTTTACAAATCTGAATAACGTTTAATTGCTTCAAAAAGGGGCGTAACTTCAGGACAAAGAGACGAGAATTTCGATTAGATAACTTAATGTGTCGCTTTAACGGTTTGATACATTCTTCGTCTGCTGTAAAATCCGATTGGAGACTGGATATTATAAAGGACATGAGTCTGTTTTTATAGCTGGTCTGGGACTGGGCAATCTATCTTGGTGGCTGGGCAGTGTGCTAAAACTATAAACACCACAAAGGACAGGCCAGTCTGTATTAGCCTCAGCTCTCAATACTGACCATCCAGCCTCAGACTTAGCTCACAATGCTGACCAGTCTGTGAGAATGATTTATAGCTTATTCTTCCCCAGGCAATGTACGCACCTGATCCCTATAGTAGCTAGTGTGGTACACGTAGATTAGTTAGAAATATATCACTCTTCAATGTGGGACACTTTGCTAACTGCAGCCTCAGTCACCATGGTCCACATGACCAACTATTCATATGAATCTTTATTTCTCAAGTTGTATTAGCGTTCGGGCCACGGCATCACACCACTAAGGCTATTAAATCATATAATGTGCAAAAACAAAAAACAGTAAGTGGTGACTTCAAATTATGCTGTTAATATTGTTTGCTTTCATACTGAAACAAACAACACTGAAATCATATTTAAGAAATGAGCAGTGATTGTTGTTTGTTTTTATACGTAGCTGAACAACAGCACTTGAAAAGTAAAGAATAACTGAAGTTTTTCTTCATGCCTCATAATGAAGAAGCTCAGTTAAAATTGTTAGTATTTCTAAATTGCAGTTTTATAATATTTAGCTGTACACTATGAGCTGCAAGCAAGTTTGACCTTGTTACATTTTCATTGGAGTTGAATGATAATTATGTTTAAACATGTGGGAGCCTTTTACACATGTTTATAGTGGAATATTACACAACACGAGATGTCAATCAATTGTTGGGTAAATGTTGGGCCACCGTCTGCGACGCTGACCCACCAATTACCCGACAACTGATTAACATTTTACATTTACTGGGATTAGCTTCAGGACAAAAAACCTCAGGACAAAAAGACAACTTCAGGACAACGACGCATAACCTCAGGAGTTAAAAATTCCAATTACGCGCCACTTTAACGATTAATGACATTCTTCTCTGCACTGAAAGCCGGCTGGTGAGTGGACATTGTAAAGGACACATTATGGCAGGTCTGAGACTGGCTGATCAGACTTTATGTCAGGTGGTGGTGAGCCTTTATGTCAGGTGTAGCTCTGCAGTATATGCTGAGTGGTGCAGCCGCGTTCCCAGGGCAAAACTAGCCGAAGGTTAGTGGATCTGATGAATGGGTGGTGTGCTAACGCTATAAATATGACAAAAGACAATCACCCTCAGGTTCAGCTCTCAATGCCGACCATCCATAGTCTGAGAAATGCTTACAGCTTATTATTCACCAGACAATGTCCACACCTGATACCTAAAGTAGCTCGTGCCCCAGAAAATACCAGGCATGGACAAATGACATTTTTATTGTTAGCCCAAAGACTAGGACACTGGCCCAACAGCAAAGCAACGTTGGTTCAACATAATCGTGTTTGTTGGGGATGCCTCAGTCACATTATTTAGAAAGATTTCACCCTCCATATAACGTGACACGTCGTCATGTTGTAGAGGGCGAGATATTTGCTAATTAAGACATATAATTATGACGTGCCTGCCAAATCCGGCCATTTATTTTTGCATGACTATATCAATTAGGTCAACCAATTTATGCCAAAAGGGAAATCCAAAATCTTTAAAAATGAATAAACTTTTAAAAAAAAAATATATATAACTCAGTATTTTTAACTGCGATTCCACTGAAATTCGCAAGTGATTAAATAAATCAGATAATTGTTTTCCCAGCACTATATCCGGCGTAATTAATTGGAGATTTCCCATCGGTCCATCTAAAAATAGCAATCAATCGTTTAAAGCCACCAATGGCGCGTACCTGAGCCTTCATCCTCGCCGCTTTAGTGTGGTTCAGGGACCAGAGTTATCTATTAAGGGAAAGAAGGGCTGCCCCCGATGGCTCGCCCACCTCCTCCCACAACTCAAATCGGCTGGAGGTTTGCCATTGTAGTTGTAGGCTAGATATCCACACTGTTGGAATCTGATCAAATGCCTGGGGTGTGCATGCAATGTCGACTATGGTATTTTCCACTATAACCATGATAAAAATCTCTAATTCTTACAGCGCGGGGATCGACTTTAGACGCAGAATCTGACGACCATAGGCGTCAGATGCTGACGTCTATAGTTGTTTCGGCTACTGAAAGAATTAAACTGATAATATTATAATGGCCGTAGACTCATAACATGGGAATTCAATAAAGCAAAAAACTCTTCGGTCTCCGTGGTTTACACACAAATATTTCAGCGTTTTAAGGTATGTCACTCGATTAGTAAATAAAGTAATCCAGACTTCATAGTCGGTTACGATAATCGCAATATGTGCGGACAGCCACTTGAACCATTATTAATATTATAATTTATTCTCAACGGATATCTGCAACACAGAGAGTGCAGAGCTCTTTATAGAATGTTGACCATGCTACCTGACATTGCATTAATATTTCATGGCACATATTATATGTTAATTATAGTACGTTAGGTTGGATATTTCGTCCAATGAATAAAGCGTCAGCTCTAAAGCGAAAACTTTATTTTTTGGACGAGTACTGTATTTTCCCACTTGGTGGTTTCATTCATGTAGACATGCACACAATATCTCCTCGGATGATATGCATTTATTTATCAGACCGCTTTACTTCCCCCAGTGGTTCCAATGAAAAAGAACACACTGAACTGCAACTGATGAACTGTATTGTCTTTGTTTTTGTAGTGATATCGATGAAGTTATGACGGGAATTCTCGGAAATGAAATACAACAAGCATATCAGCTTCTGACGATTTCCACCAGACTGTGGTACTGTACACCACCTGTCATTATACTACTGGGTAAGTGCCTCTAACTCACTGTGGTACTGTACACCACCTGTCATTACACTACTGGGTAAGTGCCTCATTTCTATTGAGACTACACTGTTAATATTGCAATCATTTTCTTGAATTTGGTAATATTAACAGCCTGACATTATTCTGCTTGGTAAATGTCTCCTACTTATATATATTGAGGATATTCACGATATAGTATAAACATTAGTATCTACACCAAAATATGGTTGTGTACAGCAACCGTTATTATTGTACTGGATATGTTGGGATTGCACTGTTTTTGTTAAATGTATTATATCAATATGGGGTCCACATTTTGTTTATAGCTCTATATTGTGTACATTTAGTGCTTGCTGATTTATTGCATGGTTTGATTGTGTAAAGCTCTGTATTATCGAAGTTTGGTGATTGCTGACTTTTTGTGTAGTTTGATTGTTTACAGCTCTTTATTATCCACGTTTTGTGCTTACTGACTTATATTGTATAGTTTGATTGTTTACATTTCTGTTTTATACACGTTTGGTGATTGATGACTTTTTGTGCAGTTTGATTGTTTACAGCTCTCTATTATCCACGTTTTGTGCTTATATTGTATAGTTTGATTGTTTACATCTCTGTATTATCCACGTTTGGTGCTTGATGACTTATTGTATAGTTTGATTGTGTGGAGCTCTGAATTATTCACGTTTAGTGCTTGTTGACTTATTCTATAGTTCGATTGTGTAGGCCTAGAGCTATCTATTATCCACGTTTTGTGCTTACTGACTTATATTGTATAGTTTGATTGTGTACAACTCTGTATTATCCACGTTTGATGCTCGTTGTCTTATTGTACAATTTGGTTGTGTACAGCGCTGTATTATCCACGTTTGGTGCTTGCTGGCTTATTGTACAATTTGGTTGTGTACAGCTCTGTATTATCCATTTTTGGTGATTGCTGACTCATTGTATGGCTTGATCGTGTAAACAGCATTTGTGACATTTAACTTCTTTAGCTATCAACAGATCCGCTACACAATAACATCATTCGACATTTTGCCATATACAATGTTAATTGTAATGGGGTATCCATTCATCAGCAATCACACAATGTTAGTTTAATGCTGGACCAGCGTCGAAGGTGATGGACAAACAACTGGCAAAATAATACCTGGTAAAACTGTTTACTGTGCTATTGGCACATAAGATACTGGAGATCTGCCAGCTCCCCCAGCAAACACAAAATGTTAAGCCGATGTTGAGTTGATGTTGGTATATCGTCTACGACTCTAGCACAGCATTAACCTAGTATTGGTGCAACGTCTGGCGATTGCTAGTCTAGCAATCACAACCAAGTTTTGGTCAGTGGAACCGACAGTTGGTAATCATAGCCTTGTTTAGGGAGTAAGGCTTCTTCTGCTGCACTCATGTGATCTACTTGTTTTTGTATGCTGGGTCGGGACTGTGTCAGGCTCTTGATTCAGGTACCGTTGTATCCGTTACTGATGTGATGTTCTTTACTTGTCTGTTGTTGTATGTCTGGTGGGGAGGACGTCAGAGTACCGCTCGGGTACCGCTGTACTCCTCCGTGCTCTGACCATCACAGACTCTGTCTGGTTGTCTCTCTGTTTGACCTTCTTGTTTGTTTGTTGTAGGTTGGGTGGGGAACACGTCATGTGTCCTCACGCTACAGGCGCGTCCTCTCAGAGACTCGGTTACCGCTGTACTCCTCAGAACTCTGACCATCACAGACTCTGTCTGGTTGTCTCTCTGTTTGACCTTCTTGTTTGTTTGTTGTAGGTTGGGTGGGGAACACGTCATGTGTCCTCAAGCTACAGGCGCGTCATCTCAGAGACTCGGGTACCGCTGTAATCCTCAGGGCTCTGGCTATCACAGACTCCGTCTGTCTGGCTATCTGTCTGTCTGTCTTTCTGCGTTGATTTGACCTTCTTGTTTGTTTGTTGTAGGTTGGGTTGGGAACACGTCATGTCCTCACGCTACAGGCGCGTCCTCTCACAGACTCGGGTACCGCTGTACTCCTCAGAGCTCTGACCATCACAGACTCTGTCTGTCTGGCTGTCTGTCTCTCTGTTTGACCTTCTTGTTTGTTTGTTGTAGGTTGGGTGGGGAACACGTCATGTGTCCTCACGCTACAGGCGCGTCCTCTCAGAGACTCGGGTACCGCTGTACTCCTCAGAACTCTGGTCATCACAGACTCCGTCTGGTTGTCTCTCTGTTTGACCTTCTTGTTTGTTTGTTGTAGGTTGGGTGGGAAACACGTCATGTGTCCTCACGCTACAGGCGCGTCCTCTCAGAGACTCGGGTACCGCTGTACTCCTCATGGCTCTGGCCATCACAGACTCTGTCTGTCTGGCTGTCTGTCTGTCTGTCTCTCTTTCTGCGTTGATTTGACCTTCTTGTTTGTTTGTTGTAGGTTGGGTTGGGAACACGTCATGTCCTCACGCTACAGGCACGTCCTCTCACAGACTCGGGTACCGCTGTACTCCTCAGAGCTCTGACCATCACAGACTCTGTCTGTCTGGCTGTCTGTCTCTCTGTTTGACCTTCTTGTTTGTTTGTTGTAGGTTGGGTGGGGAACACGTCATGTGTCCTCACGCTACAGGCGCGTCCTCTCAGAGACTCGGGTACCGCTGTACTCCTCAGGGCTCTGGCCATCACAGACTCTGTGTGTCTGGGAGTAGGACTCCTCCATCTGTGGCTGTGTGAGCTGGCGTCCTGGGACATCAGGAAGATGAGTGATGTATCCTGTCGTCTACACGTGTTCTTCACCTACCTCAGCGTCCACGTGTCAGCCTGGACTCTAGTGCTGCTCACGGCTGAGCGGCTCATCTGTGTCACCAAACCCATGGAGGCCTCACGACTGTGTAGTAAGAGCAGGTTATGGATATCATGGTGTGTTAGTGTGGTACTGCTGGCCACAGTGAACGCCTGGTTCCATCTGGCTGGTACGCGTCTGGTACGTACCATACAGGTGGCGGCTGATAACAGTACCTTAGAGCTGACGAGCTGTGACTTGGCAGGTGATCAGGGTAGCTGGCTGAGGGAGTCCAGAGTCTGGGGGGATCTGTTACTCAGCTGTCTGCTCCCTGCTGTGTTTATACTGCCAGCTAACGCCGTGCTCATGTGGCGTATCCTGGTACTGGCCAAGAAAAGACGAGCAATGCAGCAGCGCAGCAATAACAGACGTAATAAAGCGAGCACTAAGAACCAGGGGATCACCTTGATGCTGGTGATGGCGTGTCTTATGTTCCTACTCACTACATTACCCATTAACATCTACATGCTCTATCAACAATACGGTAACAAACCTTCTGGTTTTGTGGCCGTGGCTCGTGGTGAACTCACATATACCATATTCAGCCTGATATACTATGTGAACAATGCAGTGAACTTCCTCATATACTTTCTCAGTGGACCTGTGTTCCGTAGCGCAGCAAAGGAAGTGTTCTGTTCAAACAGGTGTAGGACTAAGAGCCCCGCATCAATGCATACATCACGCACAATGTAGAGACCCGCATCAAGACATACATCGCACACACTGTAGAGACCCGCATCAAGACATACATTACGCACATTGTAGAGACCCGCAACACGACATATATCCCACGCAATGTAGAGACCCGCATCACAACAGATATCACGTACAATGTAGAGACCTGCATCATGACAGATCTCACATGCAATGTAGAGACCCGCATCACGACATATATCATGTGCAATGTAAAGACCCGCATCACGACATATATCTCAAACAACGTGGAGACCCGCATCACGACATACATCACGTACAATGTAGAGACCAGCAGCACGACAGATATCCCTTCGAGTGTAGAGACCCGCATGACGACATACATCACGTACAATGTAGAGACCTGCATCACAACAGATATCACATGCAATGTAGAGACCCGCATAACGACAGATATCTTGCGCAATGTAGAGACCCGCATGACGACATACATCAGGTACAATGTAGAGACCTGCATCATGACAGATATCCTACGCAATGTAGAGACCCGCATCACGACAGATATCTTGCGCAATGTAGAGACCCGCAGCACGACATATATATAGTGCAATGCAGAGACCCACATCAGGACTACTTATAACATTCAATAAGCTCATCAATTCAAATAAATAATTTTACCTTATTTGTTTATTTAAGCTACGTTCACATAAGCAAGAACATAGCAATTGTTTTTCGTGTGTTATTTAAACCCTTACAACGCGGGATAGACTTTAGCATAGGTATTCAAATGAATCGGAAAAAGCTAGCGAAGACATTTATGATGATTTCAAATTGAAAAAAACACATTTGGTTGCGATGTTTTTTACACATTAATTTAGCGCTTTAAGGACATCCCTTTTGTATTGCGTATCCATGTATATATGAACACCCACACCAAAATAGCATAAGAGTGATTTGTCCGTGTTTTAATTCGTATTCCTATTCGCGCATCTTTATAGTCTAACAATATTACGTCACGATCAACTTCTAATAAATATTACATTTGAGACAATATTTTAGCTCGCAAACTTAAACACAGCAAATCAGCGAGCTTTAGCTTGTCCACGTTTAAAATTCAAGTTTAAACGGTAAAGTTCAATCGGAAATAAAATGCCACTGATGTGTATAGAATGATCGGTGGTAGATCTTCAGTTAACTCACCAATGATTTTTTTGAAAAAAAATATCCATCTCTTTAAGAAAGCATTCGAAGCTGTATATTGCGTTAAAGGAAATTGATTGAGCAAAATGATTCACTGGACAAAAAAGGGTTTCTAATCTATCTGGGTAGCGGTTCCAGTCCCGTTTGTATTAAACACACACCCTCTGTCACATATAAATATAATCTAATTTAAATTGGTATTATGCTGCTGTTTGGTTGTGATTTAGGTCAGCTTTCAACATAATTAACTATTAACTATTAATTGATTTTTTGTCTTTCTTTGGCAATTTTAGCTTCTTTTTTTTTACGAAAAAAACATACCCCCCTGGTATTAAATGGTAGGCCTAAAGGCCGGCATTGTTGACAGGTTAGGCCATGGGACTGGGTGATTCAGCAAACTCATGGCTTTCGTTTCTATGCTGAAGGCTTTCGTTTATATGCAGTGCAGACTGTAAGCTGATTGACTGATTAGTACTTTAGTCTGTAGACGACAGGTTCTGACGTATAAAGACGATCCCTGCACTGAAGGAATTAAAATATGTATAATGTTCATAGACCCATAACTTAGGTATTCAAATGAAGCAGAAAGAGATAACTAAGCAATTCATGATGATTTAAAATTGAAAAAAATGTTTCGTTTCCATGGCTTTTACACAAATATATTAGCTTTGTAAGGTTAAAACCAAAAGTAATCTCTAGTCACATCATCTGAAACGTGCGTCAGAAATTCCATTTTCAAATGACTGAAAAACAATCAATCCAATAAACATTATCTACCAATTCAGCAGGACAAATAAAAACGTCTTGGGAATGAAGAATGCATTTCAATCGCGACGGTTTAGTGAATATATCAACAAATATATTAACACCATCATTAAATATAATTAAATATTATTATTATTACATATACGTACGTGTTATTTGATTATATCTTTAGTGTATAATGCATAAACAAGCTAGCAGTTGTTAGGGTGCTATAATGCATAAACAAGCTAGCAGTTATCACGCACATGACAGTACAAACATGACCATCGACGCCTCGCTTGTGACGCTCTCCTCGACATTGTGGATTATATAAAATATATAGTAGCAAACATTATCATTATGCAGATGACATTATGCAGATGTATTCAGGTTATTTGAATAATCCACCAGATGTACATTATACAATATAGATGTACAATATATAAAGGTGCAGTCTTCGTCACACTGTCTGGCCGCGTCTCATCAATAAATCTGCTTTTATTCCTACGCCAGACAACAAAAAAACTTGAAACAATGTTGATTTATTGTTGGTCCAGCGTCGTCGACGGTGGGCCAGCAATAAGCCAGCATTTGCTCTAGGTCTATGTGCGGGGTGATTACATCATTCCTCACGGATACTCATCATACAGATGACGCTGATCCAAGAAAACAAGAGATGCTTGCACGAAATAAACGCTCAAATTTAGCCTTAATATCTCATATGATCATCAACATCCGGGGGGGGGGGGGTACTCGGGATGTGCCGCTAGACAGAGTGTCTTTTAGAACTTCCAGCTTTGACATGTTTTCTGTTGAATTCTCAGGCCATGATCACCTGAATTCCATCACTATTTTCTAGTCCCGCAGCAGATAGCCGCAAAATTGGTAGTAATGACACCACAAACCTAATAATTGAATTAAGTGTGAATTTCAAAATTGGGACATGGTGTGTTTTGAGCGATGAGGCAGATTGCTTCAGGATGAGGTTTTCTCTCTAACAAATGGTATTTGTTATTATTATCCATTAATGGTCGCCAGATAACGTTTGCAAACATCCGAACAAATAGTAGTATTGAACAAAACGTATCCTGTCGCTATAATTGGTGGGCCCAGTTGTCCGACAATTACGCTTCAGGCTCGGGTGATGCTCGTCATTGCGTAATTACTCAGAAATTGTATTTGTCCAGGATATGTCCTGATTGTGTTCGTTATTGTTCCGTATTGGCGTAGTCTGATAATGTTCGTTGCTCAGTGAGACAGGCCATTACAATAAAAAAAAATCGAATTATTTACAAATATTCAATTGTACAGACGTTTAAAGCCACTAAATTTATCACATTAATATCGGCATTACTGGATGATAGCTAAACCTGTATCCTGTCAATCACGACAAAAGTCGTTTTTAATCTGTTTTATCAGCGGATTAACTCACTGTTATTGGGAATTAAATGACTGTTTAAAAATCAAGATTTGTTAATGTTTGTTTTCAAACTAAACAAATATGAGTAATTTTCAACCATTTGAGGTCGAGACACAACCTCAAGTGGTTGAAAATTTAAATAAATTACCTAGCCGGATAAGGGTTAACACTAGATAGAGGGTTAACCCTTGTGCTGCTGGAGCCGCATGTATACGTCAAATTAACCCCACACCCAGCAGAGTAACCCTTGTGTTGCTGGAGCCGCATGTATACGTCAAATTAACCCCACACCCAGCAGAGTAACCTTTGTGCTGCTGGAGCTGCATGTATACGTCAAATTAACCCCACACCCAGCAGAGTAACCTTTGTGCTACTGGAGCTGCTTGTATATTGCATATTAACCCCACACCGAGCAGAGTAACATTTGTGCTACTGGAGCCGTATGTATGTATTTTGAAGCTTGACCAGATTAAATATCAATAAATTTGATAAAATATGTCCTGCAGATGCTTCGTTAATTAAACGATTCAACGTTCGAGTTGTGTATTTTTTCATAAATATGTATTTTTTTCGTTATTTTGAGCTCATGTAGAAAATTGCGTTGGCAATTCCAACCTGGAGTGAATGAAAAACAATATCAAACAATTTAGCATCATATTGGTCATTTTTGGGTGCACCCTATTTTATTCAGCATCGTATGAGTCAATGTAGGGCGCACTTTGCCTGTTTACAATGTTCTATAAACGACACATTTATGAATGACATGTATTGTATTCCGATCAATAAAAATAATTTATATTCAGCTGTTCAAATGCATGTGTTATATTATACAAAAAGCATCTGATGTTGCTGTTGTGTGTTTTGTCTGTACGCCATAATTAGCAGCATAACCTACATATATATATATATATATGGTAGTCCTTCACTTGGTAAATAATAAGAATAAAATATATGTATAAATAGTAGTAAAAATAATTATTATTAATACATTAACTGCAGTTTTTTTATGAAATAATGCAAGCACTAATCTATAAAACCAATACAAAATACAATTAGGATAGTGAAAAATAGTTATATAGGCCCTTTTAATAAAAATATCATTCTTATTGTTAATATCAATAACATCAATATTTTTTAGAAATCAAAATAAAAAATTGAATGTAAATGTAAGGTGAAGTAATATAAACAAAAAATAATAATAATAATAATATCAACATAATAGTGATCAATAATCATATTTGTCATAAGAGCAATGGGATATGGCAGTTCTGCACTTCGTAAATAGTAATCATTACAATATATTTTATAAATAATATTACAAATAATAATTTATTATATTATGATTATTTGACGATTAAAGTATGATGAAATAATACAAACACTCACCAATGAAATATGTAAATAATATAATTGAAAATAGTTGTTGATAATGATGTATAATAGAAAGTGCCATTTTTATTGTAAACAATTATTACTAGAATATTTTTATAAATAATGAGAGAAATAAGAAATTATTAATCAATTAATTTTAAATGTATTGTAAAATTAAAGAAGCCGAAAACAATAAAAATAAATCATTAATATAATCAATAATAGTGATATATAATTATATGTAATAACAAATATCCATTTTGACCTTGTGACCATAAACATGTTAATACTGACCTTTAACATCAAAATTGACGGTGGCATCCGCCCACATGTATTGACCTCATTAGAGTGGGTGCCTGTTATTACCTCTCCATGCCTTTTGGAGGTTTGGCTGGTTTACTAATAGGCCTACCATGATAATTGGTCTGTACTTGGTCAACAGTAACTCTCCATGCTGTGTCGGACAAAGAAAATAGTGTAGTGGTGTGTTTTAATGGTGGGACGATAAGCCAACATCAAAGCAACATTGGTAAATAGCAGTTTACAATTAAGTAAGCCTGCAGAGGGCAAATAACAGTAACTACTTACTTTGCAGTTACTGTTTTCTGCCCTTTGTAGTAAGCTGCTTTGAAATGTGGAGCTTCCGAGGCGACCATACAGCTAGATTAAAGGTGTTGTATTCTCTAAAACCGAGGCCTGAGAAGAACGAAACACCTAATGGACAGGGTCAGTTACCGGCAAAAACGACACATTGCAACAATGTTGGTTTAATGCTGGGCCAGCGTTGCAGATGGTGGACCAGCATTAAACAACATTGTTTCAATGTGTCGTGTTTGCTGGGAGCGGCCCTGGTGTGACGTACTGCAGTGTTTGCCACTACACCATCCTCCTCCACTAGAAAAAAAATGAAAATTCGGTAATGAAACTGTCAGTGGGTGGTTCCAACTCCCCAAGTGGGATTAATTTTCCTCTAGAATCGCTCCCGGGGAGTGGATGGTATCCCGATGTCACTAGATCCGCCCCTGAGTGGTGGATGGTATCCTGATTTCTAAATCATGACATCGAGCTTTTCCCGGGAATCTGAGATTTGATTGCGTTCTGTGTCTGCTGAATTAAACAGTCATTTGTGCCTAAAAATATATACTAGCTAGTCGACATCTCAGGATAAATGACATTCTAATAACATCACAAAATGCTGTCATATGAAAACTATCTAGACGACTGATATTTAAATAGCAATCATAGCTATTTTGATATACAACAGTGTAATCACTCGTTCAAGTCAACTCGTGTATTTTTGTATTTGCATCGACGTTTTAATTTCTCTGAGTAAATGTGGCAGTGGAATGAATAGACGCCTTTCATGCAGTCAAACATTCATGTATGGAAAGATCGTGAATTCATCACAGTAACGTACATACATGTTTCGTAAAGAAGGAAATGCAATGCTACGCCATGAACGCAACGAACACAACGCGGCACGAGATAGAATGCGTTCTTATACTAGGGCTTGATGTTGTGGGATGAGCCCATTCCTCCTTTCCAACGATACCAGAACTCACACGACCCGTAAAAAATGAAAGACAACAGTTAATTTGAATGTAGAATGCTGCTAATCACAAAACGTCTGGTCTGATCTGCGTTTTATTGTAATCGGTCCAGACATAATCAATTTCTGGTCAAACCCCCTACCTTAGTCTACTTTACATATCAATGAGATTCGTCAGTTTTGTCATCCCAGTAAGATTAGCTTACTCACATGAAAGCTAAGGTAATGTTAATGCTTATGATGAGATCCCTAGTGCTGTCATTATTGCAGGTCCAGCAGGCTCCCTGGGGAATTTAAATGACACATGGTCTATTGGGTCAGGTCGACTGAAGGGTTTTCAGACACGATAACAAAGTATAGGCAGCACCTCCACCTTTTTTACAATCATCAGCGGAGACGAAGCTAGTTTGCTCCTCGACATAACGGAGAAACCCTTGTAAGCCGCTTAACCATTAAGGTCTGAATTAATTTGTAAAAAAAAAATATCGCAACCAAAGGGTTTTTCGCCTTAAAATCATCATAAATGTCATATTCAACTCTTTCCGCTGCATTTGAGTACCTATGATGGGGGGTCTACGACCATTACAAATATTTTAATTCTTACAGTGCGGGGATTGACTTTAGACGTCAGAATCTGACGTCTACAGGGATAGCGGAAAGAGTTGAGTAAGACATGTATGATGATTTTAAGGCGAAAAAAACAGGGATCGACTTTAGACTTCAGAATCTGACGTCTACAGACGTCAGATTCTGACGTCTAAAGACGTCAGATTCTCACGTCTAAAGTCGATCCCCGCGCTGTAAGGATTTATCCCTAAAGCGCTACATTCTATTTTTTCACCCAATTGAAGTTGTGTCTCGAGATCCACAACTTCAATTGGTTTTTTTTTATATCTGTACAAGTTGAATCAAAATACATGACAATGTGTACCATGTTTTGTTTTTTTAACTGGAAAATCAAATAAACAGTAATTAATAAACAAACACAATTTTAATTTCCCCATCTCAACCCCAGACTGGTTCAGCTGAACGGCACACACTCTGTAACAAGAATTTGAGTAAGTGGGTACCATGTCCACACTAACGCTCCATAGGCACCAATTTTCTCAAGGCAATTATAAATGATAAAGTTAGATCCCGATCATATAGATATCAATGAGTGAATATTCGTCGATTTTGTTATCCAAGTGGATTAGCAGGACAGAGAGAGAGCTTAAATGGTACATTAATTACCTTTACCAGAGACAGAGGGTAAAGTCGATCAAGGGGTCTTCGTGCGCGATATTAGACTGTGAACTGGGCCTTGCATACTTGTCAACCACACACGGATCGGAAACAAGTTTGATAACTACCTATTCCAACCCCAGACGCATCATGTGACTTAGCCGCTATGTGATTTAGTTTACACAGTCTTCCTATTATTTCATAGCATTATTTCACTGGACACTTCTATGAGCCTCGCTTCTCATAAAGTCTTATATATCTTATGTATAAAAACATTGCCTGAGTTAGGGGTCTGTTCCAGATCATTGTGGGATAAAGTTATACAATAATTACACATTGGATGACGTTTGTATTTGTTTTTTTCTGCTTTGTGGAATATGAATATCACACAAATAACTGACAAGCCATCTGAAATAATGGAATCAATCAAACATCACAATCCATAATTTGATCTTGTTTGCATTGGCCCACCAGTAATCCAGTGTTTACCCAAAGAGTTGTTGTCTCTGTGCGAAATACATGTACAAGTACACACTAACACTTCAAAAAAAGTACAAGAAGTATGCGGAAATACTTACACATGGGGTGCGTTTTTATTTGTTTCCTCTGCTTTGTGGGAAATTACCTAAATAACTGACTACTTATCTGGAATAATGACTCAAAACAGACATGGCGAGCTATGATGTGCTGTTGCTTACATTGACCCACCACTAATCCAGTTATAGCCTAAAAGTTGTTTATGTCCGAAATATACACTTCCAGAAAGTACCAGAAGTCTACGGCGCTAGCCTAAGGCCACTTTGTTTTGTTCTTTGTTTGAGATGAGCGCGCGCATTAGCATTTAGGCCGCGCATAACCAAAAAAACACGTGTTTTTTCTGCCCAGCGCGCGCATTAGATTGTTGCTGATTTCCGAAAAAAACTGTCAATTTCGGGAGATAAAAAAACATTCCGAAAAAAAACAAGTTTATTTTAGGAGATAACAAATATTTTAGCAGCTATGTCTTTTTTTTAGATGGATTTTGCCATTACCTTTTTTAAAAAAAATCTTTCTTTTTCTCGTCGCCCTCATTAACTTTTCAAGAAATCTTTCCAATGTTTTTTTTATTTCGTCGCCCTCATTAACTTTTCCAAAAATAGGCTGAATGTTTTTTTTCTTAAATGTTTTTTTTTCCGCCCTCCCTCATTAGATTTTGATTTTTTCTGATCTAAAACAGAGAAATTAAACATAGTGGCCTAACATGAAAACAACATGGGCTCAATACATTGTGTTTGCTGGCCTATGTTCTTTTAATGTTGGGCCAGCGTCTCAGACGGTCGCCCAACATTAAGCTAAAGTAAGTTCAAAATATTGTTTGGTAACAATGTATTTTTTAATAATGGTCAACTGCCTGCAACGTTGTCCCAACAATCAAAACAGCACAGCGTTGACATTTTTGCTTGGTCAAAATACATTAATTCTGTCTACAATTGCCGATATTGTGTATTTACCTCTCTGTGGTTCGTCCTGGTCACATTGGGATTTGATGAGTGATTGTAGAGGACGCCTGACTATCGTCAAAGACTCTGCACAATAAGATAGTCAACTCTCCCAAAACGTGAAATCGCTCTCAGTGCTGTCCCCCCAGTATTGGGAACTAATGCTTTTACCATCTATCAAGTATGATTTTACCATATTACGACGAGTAATTATGACATCGATCCTATTAAAAACAATGCATAATTCACACAAAAAAACCCAGAAAAATAAGTATTGACGGAGGTTTACTTCTATTTTTTATCCAATAATTTGTTTGTTAGTTATCAATACTTTTTATTTGTCTTCTTCCCTTTGGTACTTCAGGGGTTGATGCGCCCGTATGAACAAGTATGCATATTCATTGTTTACAAGCAACAGGTGACGCCCTGGTAACACGAGACATCGACGAGTTTCGTAATGCTGGTCCAGCATTACCCCATCATTGGTTCATCTTCTCGTATCTGCTGGCAGGTGACATGGGTGCAAGGGTAGATACGGGCAAAGAAAACCAAGATAAGGGCAATGGAAATAATATATATACTATATAAATAATATTACTATATATTATAGTCTAATGACATGGATCATTTGTCATGGTTATCATTCGGAATATACCTCAACAGAAATATTGTGTTGATATAAAGCATGTTACTGTTACTGCTGATTCTGTCACAGAATTAGCTCATTCAATGCTGAAATCATTCACGCCACAAACTGGTATGACCATTGAGGAAGAGAATATTTTTGTATAATATTATATATCAGTGGATATCTTTGTCGCAAAGTGTCGCGATCTGCATGTGATCAATGTAAAGTAATTTTGATGCCACTAATAAATTGCATACATTTCTGTCTAAGAAGCAATATTTGAATATTCAAGGTGTGGGGCTTTTTTTTCACGTCAAAACTTAATATAATTAGCGAATTTTCGGAAATATACCTGAACACATTTTACATGGGAGTCACAACAGAGATCAAATTATTACTATCATCAAAGACACTAAATCACGTGCAAGTTGTGAATGTTTCACGTTAATATTACAAATTTATGTCCCCATTCGGCTACACCATGTACTGCGGGAAAACAATGAACACCTTATTACCAGTAACGACAGGAAAAATAGAAAATTATTAAAATTCAACTATAAATAAATTGTGTCATAAAAAT
Source organism: Flabesymbios commensalis (assembly GCA_964017125.1). Classification (NCBI taxonomy): domain Eukaryota; kingdom Metazoa; phylum Annelida; class Polychaeta; order Terebellida; family Flabelligeridae; genus Flabesymbios; species Flabesymbios commensalis. The sequence continues at coordinate 82,111,103 of OZ024909.1, forward strand.
GAACGTGTCTTGTTTTCAAGATATCAGTATACGGTACTGCTAACGCTCCAGTCCTCAGTGACATTGATGGCAGTGGTCCGAGAGAGAATGCTCACATATTATAATTTTATAATATTGCTTTTGTGTCTAAATATATTTTTTTTAAATAATAAAAGTTTGAATCAAAATACACGTCTGCCAAGTTATGGTTGTCACCAATGTTTTGCCCCGATCTCCTTTGTGGTCGCTATGCTTGACGACATATCGTCACTCCCCTCCCGTTCTGTGCCCACATATGTGTGTGCTTTCTGTACACAGCTCTTCTGTTATTTAAATGAAGACATTTTAATTTCAAAAATTGTATGATAATATAACATGACTTCTCTTTTATATTAGCAGTTATTTTCGTTCCAATAATAAATATTGCAGAGATAATGTCATAAATGTCAAACATAGAAAAACTTTTTTATTTGGAAGCTGAAGTGGTTTGGTGATTGTTGACTTATTGTATAGTTTGATTGTTTGGGGCTCTGGTTTTTTTCACATCTAGTGCTTGTTGACTTATTCTATAGTTTGATTGTGTAGGCCATTAGCTCTCTATTATCCACATTTTGTGCTTACTGACTTATATTGTATAGTTTGATTGTGTACATCTCTGTATTTTCCACGTTTGGTGATTACCGACTCATTGTATGGCTTGATTGTTCACAGGTCTGTGTTACCCACGGTTGGTGCTTGCTGACTTATATCGTTCACATCTCTGTATTATCCACGTTTGGTGATTGTGTAAACAGCATTTGTGACATTTAACTTTTTTAACTACCAACAGATTCGCACCACAATAACATCACTTGACATTTTGCCATATACAATGTTAATTGTAATGGGGTATCCATCCATCAGCAATCACAAAATGTCAGGTTAATGCTGGGCCAGCGTCGAAGGTGATGGGCAAACAACTGGCAAATTAATACGGGGTAAAATTGTTCACTGTGCTATTAGTGAACAATTTTTTTTTTTTTTACTAAATACAACAATATTTGATTTAAATGGCCCAACATTATAATAGAGTGAGAATGACGCGAAAATCATATTTTAGCGAATATTTTCTCTAAAAAGCGGGTAGGTGTACAAAAGTGTCAAATTCTCAGCCCGCCCCCATTTCCGGCAATGTCATCAACCAGATTCTGTATCTAGAGACCCCTGGGAACAATTCTAGACATGTGGACAAATGTTGTACCGCCGGTTTAGGTGACTCCTTAAATATGGCTCTTTTTTGGTGTCTGCTGCTGTACTAATTTGAAGATGCATATTGATTTAGCTGGACCGTGGGAAATGCTTTTAATATATAGCGGCACCATGTTTGAGTTCCAGCTGGTCTGGGTGTAAACATAGACCCTGTTTTACACATATGTGTAGCATAATTCAAATTGGTATTAGGCTGCTCTATAAAAATTGTGTATTGCTCGAACAATTGGTGGCCATTGTAATACATATTTACAACGCTTTTACCATAAAGGGGCCCTTGGGTGGTGGTTAGCACCGCTGCCTTTCACGCCAAAGTTTCTTCCCCATCCACTTATATAACCCAGTATTGTGGGGAGCCTCTGTGACCGAGAGGTAGCATGCTACAGGGTTTGAATTTTGAATCCTGTGTCTGGAGGGCAGTGTCATCTGACTCATCTCATCATCTTCAAGAGCCCAATTTAGTCTGTTTTTGCACAAAAGTGGCCTAAAGCCCAATTCATTTTATTTCTACCATAAAGATGTATTCTATCAGCAGATTGGTCCTGTTGACGGGTTTAAGCGGATTGGTCCTGTCAACAGGTTAGGATATTGGACTGAGTGATTTAGCAAGCTTTAAAAGCTTTTGTTTTTATGTGTGCAGACCGTAAGCTGATAAATTGGTTGGTACTTTAGACTGGGTCTGAATCGTCTGCTAGTAAGTTTGAAGTAGGTAATAAGATGATTGATTAGTTAGATCTTTCGGTTGGCCAAACTGGGAGCTTAACCATTCCTTTTCTAGCCACGCAAGAAAACGCTTCCAAGCCGGTCTAAGACCAAAATATAAATAGAACATGATTAAAAATGATTGTTATAGATGCGCAGCTAAGAGAAAAAAGCGCGGGAAATGTCTGTAAAATTAGTTTCGCTCAACACCAAAAGTGAGTAAAGTTTGACTAGATAGGGTGACAGCATGAACCTTCAAATTTTCGTATCACAAATATCTATGGGACATAATAATGTAGATGGTATGTTGTATGTGGGGTCTTTTCCCGAGCTTCTGACTAGGGGGGTTACAAAATGGCCATTCATTGGAGTTTGGTAGAGCGTCATCTTTTCAATAGGTGTAGCATATGTTAATGTCCATAATGATTGTGAATACGAAGCGAGCGCTTATTGTTCTGGGACTCTGTAAGCCCCCCATAAGAATTGTTTCTTGGATTCATTTCTGGAAATATAATTGAGCTGTCAAGCGACTACCCCGGCCCCATCTCCTGATCCGCTAATGCCCCCCAAACTTGTTTTGTATTTCTAATTACATTATGATGCAATTTCCTTGTACTTGGCAACATGATTCTTTATTATTTATTTTTTTCGTGGGTTTGTAAACGTTTATTTATCATACAATTTACGTGAGGCTATTGGTAAGCCTACTATCCATGATTTTTGCGAGAATACTTATACCCATTAATGGGAATTTCGGTTCACTACAAAACTTAAATTGCGGAAGCAATGTGAAAAATAGATTAAACTCTCTACCCCAATCATTGATGTCGTAATTCACATAGATTTTATTTCGATTTTCATTCATCTGTGAAATTAGCATCCCAGAAATTCAGTTTTTACTCTTCATATGAAGGTACTTGTATTTTATTTTCTTAAGTATAAAGTCTTACTTTTGCTAATAAAAATACCCTTGCGGTGGGGGTACCACTCAGCATAAATACATATGAAAATGACCTTTAAGAACCTAGTCCTTCATTTAATTAGCATAATCCTTCATGATGTCTCAATGTTTTATTATTATTTTATTTCCCACTTAGTGTAACAAAGTCTCTACTTAGATCCAAATGTAGTCCAAGTCTATTAGTCCAGCAAGTGTTTATTGAGCATGAGCACATAATTAACAAAAGCTATCTTTGTGAATATTTTATCGATTTGAATGATTTTGACACCAAACGTAAGGCTTTTAATGGTTTATATTTTTACAGAATAATAATGATGTACATGTTTTGAAGCATGACCAGATGAAATATCACTACATTTAATATAATATTTCCTCGCAGATGCTCCGCTAATCTAACGAATTGACGGTCGAAATTTATCTTTTTTAACTGTTTCATAAACATAGACTATTTAAATTGTCAAAATTTGGGGCTGGAAAATTGCGATGGAAATTCCAGCTTCGAATGAATGAAAAACTTCAAACAATTCAGCAGGACATGGGTCAATGTTGGGTGCACCTTGTTTTATGCAGTATTATATGGGTCAAGTGTTGGGTCAGTTTGTTTGTTGACAATGTTTTATAAACGATTTAATTATACATGACATGTATTGTATTTTGATCAATAAAAACATTTATATTCAGCTGTTCAAATACGTGTGTTATTTTATACAAAAAGCATCTGATGTTACTGTTGCGCGTTTTGTCCCTTCGCCATATTTAACAGGATATCCTACATATATATATGTTTTTGTTTTGTATGTTCACCCAACTTAATAAAACAAATCCATTTGTGTTGTGATAATTCTAAATCACAGACAGAGAGACAGACAGACAGACAGATTTTTTATTGACAGAACACAAAGTCATTACAGACTTATTTGTCATAAAAATGAACGAGATATATGTACATGTATATACAAGATTGTATATACTATACATATACTATATAATACTATATTGTACACATCATATGATAAACAACTTGTTTAATAATATTATAGGTCGATTAAATGCAAATAACGTTTGATTTGAAATATTTGAAATGGCTATAAATGCATATTTGTCTTTATTAAGATGTATACATTACTATATACAACATACGATAATAATATACATAGCGCTACCGATAAAACATTATTGTGTGGAGTGTATGTGACAGTCAGGGCTGGAGTTTCCAATGAAGTCTCTCCATGAATGTACTGGTTACGATGAAAGAATTAAATTATTTATAATCACCGCAGACCATTACTCAGGTATTCAAATGAAGCTATAAAAGCTAACTAAGATATTTAAGATGATTTCAAATTGAAAAAAATCTTTGCCCTCCCTTGTTGATATAAATTTTAATTCCGCGCTGTAAGGGTTCAATATTTGGCAATGACCTCTACAGGAGGAGCATGAATCAGTGAAGTATAATTATAGTGCAGGAGCATTAGTGAAAGAATCACAGAAACCTGGAATAAAACCTCTACAGGAGGAGCAATCAATTAGAAATCATCTTAAATGCCTCAGTTACCTCTTCCCGCGTCTATGCTATGGGACTACGGCCATTGTTAACATTTTATTTCTTTCAGTGCAGGGATCTTCTTTATAGGGGCCTATGTCAGAAACTGACGTCTACAGAATACGTCAAATTCTGACGTATAAAAAGGTCCGCGACATTGACGGCGACATTGACCCAATGTTGGTACAATGTTGATCCACGACTCTAGCCCAACATTGAGCCAACATTGGGTCAATATCTCGTACTCGTTCTGAGGAGGAAGTCACCGGGTTTTCTTCCGTGATCTAATAATACTCAGCCGGTAAATCTGTCTGAGAGAAATCAGGAATCTCATCATCACAGCTTCAGGGCATGTGTGACATATTCACACTGGTGATGAATAGAGACTGTGCCTTATTCACACCTTTGTGACAAAGCTGACGTCTTCACATTGGTGGTAGACAGTATTTATTTATTTTAAGCAATTTTTAAACAATATTTTCTTTAAAATAAAAAAAAATAATGGCAAACGTTTTCGTAATAAAATAATTCGATTTCATAAATAGAAGGTTGTCGACATTTGAAGCTGTTAATTGCGTTGGCCTGAATGAATTATTTAACTGCCTTTTGAATATTTTTATCGTCTAACATATCCCAGTAAACACGCGACGTTCACCCAATATTTGTTCAATGTTTGCCCACCGTCTGCAACGCTGGCCCAACATTGAACCAAAATTGCGTTAGCGTCTCGTGTTTGCTGGGTAACAACCAGCTGGTTACTATTCTCATTCAATAATTCCCATCTTATGGTGAATCAAAATGTTTTCTTTTTCCAAACTATCCTAGTCTGATATATGAGATTAAAGCTCACACCTACTCTATTGTCGGTATGTTTGTTCTCTGTTTTATGATGAGCGCGCGCATTAGATTACGGCCGCGCATTACGATCCACATTGGATTGCTGCAAATTTTCGAAAATAACTTTTTCAGGAGCTAGTTAAAGAAATATTGCTTGCCCTTCAAAGCACAAGAAAGCCACATTGATTACTTGAATGCCTTGTTCAAGAATAGACGTGTTCACTGACATGAAATAATTGAAGCCAAGACGTTCATGTCCAAAGAGAAATGACTGACGAAGCAGAACAAGACTATTATCCTCAAACTAACCCAGATCTTATGGCATGTGATTGGTCGAGATGATCCTCTCGACCAATAACATGCGTAAGATCTGGGTCAACCCGGATAAAGCACACGTGTAGCAGAAACATAGAAAACGCTCCCCTTTCACTTTTTCAGACGTCTATTTGTATGATATTTCTGTATCTCCGCTTCTGGACATGCATGGCTAGATTGGTGAAGAGATCGACAGTGACAGGCGATTGGCAAAACGTGAAAAGCTGAAAGAAAATATTATCTACGGTCAACAAATGACTCAATAAATATTCGTAACTCTCACAGTGCGGTGATCAACTTTAGACGTCTGAATCTGACGTCTACAGACAATTTGAGCAAATTTTGACTGACACAATTCCCATCTGACAATCAATAAAAACTACCCATTTAAACATAATTAAATCTAAGGTAATCTATAATACGACAAAAATAAACAACATGTATATATATATATATATATATATGTAATTGTTATGCAGACTACCTACTTGCCACTGGTAGATCAACTTCAAATACACACAAACACAGGTCTTGACCCAGAGGGTGGCCAATACACACAAACACAGGTGTTGACCCAGAGGGTGGCCAATACACACAAACACAGGTCTTGACCCAGAGGGTGGCCAATGGGTGTTTAAGTATAAATTAACCAAATTAACTTCCCATGATCAACCTAATTGATGTTTCTTCATTAAGACCAAAACATCATCCGGGCGGACGTGAGGATTTCGGTAAGTAAAGTAGGCCACACGACAAGAGGCCTCTATGGCGAGTATATGGTGAGAGAGATATGGTGAGCGATAAGTTATCTTGTAGATCAGCACAAAACCTTGTCTTTATGCTGTATCATATTTTATGACATGACAGATTGACACCCAGCAAACACGAAAGGTTGGCCCTAATGTTGGTTAAATTGTGTCCATCGTCTTCGACGCTAGCCTATTTTAATTTAACCAATATTTGGCCGACGTCTCGTGTTTGTTTTCACTCGTGTCACTAATGTCTCTCTCTACTTCAGACACTGGTAATCATCCCCCAATCAGCTAATAATCAGAACCAGGGGTCGGAGATATCACAGCCACTCTCTGTACTGCCGCGTCTAGATGCATGGGAAAAACCATGCTTCTTTCAGAACTATGGCCTCACAGAGCGCAAAATAACCTGATTCATGTTATTACCATTGACGCTTCTGAAAATTAGATAAAAATATCTAGTCTGAATATACACTGATATATACTGTATATAGTACAAATTGTGCATAGCTCATACTTTTAAAAACTCTATAAAATTAAGGGCAGGTGTGCATCTAAACACAACTGACCAATCACGATCTACCTCACCGCTCGTGCCTGATTTATGAATTGCTGGCTGCAGGTTGGCAGACGGTGACGTAACAGACGACAAAGACCCCTGGTGTTGAATATTTGCAAATGCCACGAGTAAGCTCAGTGGGTGACTGTGACACTCACTGATAACTCAGTGAAGTGTTTGCTGGGCAATGTGCATATACATGCGTCACTATGAACATGAAAGGGTGTGTCTGCCATTTTACAAAGTTTCAAACACACCCTTCCATATCCAAGGGTTTCATGCATCAATAGCAGGTGAAGTTAATCTGACTATTCACCTTCTGCCTGTGTTAGAATTATGACATTAAGAAAGAACATTCATCTACTTTCCCACCTTGTCTGCGGCCAAGGTAATGTCATGTCATGTTGCTCATCTTCTCTGTCTTTGTGGCTGCTGCCACTCTTCTCTTGACTTTACCTGCCTTGGCAAAGCTCGCTTCACATCGTGGTCTATATCTGATGCCTAATATGAATATATAAACGTCATTCAGGTGAGGTGTAACAAACAAATAAAGGTATATGATCTATGCACATTTTCGGAAATAACCAGTTATGTTGATAGTCGGTAGGCCTACCTTGAAAGTAATGTGTGATAAAAGTGTGGATGATGCGAATGTCAGATAAAATAATGAAGAGTAAAATAAGGTCAATGTTAATATTTTAACACATAAATTATCTACATATAAATGATGTTGTAATGTCTCATGCTTGAGCTATGTATCGAAGACAAATGAATTATGATGAAATGTTAGAGGTGTAAAATCAAATAATAGAAAATAAAACCAGGCATAGGGTGGCTACATAGTATAAAAGTCGGCAACAATAAAAATATATCGCTAGCTACTTTATGTCCTATTATTTCACTAGATCTAAGCTTATACTATCTGTAGTTGACGTTAAGGGCCATACAAGAAGCCCATAAAACTTTGGTGGCGTCCATCAATGCACAAGTAGAAGTCATCAAGTACTTGCATTCACAGTCACATATCTATAATTGATGATATACGTCTAATTTTAACTCATCTGAACTGTTATCATAGCCAAACATAATAAACGTGTAGATTTAATAATAATAAACGTGTGTACTACTTTTTTATTTGTTTTACATCTTTGATAGCTCTAGGTATTTTTTTAAGAAAATATAATCAAGATAAAGGGACTAAATGTTTTAATCTGCAAGTCACACGTTTTTTTCCATTTTTGTATCTGTGCTATATCAGTGTGTAGCCTAAAGTATCTTGTTCTTTTATCGAAGCAGGTTGAGTTATTTAACGAAGACAAAATAATCACGATGCAATAATAGAAGTGTAAAATGATTAAAATGATAATATAAGCAATAATGATACACAATTTTAAAGCAATACAAACATGTCAGTCCAATTACTTCACAAATCTTAGCCTGTACTTTTTAGCGTACTTTGCGGGCTTTAAAAAAAACCATGAGAAATTGATTGCTTCCAGCAGAAGTGAATGGCATAAAATGTTTGCACTCAAAACTACTACCTCAAGGTTGATGATATACGTTTTTATCTATACTAAACATGTATAATAAACGCGACATGAGCCAAATATAAAGGACTCTAAGATGCAGACCACGTCAAACAAACATGACACATGTACCCAATGATGGTTTAATGTTCACCCACCATCTGCGATGCTGGGCCAACACTAAACCAACATTGGTTCATTGTGTAGTGTTTGTTTGGCATCCACAAATAGGAAACATAGCAACCGGTCTCCTTTTCCTGTCATGTAATTGTATTAATGTTTCTTTATCACCGCCCTTGAATGCAGAGTCCGGTTTGGTGAAGAAATATCTAGCGACATTGAAAAGACACCTTAATGATTGATGGTTTTATATTAATCCCTTTATTCATTCATTCATTCATATTTTTGTTAATTCACAAATTTCAATGCTCTATCAGTATGTTTGAGCTAAAAATTGCCGGTACAGTCCATATATCAATGAACGAGTAAATGAATGAATGAATGAATGAATGAATGAATGAATGAATGAATGAATGAATGAATGAATGAATGAATGAATGAATGAATGAATTAATGAATGAATGAATGAATTAATTAATGAATGAATGGATCAATCAATCAATCAATCAATCAATCAATCAATCAATCAATCAATCAATCAATCAATCAATCAATCAATCAATCAATCAATCAATCAATCAAATAATCAATCGATCAAATAATTAATCAATCAAGCAATCAATCTATCTATTAATCTTATTGCATTGACAAGTATTGTTTCAGATTTTACTTTTGCAGATTCTGCTGCTGAGCTTAATGTTGGTGGTTCATCGGTGTTGTTGGTGATCACAATGCCCTTTATATTATGATGACAACAAGTGGCCATAAGAACCTGTTGGTTAGTGGGTGTAGAGTCAGTCAACATAAGGGAAACGTCTCCGTGTATACCACGATTACAACGGTTGAAGAGATGATGTGGAAAGGCAACAATAAATTGACCATCTTATGTAATAATGCTGCAACATTTAATGTATCACACCATGTTTTACATGCGTTTTTTTATTTTTGTAATTAAAATAATGGACTTTCTTGAATACCATTTTGCAATGTGTCCGTGCATTGTTTCTGTATAGCTCATTCCTGCTGGTAGGACGGCAACTAAATATATTTTACATATATACATACATGATAATTATGTCCCTTTTAGCTAAATATTCCACATTTTGTCAAATATTTCCCGTCTTTATGTCACTCACAGTTGTTGCAATTACAGACAGGACACCCCAAGAATATGGTAATATAATTATTGCCTCACATGTCAGCAAAGGAAGTGATTGACACCAGACATGATTAATTTAGGGTGGATCATTAACACTTGGACAGATGTTACCATTTAGATTACTAACAAGTGAGCGGCTACAACGCTTAGACAAGTCTTGTTTAACTCCTATAGTGCGGGGATTCTGACATCTAAAGTCGATCATCGTACTGTAAGAGTAAAAATATTTATAATGGCCGGAGACCCACAATATATGTATTCCAATGAATGGGAAATAGCTAGCTTAACTAAGACAGTTCTGATGATTTAAATTGAAAAAAACCTTTGGTTTCCATAGTTTGTATAAACCTATTTCATTGCTTTAATGTTGCTGCAGATGTTATATATGAAGATGATGTCATTATTAACTCACATCCATTGCAGAACATGACTTTCTCCAGTCCGAAGTTGAGATCGGAGAAGATTAGGGGCGCAGTTGTGAGCCATGCTATCACCTTCTGACATGTTGACGAAGATGGTGGACGATGGGGATTCCAATTACAATTACTGAAAGGATATGCTCACAGTGTTCCTGACAAGTGAGATGAGAATGTAGTGTAAGTGTTAATCGGTGATCCATCAAAATCATCACTGTCATAATGTACAGAAGCCTGATGCCACACATAGGGCTCTTTTTGCATTACAAAAAAAAATGTTTTAAACCTTTATTAGCTTATGTGAAGTGTATTAAGACCTTGACGCAGCAAAAATATAAAACGTTTATGTATTGATGATAATAAAACATTATTTCGTGACTAAAATATGGGTGCGAATATAAATCACGCATGCGCAACATTATCGTGACAATGAGTAACATGGCGCAAAGTATGGTTGCAATGAGTGACAATGCATGCCACCATCGCACATTATGTGTAAACAGAGTGTAACTTTGCGCAAAAAAAGCGTGGCAATGCGTTTTTTCACGCACACTTGCATGACATTGTAACAGTGCGCATTGCGCAGCTTGTATATTGCAGCTATAACGCTGTAGCGCAAACTATGCCATACTGTCGGGTTGCGTGCCACTAAAATGGCACGTAATGGCACGTTCTTATGTGAAACTTTGTAAAAGGTGAAGGTGCTAGTTTATAAAAAAATTCTGAAAGTTGCAATTTTTTCCAAAATGTTACCAATATAAATATTTTAGTGACAGTGTAAGCAATATCACAATGCAATTTTTTGTATTTTATTCCGTTGTTTCAATCCTAAATGCACGAAATTAAATTTTTAAATAATTATCTTAATAATTAATCAGCATGTTAACGGTATGGCTGACTATGTGTTCTTCATTCTTGTTCCTGTTACCATATTTTATACCGTAAGCTTCCTCAAACTTTATATTTTAACCCCTGCTTCAACTACCAACCATGCAGCATTGTGTCTGTAGCCAATTAGCTTTAGTCCTGGATTTTGAGGTATGGTCTTTCACTATATATATACGAATAATGTGTGCTGCAGATTATAGTTGTTGTCACACGTAACTTGTGTGCTCAATGTTTAGCAAAAAACAGGATAACATTTTTTTGGTCCGTGTACATTATATATATTGGAGAGTGCAGCGCGTCCCAATCCCGCGGGAAATTAAAATCGACACACTAGTTTCAGCTTTAACGGGACGAGGCCGCCATTAAGGTGATCACCTAATCACGTTGAAAACGGAGAAACACGGATATTTCTCTGAATCCCCACGCAGACTCAGCGGGGTTCGAACTCGGGACGCATGTATGATTGGTGCTATGCCAATGCGCCAAGTCCCATTCTCTTTCGTTTTCGTTTCTAATCGTTGACCCACTGTTTTTTTATTGCTGGGCCACCGTCTAAGATGTTTGCCCAGCCTTAAGTCAACATTGGATTATCGTCTAGTGTGTCTTGAAATTACATAAGCCCCTCATTAGTGCCGCCATCTTCCATTGTTAGTTTTTCTTGTATTTGCTACAGACAAAATGACACTTTTTCATGAGAAGCGTTGTAAGTCATTATGACTAGGAAAACGCTTGTTGAATCTACGTCTAGCGCGTGTTAATGCTCTCACAGAATTATGATTCATAACAAATTTTCTTATTGACTAAGAATTAACTGTTTTCAATCCTCGATTGAAAGGCTACGGACGCTGTACAAACGAGTTTACAAACGCTTTATAGCGGCCTCCTTAAGATGGCTTTATGGAACACTTCCGCTGCATGCTCCTAAATGTGTAGCCAGGATTCGAACTTGTTTAATATCTCTGGGAACGCCTTAAGTATTCCTTTCATACACATATATTCCCTTTTGATCACGTTGCAGTATTAATTCCTCTTCACGTGTCAAGCCCTTTTGTTCCGTGGCAGCGCATTAGACACTGTAGACAGAGATGCACTAATTAGACATCGTGTACATGTATGTCTTTCTCATCAATGCCCAATTAGTATCTCTCTCACAGTAAAATCAATTATCAACAACGCCTATTTTAATATATAGCAAAAATTGATGTAGACATATATCTATTATTTATCATGTTTATGGAGATGTGAAGTATAATTCCTTTCTGACTTAACGTCTCTTAGATGTAAAATGGACAGATACTGCGTTTTGGCTGTGAGATGTACCATAGTGAGATACTGTATTTTAGCTCTGAGATATAGCATGGACAGATACTGTTTATTGCTCTGAGATGTAGCATGGACAGATACTGCGTTTTGGTTCTGAGATGTAGCTTTGTCCTTTGCTTTGAGATGTAACATGGACAGATATTGTCCTTTGCTCTGAGATGTAACATAGACAGATACTGTTTATTGCTCTGAGATGTAACATAGACAGATACTGTTTATTGCTCTGAGATGTAGCATGGACAGATACTGCGTTTTGGCTCTGAGATGTAACATGGACAGATACTGTCCTTTGCTCTGAGATGTAACATGGACAGATACTGTCCTTTGCTCTGAGATGTAACATGGACAGATACTCTCCTTTGCTCTGAGATGTAACATGGACAGATACTGTTTATTGCTCTGAGACTACTACATTTTTAATTCACTAATATATTGCGGGAAATGCTGTAAAGGTAGGAAAACAATAACACTTTTGGTTATCATCAGCGCGATTAGAACATTTCAAAATCGCTTTTTGCTCATTTAATTTGGAACTACTGTCACAATTTCCAACTTTACATGACGAAAATTCTGTATATGTGTGCAAATTATTTCGTATGATTTCGTCAACTATAATGAATATATCATTATCCGATCTAATGTGTTTAATCCTGTAATCCAATAACACGAAGTTTTTCTCCGTTTTTGGCATGTTCTCACGATGAAAACACTCACGGAAACCATATTAGCACTCACGGAAACCATATTAGACTGCATATCGATTCTAAAAAGCCTCTTCAATCATCGTCTCTCGAGACAGCTGGTAGGTAGCTTCCCAGAGAAATACCAGCCGGACAAGCCAGTCAGTCAGTCAGTCAGTCAGTCAGTCAGTCAGTCAGTCAGTCAGTCAGTCAGTCAGTCAGTCAGTCAGTCAGTCAGTCAGTCAGTCAGTCAGTCAGTCAGTCAGTCAGTCAGTATGGTTGTACTAGTCAATATATGTTTCAGTTCCTGCAAATGAGAAATAATTACGCTTTGTGTCCCGTTACTTAGTGACTTACTGGCGACAATTCCCGGATTCCGTCTGAATCAAGGCTAATGGCCTCTTTATCCAACCATTCTCAGACTGTGATCCTTGACTGATGACGACTGGACACGCAATTGAGCCGGACAGCAGCGATGTTCTCAACAAGCAAGGGACATTAGCCCGATGTTGTTGCAATGCTGGGCTACCGTCTGCGACGTTAACCAGACATTTACCATTTTCTCGCTAAATTATATTTTTAAATTCCCATCCAATTGAAGTTGTGTTTCGCTACCGCGCGCCACAACTTCAAGAGAGTGAAAATTACTCATGTTTGTTTAATTTGCGATAAAACATTTCCAAATTTTTATTTTTAAGCACACATTTCACTCCTAAAAGATTTAATTGGCCAATAAAACGGATGAAAAACGATTATGACTGCATAACATAAAACCTCATAGCATCAATTTGTTACTTCCGATACCTTCAATTTTACTCTCTGAGTAAATGTTACTAGAGGTAAGTTTTCTACAGAATGTTATATTTATTATACAAATGTATTTAACCTTTGAGTCCAATGAGAACCATAACGCAGTTCTCGGCTATGAATAAAAAAAACATACTAAAAACATAGACAATTCGAATTAAATTTTCTCAACAAGCACTACACGTTGACCATGTGAATTATATGACATACTTTTTAATTCATTTTTATAATATTTTCCTTGGTCTGAAACGTGGTAATCACTTTACCCGTTAGGTCATCATATTTAAATTCCCACTCGCTTGAAGTTGCGTCTCACTGCTGTGACCTACAACTTTAAGTGTGTAGAAAATTACTTATATTTGGTTACCTTGATGTCAAACCTTTGTCAATCTTGATGTTTAATCATTAATTTCATTCCCAATAACATGCGTACATTTGTTTACGCACACACACACACACAGACCACCCACACGGACACGCACATATATCACGTGGAAATGGATGGCCTGTTACAGGGTTGTATCTGTATTGTCACTATATTTTTCATGGCATACATTCCACCATTTCTGTTAGCAAGGTGTTTTATAAGGCAATTATAACACACATGTCACTTCAATCCATGTTAAAAGCGTACATTTAGATCCACAAATTTACAAGTATTGTAAATAATGGTCACGTGGACCACAACAAAAGGCTTAATGATGCTCGCCATGAAATAGGCGTGCCTGTCTAATCTTGAGTCGTGGATGTTTCATCAACCGACTTCAGTCTACACGTGATCAAGTTTGAGCAGCTGACTTAAGTCGCCCTGGACCAGTTGGTCACACAGGGCCCATGTGCTAATTATGTGTATTTTAAGTCGAAAAAAAAACTTAACCAAAAGTAAATTCGTTACATTCCGATCTACATATCTACCGAGTGTCGTTATTTCTTTTTGACGTAACTAGCTATGTTAACTACTCATGTACTGTTCAGAAGACCGTATAATTAGACCCCAGATGTCGTTTAACGGACTACGGAAATGAAATGAAATGAATCGGGCTTTAGGCCACCTTTGTGCACATATAGGCTAAACTGGGCCAGGAGAACCTCCTGAGGATGGTGAGATGATTGAGATGACACTGTCCTCCAGACACAGGATTCGAAATTCAAGCCCTGGCGGTCTGAGGCCGAACACGCTACTTCTCGGTCACGGGGGCTCCCCACAATACTAACTTTCACACGTGGATGGGGAAGAAACAATTGTTTCTTTCAAACCGCCGAGACCGGTAACCGAACCCCGGACTCTGGCGTGAAAGGCAGCGGTGCTAACCACTACCCTAGGGCCCCCGCCCTTAACGGACTACGGAGCATACTGAAATATCTTGTAGACTCTTGACAAATAAACGCCAGAGACAGCATGTGTTTCCAATCTGCAACAGTCAGGCTTTTGAAGTGCGTGGACACATATCTGAAATGTCTACAGTGAATTGGTCACCTGGTGGCCGTCACCTAACTGCTTAGACAGAGAATGACCCCGTGGGGTCTAATTATAGAAACTTTCTGGAGAATACCTCGACGACCCTGTGTGTAGCATGCTGACAATACCTGAATACTAAAACCTGGACAAACCAAAGAAATGCAGATTGTGGAGCTGCGAGATGCCCTCAATCTGTCAGCAGACTTCTTCTGAAAACAGGATTCCAGGTCAACTCCCCCCCCCCCCCCTCACACCACCTTAGAGTAGAGGCAAAAAAACTCTCCAAACCCCACCACCTCAACTTAAAGGCAAACAGCAGTAACGTTTCATTAAAAAGTAAGTCGTTCTTAATAAATAAGCCTAAAATATTTTTATCAACGACATATCTGTAGGAAAAAATATAGAGGCCTTTATATATAAGTTGTATTATTATGCATACAGTTTAGCCAGGCAGGATACATCCCAGCCGAGGATACTTCTCTATTTACCTTGAGGTGTGTTACGTCAGAGATAAGTAGGCCTACAGTGGTGTAACTCACAAGTGACAAAATAAATGAAATGAATCGGGCTTTAGGCCACCTTTGTGCACATATAGCCAGGAGAACCTCCTGAGGATGGTGAGATGATTGAGATGACACTGTCCTCCAGACACAGGATTCGAAATTCGAGCCCTGGCGGTCTGAGGCCGAGCACGCTACCTCTCGGTCACGGAGGCTCCCCACAATACTGACTTTCACACTTGGATGGGGAAGAAACATTTTTTGTTTCTTTCAAACCGCCGAGACCGGGAACCGAACCCCAAACTCTGGCGTGAAAGGCAGCGGTGGTAACCACCACCCTAGGGCCCCCGCCCCACAGGTGACAAGTGAGGTAACAACATCGGATTGCAGAAACAATTAATGATTCATTTTGTCTTCCGTGCAAGTCGCTCACCAAACATTAGACCAGCTTTGGTTTATTGTTATTGGAATACCAGAAAATAAGCATATCACAAGACGTTGAATCAATGTTGTATTACTTCTGGTTCAGGGTTGTAGACTGTGGTCTACCAGTAAGCCAGCATTGGTTACCAGATTGATCATAAACCCACCTTCTGGTAATAACACTCATTTCACCTGGTTCATGCAAATAGTAATTATGTATAAGATAAAGCCAAAGGAGTTCTACATTCTTAGTTGTGAAAAGGGTCGCAAACTCAGGCCGAGGACTCTTTCACTGCTAAAAATTAAGAATCCCGAGGGTTTTAACCGACTAAAAACATATCTGAATAAAGATCCCTCATAATCAACAGCTCGGTCACACCTGACTGATTATAATACCATAAGCCCACAATGATAATTTGTTTGTACTTGATCAACAATAACTCTCCATTCCCGGCTTGACATGTAGTGGTGTGTTTTAAAGGGTCTTGTCAAGTTAAAAAAATTCCAAAAATCCGAGAAAAACCCGGATAAATCAGACAACACCAACCCACCCCCTATCTCATTTTTTTGAAACATGAAAACAACACAAAAAACACAACATTTCTAAAAAAAAATATCCGTTTTGGGGCTTGACCCACCAACCCACCCACTTCCGAGTTTTTCTCAGTTTTTTTGAATTTTTGTAACTTGACAAAACCCTTAAATGGTATGATCATGACCTTGTTCAATGGTGGACAGTGTCATGGACGGTGGGCCATCATTGAATCAAATATCTGGTCATGCCTAGCGACAGAGGTTTATGTTCGAGTAGTTATCTGATCATGCCTAGCAACAGGCAAGAACTTCAACGGTGCAATACAATCAATCAAGAAATGATTGCTCGCGATAAAAATGTCATCACACTATTGATTATGTGTTACTTAAAAAGAACGACCATGGATTGGAAGTGTTATGGATAATAAAAATAGAATGAAAAGTCCCTTTGATGTAGATGTTATTACTGTCATGTAATGACAAGATAATCAAACACAAAACAGACGTTGAGTTAATGCTGACCAAACATTAAGTCTGTGTCTCTTGTTTGCTGATTTGATCTGAAAATTATTGCCCTAGCACCCCCCTCCCCCCCCCCCCAAAAAAAAATGAGCAAAAAATAATTCAAGATTTTCAAAATGGCCGCCATCCCAATTCATGAAAACCATATAATTACGTGACTTGGTTTGGCCACATTTGAATTGACATCTGAGTTAATGTTGGCCCACCGTGCTTCGATGTTGACCCAAGATTAATCTAACATTAATCTAACGTTGTGTCAGTGTCTCGTGTTTGCTGATTTCATCTGGAGGTTCTGAGGCTCCACAACATAATGTAAGGCGACATTGTCAAATTGCTGCTTTATTATTGGTCCAGCGTCTTAGATGGTGAACCAACATTAAGCCAGCATTAGGTGAGTGTATCTGGATATATTACGTGACTAGGTTTCGTCTCATTTTCTGCAGACCTCTCGTTTGACTTGATCACCAGATGGGGCTCATGTAATAACCGATACTTCCGGGTCAAACATCACAGGTCAGAGGTCATAACCCCTGGCTCGGTGTCTCTCTCCAAAAAACTGACTTACATCAATAAAACAACTGACTGTTTGCGGTTTACGGTTTAAATATTTTACGCACACTGACTTTGAAAGATAACTTTGCCTTCATCGTGTTTATCACCACGATTAGAAAAAATGGATGAAATGGGTAATGCCAAAGATCGTCTGTTGTGGCTAGACTGACATTTATCATTGTGTATTGCATTGATGCCTGTGAGCTGACCTTCCCATTACAGGAGGAAGTTAATGAAGAGGCAGGTTTAATGTTGATTGTGTCAGGGACCTCTGGCTCCAGGGTCCAACAATAAGTAGAATCCGCGGGTTTTATTAATTATCTCTCTCTTTTCAGACAATGGACCCGTAACATTTACTACTGGAAGAACAAATGCATCAATGAATCAATGCACTTAACCTTTACCAGTTTACAGCGCGGAGATTGACATTAGACTCCAGAATCTGACGACGTCCAAACTCGATCCCCGCACTGTAATGATAACAATATCTATAGTGTCCGTAGACGCATAACATAGGTATTCAAATGAAGCGGAAAAAGATAACTAAGACATTTATAATGACTTCAAATTAAAATAATCCTTTGGTCCCCATGGTTTATACAAAAATAGTTTATTGCTTTAGAGGTATCCAGAAGGAATAAGTTACCTAATGTTTTTTGCGGAAGTCGTGTGCACATTATACAGAGTGACCTGTGTCAGCTACATGTAGTATAGGCCTACTGTTGTATGCAGAGCCTTTGGAAAATGCTGCTATCGTATATATTAATGTTAATAAAGAGGCATTTTATAATGATCATGTCGATATCTGCAAATGTCATAATTATTTGTATGTACAAAAGTGGAATCCCCCAATGCATTAAACTTACAGCTCGGGAAATTACTTTAGATGTTAGAATTCAACGTCTGTAGACGTCAGATTCTGAGGTCTAAGGTCGATCCTCGCACAGTAAGAGTAAAAATATTTATGAAGGTCGCAGACGCATAACATAGGTATACAGAAAGAGCTAACAAAGACATTTCAAATCCATAAAAAACCTTTGGTCTCCATGGTTTATAAAACCTAATTCAGTGCTTTCAGGGTTAATTCATCATTTATTCCAGGTGATTGCCGTGTGTTCACAGATAAAACACAGACTATAAAATGGATGCATTCAGAACGTTTACGTTTTGTCACCTGATCGATTAAAGACTGTTCAGACTGTTCGTAGACTGTCCGCAAACTGTTCAGACTGTTCACAAGCTGTTCACAGACTGTTCAAAGACTGTTCTCCAACTGTTCATAAACTATTCACAAACTGTTCATAGTCTATTCACAGACTGTTCACAGACTGTTCATAGACTGTTCACAGACTGTCACGACTATTACAGACTGTTCACAGACTGTCCATAGACTGTTCACAGACTGTTCACAGACTGTTCACAGACTGTTCATAGACTGTTCACAGACTGTTCACAGACTGTTCACAGACTGTTCTAAGACTGTTCACATACTGTTCATAGACTGTTCACAGACTGTTCACAAACTGTTCACAGACTGTTCATAGACTGTTCACAGACTATTCACAGACTGTTCATATACTATTCACAGACTGTTCACAGACTGTTCATAAACTGTTCACAGACTGTTCACAGACTGTTCACAGACTGTTCACAGACTGTTCTCAGACTATTCACATACTGTTCATAGACTGTTCATAGACCGTTCTCAGACTGTTCACAGACTGTTCGTAGACTGTTCACATACTGTTCACAGACTGTTCACAGACTGTTCACAGACTGTTCACAGACTGTTCAGAAACTGTTTGCAGATCGTTCACAGACTGTTCTCAGATTATTCGAGGATTGTTCACAGATTGCATAGGAACGAGTGTAAGATGGACTAATCTTACCATAGCTCTCTAGAGTACGCGATGATAAATTTCTGTGTCAATATGAACTTATAAGCAAAGTATTTTTAACGGGAAGCCATCGTGAAAGCGACTGAAGCCTAATGTGATATACGCTCCGGAGTAATAGAGTCAGCATCTGATGATGTCTGATCAGATTGTCTGATAATTAAAGCATGTTTATTATTTTTAGAAACTAGGGTTGCCACCGGAAAAACAAATAGCCCTAGAATGTAATGTAATGCATAAATTTACAAGTTTAAGCCTCATTTGTAATTCTTTCTTTTTTTTGGTTTGACAGACAAATATATTAGGCTGAAATTGAGAGAAACGTGACTAGCACTTTAACATGTTTATCCCATGCAGTGCGGGGACCAACTTTAGACGTCAGAATCTCACGACTGTAGACGTCAAATTCTGACGTCTAAAGTCGATCGCCGCGCTGTAAGAGGGATACTAGTTATCGTAACCGTAGTCCCTTAACATAGGTATTCAAATTAATCGAAAGAGCTAACTAATACATATATGATGATTTCAAATTAAATAAAACCCTTTAGTCTCCATGGTTCATAATAACAAAATTCAGCGCATTAGGGGTTAAGGGTTCATATTTTATAGGGACTGGTGGAATGCACTCCATGTCGTGACTGACTCTGTCATAAACCACTTCAGATCCCCATACAACAGGGCGTAACTCTCAGAGTGAGGAGTTGATAAACCACCACTTGAACTTATCGATCAGATTGTTAAAGCGGATAGTGTTTGTGTATACAATAGTGTTTGTGTATACACTATTGACAATTACATGATTTAATTATCCATCTTTATAAACAATTCAACAATAAAGGTCGAACATAGGTATAATAATATTGTATCTTAATTAAACCTGTTTTGTCCGTATATCTATCAAGAACGTTTCAACACATATATAACTGTCAAGAAAATTAATAAAATAGTGTGTTGTAGATGTTCAGTTACCGGTAATCCAATAATTTAATCTGCGAGATTTCTCGTCAGCTGGAAAATACATAATGAAAAATATTTTAAAATATTTTCAAAACAATATGGCAAGTTTAAGGCTCATCCTCACTTCAATTTTGTGTTTTGAAGGACACGTGCTGAACAACGGCTATAAACGTGATTACCGCTTTATGTTATATAGCAGCTAGTTGAGATTGATTCTGGAATGCACGTGATGTCGACATAAACCATTACAGATTTATATGAAGATAAAAGTAAGGAAAGTAAGCAGACACTGCCTTTTAGCTTTTCCACAGTAGTAGAGCAGTATAGTCTCAGATTCTTAAGCTGCGATTACTTAGATCCGTATATCCGTAATCGTGCACGTCGTACGTACTTAAAGTGTGCTCACTTTAATCCTTCATCATATCAGTACGTAAAACAGATTGAAAACCAACTGTTGTTGGGGCATTTTACAATATTTAAAATGGCTTTAGTAAATATAAATTTACGGTAACATAGATATTTTGTCGTTGCTATGCTGCGTTTAAGGAGGATAAGATAAGAAGTAACCCAGATAAAACGAAGATGGTGGGTCAGCAAGATTCTCAAAGCAAGAAAGCACCAATTCAAACACTTGTTCCAATAACGTCTGTTTGTTTTTGCATTATGATTGTTATATAGTGCAAGAGCATTAGGGTTGAACCTGGAATAAAATTGCAGAAAGCTGATTTTTTCAGGAATGATACATGGACATCTCCCCAGACGAATTCCGAAGAGGCCCCAAAAATCCCCCTTGTGCATTTTTTTTAATTCAAGATGGCCGCCATCATGTAACGCCATTTTCGAAAAAACAGGGGTATACCATAATTCCTCACTTTTGCAGTTAGAAAAAAATATTTAGGTGTCTCTACTTATGTTTGATGACACAAAGAGTTCATCCAGATGATCAGAAATGATATCAGCACTTTTCTCAATACCAAAAATCCAAGATGGCCGCCATATTGATATACTGAGTATGTTGAGCGATCTCTTAAAAAAACGAAAATATGAGGTAACTAGCTCGTTGTTGAGCCTAAAATGTATTTTTTGTCTAAACCCATGGAGTCTAGCACTTATTTAGATCACCAAAATTTTATTATAGTGAATTTATCAACATAAATCCCACATAGTTGAATGTTATGTAACACCATATAACGTCATTTTTCCAAAAAAAACAGGAGTATACCCAAATTCCTCACTTTTGCAGTTAAAAAAAAATATTTTGGTGCCTCTACACATGTCTTAAGGCACAAAAAGCTCATCAACAGGATCAGAAATGATATCACTCCTTCTCTTATCTCCACATATCCAAGATGGCGACCATTATGTCAAGCGTCCCCCCCCGCTCAGAAAATCACCTACATGCCATAATAATCATGTTGTTGAAACGTTTTTTTCAGAGCCATCTAGAATCTAGAATATATTTCCATCGCCAATTTTTTTAATAGAATGTGCTTATCAACACAAAATCCAACATGGCTGCCATATTGGTTAGCTCTTTTAGCGCAGGTGCAACGATTAAGCGATGTCCAACTGCTTTTTCATATGGGAATATAGATATAGATTTATTAAATTTGCAAAATATCATATGTCAGAAATCATTGATTAAAAATTCTAACATGTCTTATTTTTAAATATAAGGGTATTTTTCATTCATTTGAAGCTTGAGATAGCGTGAGAAATTCCAGTTTCAAACCCAGCGACTAATTCCAATGTAGGTATTTTATATAGTAGGCCTATATAAAATGTTTTTCGATTTTAGTTAAGTATTAGTTGTGATTCTTCTAGGATATGAATATTAGCTAATTTTGTGTGAATGTACATAATAACAGAGCTAAGTACAATATTACACCAGCTTGAACACGTGTCCTACGAGACTGTTGCTTATTTACATGTACTACTAAATAAGAAATTTTTTAAATCAAATCATTTTACTGGCAGAGTTTGGCCTTCTATAAGCCTATGTAATTTGGTCAATTTCCCGAAAATGGTAATAAATACTTTGGATTATAGATTAGAATATTCAGATATTTTATTTGAATATTAGTGTATTACGTAATAAATATATGACATTGTATGATATTGCAATGTGATATCACATTGAAATGTCAGAATATGACATCAAATTAGAGGATGTGACAGCTTAACGTGAGGATATGATAGTTTTATGTCAGGATATATGAATATGATATCAGGATATGACACTTTAATATCATGATATGTAATATAATGTCCAAACATTGGTGTTGAATATAGCAAAATCACGTTATGATGGCTCAATACAGATTTATAAAGGCAGTATATAGTGGCTAAACATCACGTTGCTGTATGAAAATGAAAAGATATGGCATCATATTATCACGAAATGCATTACAATTTAGTGATATATCATTTTAACATCACTATGACATTTCTATGTCAGGATATGATATTTGAATATTAGGATATGGTACTTGAATATTAGGATATGACTCTATACATTGATGAAATGACACATTGAGGTCACAATATAGCATTGTAATGTGATGATGTGTCGGATTATGACATTAAAATAGAAAAAAACATAAAAAAAACAGTTCGAAGTCAGGATCTGGCATATTTATGCCAGGATATTGGATTGTAATTTATCAGAATATGACACTTTAACGTCATGAGATGGTATTATAATGTCCAAATTTGTCATTTTATATCACACAATAAGAGTGGAATGTCAAGATATTCCATTTTTTATGATAGGATATGACATTATCAAATCAAGATATGGCGGGCTTGGCGGCATTCTAATTTGACATTATAATGACTGAATATGACACTACAATATTTTAATGTGACCATAGAATATCAGGATATGTCACTTTAAAGTCTGGATATGGCATTTTAATGTCAGGATATTATATTGTCATTTCAAGGTATAACATTTCAATAACATTATATTGAGAGACGCAAGTTACCATATGGTATTACAGAATCGACATAAAACATTCCAATATCAGGATGACAAATGTGTCAGTTCAACATATATATCGCAATATAAAGTAAAGGTCTCTGCATTGCTCAAATACCGGTACTCCAAAACTGCCAACAACAAAAGCACTTCGGAAGATTCAATAAAATGGAAAGTAAGATAGGGTTAAGACACATGCTCTTTGAACAGCATGTGGCCTTGCCCTCTCTTACTTTCATTTCCTCTTACACTAAAATGTCATTTTGTGATGTTAATATGCTATATCATGATATTATAATAATATCGTGACAATACACTAAAAGATCCTGTCACTTTAATACAATACCTTGATGCTTAACCACCATATCCTGCATTTATAAAGCTGTATCCAGACATCATAACGTCATTTTACTATAATAAAGAGCAATATTTGGACATTACAAAACCATATCATGATGTTAATGTGTCTTGTCCTCATATTATCGTGACATAAAAAGATCATATCCTGACGATAAACTGTGACATCAATTAATTTAAGGTCATATTCCGATATTCTGATGTAAAATCATCTCATTACAACACCATGAAATGCCATAACTTCATTACGAAATATATATATCCTAATATTCAAAATGTAATATCTTGATATTTAAATGATATCTATCATGATATTAAACATATTGACATTCGCAGATCGAGGACAAAAGTAAGTATTTAAAAGAGCCTTGTTACAGGACGATTATCAAAGATGTCATGTACATGTAACGTGTGAGGCGCAAGTCCTTATCTTGTAATTGATTTTTGCTAGAAAGCCTCCCTTCAACGTCACCTACTGCCCCAGCCAACACGGGGTATTAATCCAATTCTGTTTAATTTTCGGGCCAGCGTCGAAGACGGTCAGCCAATATTAAAACAGCATTAGATGAATGCCTCGTGTTTAAACTCCATTATGATACAGAGCATATTTCGCTGTACAGGAGGGTGTGGAATCTACAGTCTGGGAACGGATTTTATCTCATGGTCGTTTGTCACCAACGCAAACTGAAAGAGCAGTCGCTCCAGAAAGAGTTCTAAAAAGAGTGAGTTGCGGGTGCAGAGTGGCTTGTTCAAAGGGGGGGGGGATCTCACAAATCCAGACTATATTGTACAACGATGTGCTCTTTTTGTATTGGCCAAACATGTAGAAACTGACAGCTCGGACGATTGAAACGCAATAATTTCATTATTACCGGAGATTAATTTGTTAACATGACAAATCTCAATCTACATTTCTAGTGGGAAAGCAGTTCGAAAACACTCCAAAGCGTCCCCCACCATGGTAGAATTAACTACCATGTGGGATTCATGTCGATAAACTCAATATAATAAAATATGGTCATCTAAATAAGTTCAAGACCCCATGGGATCGGCTAAAAAAATACATTTTAGTTTCAACAACCAGATAGTTATCGCATATTTTCGGTTTTTTTAAGAGATCGCTTAACAAAATATTATGGCGGCCATCTTGAATTTGTGGTATTAAGAAAAGTACTGATATTATTTCTGATCATCTGGATAACCTCCTTGTACTTCAAAACATAGGTTGAGACACCAAAATCATTGTTTTAACTTCAAAAGTGAGGAATTGGGGTATACCCCTTTTTAAAAAAAATGGCGTTACCTGGTGTTATTTTGAATTAACTACTATGTGGGATTTATGTTGATAAATTCAATATAATAAAAAAAATGTTTATCTAAATAAGTGCTAGATTCCATGGGTTTGGCCAAAAAAATACATTTTAGGTTCAACAACGAGATAGATATCTCATATTTTCGTGTTTTTTAAGAGATCGTTTAACATAATCGGAACAATATGGCGGCCATCTTAAATTTTTGGTATTGAGAAAAGTGCTGATATCATTTCTGATCATCTGGATCAACTCTTTGTGCCTTAAAACATAAGTAGAGACACCAAAATATTTTTTTCTAACTACAAAGGTGAGGAATTAGGGTATACCCCTCTTTTTCAAAAATGGCGTTACCTGGTGGCGGCCATCTTGAATTAAGAAAAATGCACAAGGGGGATTTTTGGGGCCTCTTCGGAATTCGTCTGGGGAGATGTCCAGGTATCATTCCTGAAAAAATCAGCTTTCTGCATTTTTATTCCAGGTTCCTGTGTTTTTTTCACTAATGCTCTTTCACTATTACAGCTGTTGAAGAGGGGGGGGGTGTCGACGCTTCACTAGCTTACAAGGCATTCGAAACTAGGTTTAATGACATTAAAACTAGAAAATGCTAGGCAATCGAACAACTCAATTACAAGCCTACGCTCAGAATCGGGAGAAATTTTCAACTCCAATGCGAAAATTATGAAAGAAGCGACACATTGTTATACAGAACTTCACACGTGTAAAAATCTCCAGCACAATGATATGGGTACTTTTCTAGACGAAATTGGTGAAACTAAAAAACTTGCAGTTGATAAAAATAGTTGTGAAAGTGAAATAACCTTGGAGGATTACGAATCTGCTATTAGCACCATATGCGACAATAAATCCCCAGGTAATGATGGTTTAGGGCGGGGGCCCTAGGGTAGTGGTTAGCACCGCTGCCTTTCACGCCAGAGTTCGGGGTTCGGTTCCCGGTCTCGGCGGTTTGAAAGAAACAGAAAATGTTTCTTCCCCATCCACGTGTGAAAGTCAGTATTGTGGAGAGCCTTCGTGACCGAGAGGTAACGTGCTCGGCCTCAGACCGCCAGGGCTCGAATTTTGAATCCTGTGTCTGGAGGACAGTGTCATCTCAATCATCTCACCATTCTCAGGAGGTTCTCCTGGCCCAGTTTAGCCTATATGTGCACAAAGGTGGCCTAAAGCCCGATTCATTTCATTTCATTTTGTAATGATGGTTTAACAGCAGAGTTTTACAAAACATTTTCAACCACATTTAGTCAGTTCCTCATAGGAGTCTAAGAAGGGGCTTTTCAACATGGAGAGCTTTGCAGATCACAAAGAGAATCCGTGTTAACTCTAATTTTTAAGAAAGGGGATAGACAACTAATAAAGAATTATCGTCCAATAAGCATTACAAATATTGATTATAAAATTATTGCGAAAATTTTAGCAAGCAGATTCCATACAGTTCTTTCTAAATTAATTAGTCAGGATCAAACAGCATACATAAAAGGAAGAATAATTTCTCAGAATATTCGACTTGTACAAGATATAATTTTATATGAAGATAAACACAAATTAAACACAATACTTTTATTTCTGGATTTGAAAAAGCCTTTGACTCTGTGGAGCACGAATATATCTATAAAACGTTAACAAAATTCAATTTCGGAGAAAATTTAATTAGGTTGGTTGAAACATTATATTCCGGCTGTTCGGCAAAAGTAAAAAACAACGGATACCTGTCAGAATCATTTAGTATATCACGTGGTATAAAACAGGGGTGCCCCGTATCAGCTTTGTTATTTAATTTAGCCGTCGAAACAATGGCTTTGAGCATTAAAAAGAACGATAAAATACAAGGCATTAAAATTACAGTATCCAACACTACATATCATATAAAAGTTACACAATATGCTGATGATTGTACACTCTTTTAGCCGGGCTAAACAATATTCCAGAAGCTCTAGCACAGATAAACAAATTCACAAGAGTATCTGGCCTGAAACTGAATATTGAAAAAGCGAAGGAATGAATGTGGGGACACAGAGACCTGTAAATGATAAAATATATAATATTAAATTTGTAAATAAACCTGTACAATTTCTCGGTATATACGTGGGTGAAAATGAAACTGCTTGTAATGAAGAAAACTGGAATAAAAAAATATTAAAATAGAGAACATTTGGGCCTCATGGAAACACCGTGACCTGACCATTTTCGGAAAAATCTTAATAATCAAAACCCTGGCGCTTTCCATTATCACACATGTGGCCATCTCATTAACAGTTTCGCCCAAAATTATTAAACGTTTAAGCAAACTATTTTATGGTTTTATTTGGGGTAAACGCGAATGAAAAGAAATATATTACGATTGCCTTTGGATTCTGGCGGCGCCAACATGGTTGATGTTGAATCTTTTTTCGAATCTTTAAAAGCTGCATGGGTGCCAAAAATATTTGACAGCAAAAGTACCTGGAGGTGTCTGGGGAATAAATATTTATCAGAACTTGGTACTAAAATACAAATATCCAATTTTCGTTTTGATAAAAAATACAGTATCAAAGAATTAGCTAATTTGCCAGACTTTTATAAAGAAATAGTTTTCGCCTACGGGAAATCAAATATTACAAACAAACCAGAAACATTAGATAATGTATTAGAACAGCCTTTATGGGGGAACAAACATATTAATATATACAACAAAGATGCGAGAAGAGAATTAACATTAAATTTTAAGGAATGGGCAAGCAGTAACCTTTTATACGTTAAAGATTTAAAATTCAGTGATGGAAAACTTGATGCCAACTATATATATAATAATGTAAACAACAAAAGGGATATATACAAACAAATTTTGTCACTAAGAAAAGCATTACGCCCTTTTCATCTTATACACCACAAGTATTCGATTATGATAACAGCAATTCAATATTTGTACTCGCAACTAAATCAAAATTTTATTATACGAAGCTTTCTAGCCAACTAAAGTCAAACTATATTTTAGGTATTTGGACCCAAATGTTAGACATTTCACCCGAGGACTATCAATGCATATTTAAACAAAAGTTAGTGAACATTTTTGACCTCAAAATTAAATAATTCAACTTCAAGGGCTTACATGGAATTTTGTCTTGCGAATCAAATTTAAAAATATAGAAATTACAAGATAATGACAATTGCATTGTGTGTAAAGTAAAACACTCGATATGCTATATGAATGTCCAATTGCTAATGGTGTGTGGTTAATTATTCAGTCCTTTCTTAAGTTCAAAATAACACGAAATGCAATAATCTGTGGAGTGAAAGATAAAATATCTAATTTTTTAATATCTTCAATTTCTTTCTTTCTGTATAAATATTGGATTATTATAAAAAACGAAAATTCTAATTGCATTCTAAAAACATTTCTTTTGAAAGAACTGTTTCAGAAGACTGGTTTATTGGAAGCTAAAACAGACTGATTTATGTGAAAAAAATTCAAAGGTCGAAGAAATAATTATAAAAGAAATGCCTAACTGATTCATTGTTTTGACCTGTTAATGTTCACATGTTTATGTTCATATTCTAGTCACAACTACGCTGTTTTCTAGGCTAAAATATGTGAGTTATTTTTTTAATTTGAGGAAGTAATTTTAAATATATGGCTTAACTACTAATCCATTGTTTCAGCAATTAATCTGTTCATCTATAAATAATCATATTCTCGTCACAAATATGCAGTTCTACATAAATGTGTACGATTTGTACTTTTATACTGTGCATGTGATACGATTGCCGTTAGTCGGGCAATCGTGTCACATGTATCACTCTCCGGTGAACTCCGGGTTTTGGTCCGGAGTTGTTGTAGTGTTGGTATACGTCTTCAACGTCGTTATAACATTGTCTCAGCGGTGGATCGGAGCCTCGTGTTTGCTGTGTCAATGCAGAGTTATCACACCATACGGCGAACACGAGCCGTTGAGCGGGTGTCGTTTTTGGATTGGCCCGGTTTCGTAGACGCTGGGCCAACTCTTGAACGGCGCTTGTTCGGTGGCTCATGCTCCTGGAAAATATCCTGTACTGTATGTAGAGACACTGGCACGGTGCTGAATTAATTCTGGATCGGTGTTTATGACGCTGTTCCGGCATTGATTTAGCATTGGGTCAGTGCCCCTATTCACCGAAAATGCTGATTTTATATACAATTATCATGATTATCCCGCTTCATTGCGTTTGTGCTGTCGAACCAACACTGGTTCTAGCGATTATCTGTTTTTATGTGAACGTATATATAAATGGTTTTATTATTACTGCATGTTTAACACTTGTACTATGCATTTTATTCAATAAAAAAAAAAATAGGTCTAATGACATTATATTCTAACATGCTTTGACTATTTAATACGACAAATTAGCTTACAAGACATTCGAAACTAGGTTTAATGACATTATATTGTAACATGCTTTGATGTTCTCAGTATTTAGAATGACGTCATGATTTTAATGGTAAATATGCAAAATGACGGTCATCTTGGATTTTACGATACAATCTAGTTCAGATGATGATCCATAAACATCAGACATGAGTGTTTCGGTCCCCAAGTTATACAAAAATCATAAATTGAGCATTTCCGTGCGAGAAATAAAAAAAAGAGGTGGAATTTACATTTTTGATAGCCATTTTGTTTTTCGTTCATTTCAGAGTCAATGTCACGGCCATTTTTTTCAATATTTACTTCTCAGTAATGTTTTTACCCACTAAGTTACTTTAAATAAGTCGTATTACTGTCAGCAGATTTAGCGGTATAATTATAGTAACAGTAAATATGGAAAAACGGTGGACGTATTGAATTTGAATGTTCAAATAAAGGTCATTTCTTTCCAAAGACACTCGATATAAATTTCTCGAATACAAATCTTCCAGAAACCATAAAGTGTGCTTTCATGTGCGATAAAACACAGAAAAAACGGGGTTTTATTAACATTATGGCGGCTATTTTATGTTGTGCTAATTTGAAGGTGAAGGTCACCAAATATAGAATATTATCCGACAGATTTGAATTCTGCACACCCAAATTATGTAAAAACAAGTGGATAAAAAATGATACAATAAAATGCTGACCAATGCTCAATATTTCAGAATCAGCCCTGACTAAACACACACATTTTCAAAAAAGGCTGTTATATTCTTACATTAAAAAATATATGTGATATTTATAATTATAAATAACACTCTTTTTTAAGCATACAGATATTTGGTTCAGAAAACATAGACCAGATGTCTATAAGTCCAATAATTATGTTTTATTATGTTGTTTTCCATGACCATGTTGACTAGTTTGTTTTGTTGTTCATTTTGATTATTTTATAATAAAAATTATGTTTGAGCGTATGTGGAGAGACATCACTGCAGTGTGCAATATATCATTAGAAAGAACATTTCATCACTGCAGTGTGCAATATATCATCAGAAAGAACATTTCATTATTTTTGATATGGTACATCGCATGTGTCGATTAGTGAAACAGGTTAACAAAGATAGACGTTTACGTAACACTAACTCCTAATTCCAGACAGGTTTGTGAGTACCCCCATATAAGCGGTCGAAATAAAAAAACAGACACCACCGTTTGATTGTAGGCCTACATACTACCTGGCGTTGTTCCTGCATGGCCATTCTACAATTCTGTCAATTCAGATCGTATATAGTCTGTCGTTTGAACGAAAAAAAAAGTTTGGTGTCCCTGTTCCTGGACTACTACTGGTGTTACTTCTCACGCCACTGGCATTAAATGTGATCCCATTGTAAATCATCCCCTTTTGTCTCCATACACCAGGTGTATAGCTGTGAGGCAAGGAGCGAAACTCACTTCTCTATTAACCGTTTCAGCGCAGGGACCGACCTCAGACGTCAGAATCTGACGCCTATGTACATTTATGGCGGCTCGTAAGCACGAGATCTTGAGCCAATGTTCTAGTAGAGCTGTCATTACCCAGTCATCGGGTCAATATGCTGTGTTTGCTAACGTGATCAAGTGATCAAATTGATTACCTTGAACCTTGAAATGTGACGCTGAAGCCTTTTCTGCGTGTTTTGACGCCTCTGGGTGAGAAAGAGGATATCTCCCAGATTTGACCTTCACAACTTTTTTGCCAGATTCGACTTATGTTGCTCTTCAATGACAAAGAACAGTAACCGGATCATTTAAAAGTTTCTTTACTGCTATTTGGCTGTATACGGTACTATGCACCAAAGAACAGTATTAAGATTCAAGACAAAGAAGCATGGGACACATTCTCTGGATGGCACCAGACGACATGAGAGGATATTTCTGGCAAACACCAGACTTTGACCCAATGCCAACACATGATCATGCTCAGGATTTCTGTGCCTCTGAACTCGGTCCGCTGAGGATTTAGGCACTATTAAAGTTTGACTGACTGACTGACTGACTGACCGACTGACTAACTAACTGACTGACTGACTGACTGACTGACTGATCGATTGATTGATTGATTGATTGATTGATTGATTGATTGATTGATTGATTGATTGATTGATTGATTGATTGATTGATTGTTTGATTCATTCATTCATTCATTCATTCAATCATTGATTGATTGATTGATCGATTGATCGATTGATTGATTGATTGATTGATTGATTAATTGATTCATTCATTCAATCATTCATTCATTCATTCATTGATTGTTTGATTGATTGTTTGATTGTCTGATTGATTGATTGATTGATTGATTCATTGATTCATTGATTGATTGATTGATTGATTGATTGATTGATTGATTGATTGATTGATTGATTGATTGATTGATTGATTGATTGATTGATTGATTGATTGATTGATTGATTGATTGATTGATTGATTGATTGATTAATTGATTCAATCATTTATTAATTGTTTGATTGATTGATTGATTTATTGTTTGATTGATTGATTGATTGATTGATTGATTGATTGATTGATTGATTGATTGATTGATTGATTGATTGATTGATTGATTGATTGATTGATTGATTGATTGATCGATTGATTGATTGATTGATTGATTGATTGATTGATTGATTGATTGATTGATTGATTGATTGATTGATTGATTGATTGATTGATTGATTGATTGATATGAGTGAAGCTGGGTATTAGCATCAGCTATTCGACCATACCATTAGATGAAGGTGTTGATGAACAGCTGCTGTGGTAGTCCAAGTTGACACAACCACGTGGGTTAGCGCCAGTGTTGGGCAGTATAACAAAATCTGTGTTTTGGTGACCAGTAGACCCTCCTCGCCTCTGTACAAAAGATAAATTAGCCTCTAAATCGTCGTCTCGGAGCTAAAGGATCCTATCTGACACTCGTTAGAGTGGCAGATAGGATTCTTTAGCTCCGAGGCTACGAAATACTGATACACATCCGCGTTAAGGCATTATCCAAATGATCTACCAATCATTGATCATTACCAATATTAATATATGAATCAGTAATCTATGAAATCAAATGAATGGGGTTTTAGGCTACGCTTGTGTACATATAGGCTAAACTGGGCCAGGAAAACCTCCTGAGGATGGTGAGATGAATGATATGACACTGCCATTCAGAAACAGAATACGAAATGCGTGCCCTGGCAGTCTGAGGCCGAGCACGCTAGCTCTCGGTCACGGAGGCTCTCCACAATATTAAATCATTACGAGTGAGCGGGGAAAAATATTTTCTTTCTTTGAAACTTGAAAGCCAGAGTGGAAAGTCAGCGATCTCTGACTTTCCAAGCAGGCAGTTTTAACCACTACAATCAATGGGTTGCGCACGGAAAATTCGCAGGACAACTTTTGGAATTTCTATGGGTCGCCCAGATCCTCGTATGTTAGCACTATTTCCCAGGTTTGATGACTTGTGACAACTAAAGGTTGACCAGCATTTGACAAGAATCCAGAAAGAAGACAATCCCATTTCTCATGTCTGACTTCCTCCCTAGAATCTGCTCTCTGATTTACTGGTCTCTGGCAAAACTTGGCCAGCAGTCAACAGGAATCGAGAAAGCAGACAATCTCATTCATTATGTCTGATTTGCTCTTTGACCTTTTCACTACCATACATGACGGAAATTCCGTCGTCATTCGTCAATGAACGTAACCATAAAATGACACAAATTTTCGTCAAATATATACTACATTTATGTATTTTTCGTCATTTGGAGCTGGAAATTGCGTTAGCAATTCCAGCTTCAAATGACGAAAAATAGAACTCCTACACCAGTATATCTGGATCCTGGCATGCACCCCGGCCTGGAAGTCAAAGGGTTAACAGGACTCTGGTTCAACGTCCCGTGTTTGCTGGATCCTGCACACCATCTGTTTCACACAGTCCGGATCCGGGGGGGGGGGATCAGGGGGTATCACGTTATGGAGAACACGTCTAGTTCTCCATCTTTCCGACCTATACCACCATGATCATACTCTTACTCTTCTGACCCAGTTGTTCACTGACTGGCTGGCTGGCTGACTGACTGACCGACTGACTGAGAGAGGACGCTGTCATGGTAACCGTAACTATGACAGCATGACAGGTAGACTTGACACCTGTCACCTTTACATGTCCCTGCATGTTACATGCAGTGGATCCGCTTCAATTATTCAGTGATGAAGTGTGTGATCCATTGTCACTTTGGTCGTCAGGTCATCTGTCTGTGCAAGATGTATCGTCCTTGTCAAGATCCACTCTCAGAACCATGGCCCAGCCAGCACGGGCTATTGACCTAGTGTTGGTGTAATGTTGGGCCAGCGTCGTAGACGGTGGACCAACATTACACTAACACTGGGACAATGTCTCGTGTTCGCTGGGGGCCGGTTGATTTGATTTGATTTGATTTATTTCAGTAAACAGTACATGTAAGCATGATATAAAACAATCAGGGCCACCATACTGGTCACCAGGGATAAAAGACACTATAAAGGGTCTGGCGACCCTTATTTCCATAGTGGTCCCTGAAAAGTAGACCAGATGGCGACTGAAAAGGTTTACAGCAAATTTAATTGAAAATACTTGTAAAAAGTTTATATAAAATACATTTTTTGGACACTCTTCACTGAGTAAAAACAGTAGATGTGAAACGATGCCTAGGGTTTGTGGGGTGTAATCGTAGATACAAGAGTGCCCATTCTCTGCTTTCTCCGTTTCAACAGATTTTCCATGATATACAATCATTAGACATATTTTGTACATTTGTACGGATCTGTATAAATATTTTTTGCAATTAAGCAACCGCCTTTTTCTCGCCACTTTCTTGACAAATATAATTAAACATAATTTATGATAAAGAAATACACGTTGAATATTAAACATTTATATGTTGATTATGCCATTATGGTTAATTATATAAGACGTAGACGGTGGACCAACATCACACCAACACGGGGACAATGTCTCGTTTTCGCTGGGGAGGGGGGGGGGGGCTGTCACACTAGAGCCGGTTTGGACAGTGAGTCTTCACTGGGTAAAAACAGTAGATGTGAAACGAGGCCTAGGGTATGTGGTGTGTACTCATGGTATATAATTATACAGGATTGCACATTCTACTGCTTTCTCCGTTTCAACAGATTTTCATGATATAAAATCAATATTTGTTTTCATTTGTACGGATTTGTATAAAAAAAATCCAATTTTGCAACCGCCATTCTTTGACAAATATACTGAAACATAATTGTATAATAAACATATACATGTTGAATGTTAAACATTTATATGGTTATTATACAATTATGTTTAATTCTATAATTAAACAAAGAAATGTAAATATCGAGTGCACGATTCCCCATACTCTAGCGGATTCTGATTTCACATTTTATCAAATTGTCGGGAATTCTAATTTTAAGTTTTAAATATATAGTTTGTCGAGCTTTTTTCAGATAACCTTGTCTGATTATCTGAAATGACTGTATGTTTGATCAATGTGGAGGGAGATTAATCAGGTATAACAGTCAGGTAATAACATGTCAGACTGAGTGGCAAGTTCAAACGCCGGGTTTCTTCAACATTTTTCTGTATCCGCCTCTGACATGGAGGCTTTAAGGGGTTAAGCAGATAAACCGTGTTCCTCCTAGAGTGAGATTCAAACACTTGACCTCCCGCACCGTAATCGATCACTGTATTATTGAACTATTTACTTGTGCCATTAAGTGACAATGCTAAATTAGAGTAGTATACGTTGATCTAATGTTGGTTTAACCCTTATAGCGCGATTTTTTATTATTTTTCAATTTGACATCGTCATAAATGTCTTAGCTAAGCCCGACTATAGTATTTTTAATCAGTTTTACTAGCAAGTTAAATAACTGGTATTGGGAAGAAATGAGTGTTTAAACATCAGGATTTCGAAATCAACAAATATGGATAATTTTCTTAAAATGTTCCTAAAATTGTGTGTCACACTGGCGATACGCAAAGTCGATTGGGTGAAAATTTAACTAAATTAACTTAGCGGGATATGGGTTAAAACACATTGAATACCAGACTAAAGTATGTACATGTAATATGTCCCAGACTTCAGACTTTACTCTACCCTGATGACATCGCAAAGCTCTGACACAGTGACCTCCATTTTTAAATGTAATAGTTCCAATACGATCACAAGATTACGCCTGCTGAAAATGGCCTAGTTTTCATAGGCACTTGAAATATTTGTCTCAATTTCTTGGCATCCGAGTTTTTTGGTAGGCAGCGCGAGTGTCGTTTTTACACAGCTGGCTGTGTAAACAAAATGGCGGTCAGTGTGACTGGGCCTCGCGCAGTAAATGAGCTAGGCGGCCCAGTCATACCGGGTAACTTTCCTGTTTATTTCAGGAGCTTCTGCCTGTATCAGAGGTCACACTTTGACCTCGTTTACCACTTTGTGACCTGCCTGTCGTATTTAAGTAGGCAATAGTCGTAAATACACCTATAAAGCACATCCTATCATCTCATGTCTGAGGCTCCAATGTTGTTTTAATGTTGGGCCAGCGTCTTAGATCATGGCTCAACATTAAAACAGCATTGGGCCCTTGTATCGTGTCTGCCGGGTGAGCGCCACGACCAAATCAATATAGCCGAGATGACCTCAATTGATATGAAGATAAATCCCGTTTGGTATGTTAATGAGCTGACCTTTTGTCTTTTCTTCCGATAAAACAGCGCTGTTGAAACTACCAGCGGCAGCAATGAGAGAGATGTAGAGTATGGCTGAGATGACCTCAATGTATCCCCTTTGGTCCATTAATCCTTTAAGTCCTCACGATGCACTAAAGCATCATTTTGCATCTCTGAATTAATTTCCTCAGATCTAGGGGGTTTTAGATCGAAAATGTTCATGGAACTGTTTAAATAATAGCATTTTTTTTCATTTACCACCCACTTCAAGTCATCTTCATCCACTGCAAGTCGAGAATTGCAACAGCAATTCGCGGCTTGTAGTGGGTAAAGATGACAATGGTAAATTCGGGCTTGAAAGGGTTAATGGGCCCGTTTTGTCTTTCCTTCCGATAAAACAGCGCTGCTAAAACTACTACTGACAAAGAGAGACATGTAGAGCTATATTGCAGGTGAGTTCGGCGTTGAAAGGCAAACAACAGTAACTATCAACAGTTACTGGTCTTTACCTTTGCATTACAGGGTAACCTATGTCGTATGATATAAAACACTGTATCGTTGATGTAAGCCCAGTCTATTATATCCATAGCCCAACTGTTGGGTATCTAAGCACAATGTATATTAGGCGATACCTGTTATATAAATAAAAAAACGTTTAAAATATGTTTCATTAATATTTTCCAGACCTTACAAAATAATTTTTTCTGATGTTTATTAGTCAAACATTTTTTGTAATATTTACAAACTGTTATTGTTTGTATTGGGTAAACACAACTGTAAACCAGCATGGGATCAGTGGCTCATTTGTATGTTTATCTAGTGAGAAATAACTTAACCAATACACAATATGCCCTAAGTTTACAAATGCAAGATATTGTCTGTCACTTGAAGTCGTGGTTGCGGTAACGAGGCGGTACACTTTCAAGCGGCTGAAACATTTAATGGAATAGCCTGTTTGCTACACATTCTGATTTGCGCGCCATAATAGAGCTGCACGAAAATTACAAGTTAACTAACTTGATTTGCATACTAACATCTTCCATTTGCCAATCAACTGTAATTTGCATTCGAGTAAATATAAATAAACAACTAAAATAACCTTCCACAAAATCATATTATTAATTAGGCTAGAATTAATAATAATGTTAGCTTTGTAATCAGTTCGATTATGGATCAGGCCCAGTAGAAATGGTGGTAATAGTGCTGTAGGTCTGTCTGTCTGAGACCAAATATTTGCAAATGTTGATATCTAAACACACATTTCGTTCCCAATAACACTGATTTGATCGGTTAATTAAACATATTACAAGCGACAATAGTCGTGTTGAGCTGGTTAAAGGTTTACCCCTTTAAACCCTTTGTATTAATCCCTTTAACTCCCTTAACGCCCATTCATTATTTCCTTTTATTTTATCACTTCAACATGAATTAAAACCAACCAATTTTACGAAACGTCCGAATGTGATAATAGTATAGAACATCAGATGCAACAGCGTTTTAATTTTGTTAGATTATACAATTTTCACTGAAAAACATATAGGTGTAAATACAACGCAAAGGTAAATAAATATTAAAGGGACTCCGTGAATGACATCAATTTTGTTTTTACTTTTTTATTGAAGTAGTGTATCCCACAGATCATGATTTCATTTATTTTATAACTTTTTTTTATTTTTTATGAATCGAGAGAAAACCCAAGCAAACAATTTGTATACCTAAACACCTGCTAAAGGACGGATGAATGATCCTACATCATCGCGCTCCAAGATCAATAAAGGGCGGCAGCTATTGATGTAACCAGGTGGTTACATTGATCATGCCGTCTGAGGTGAGCAGTATTTGTAGTGTAATGTGTTGTGTGTTGTAAACAAAGTTTAACTTGTTTACATGACAATATACGTCTTCGCAAATAGAAATAGTTTCGTCTTTTCCGGTGCTTTAACGTTGTTTTTTTAATATGTTGGTATTTTATCTAAGATCAGTACAATGTGGCCTAATATAAATTATTTTTTCAAAATTAAAAATTATCATCCCACGGAGTCCCTTCAACCCTTCAAAAGCGTACATTATAAAATCGAATTAGAAAAAACTTAAAGAATCATTCAGCTTCAAAACGCGCATGCCTGGGACGGTCAAGTGTAGGCCAACAGTAGCCTATTGAGTACAGATTGACGGCATTAATATAGCCACTGAACTGATTACAAGATACTACTCAAACGAGACATCGATCCAATGCTGTTTTAATGTTAGGCCAACGTCTGCGACGCTGGCCCAACATTGAACCAACATTAGATAAATGTACAATGTTTGAGAGAAAGTCCTCCTGCCCAGCAAACGCAAGACATGTGTATGACATTTATGCAATGTCGGCCCAACGTCTTCGACGTTGGTCCAACATCGCATAAAGTCATACAAATGTTTTGTGTTTACTGGGTGACAATACAAACTTGGGGGTCAAGCAGTTTCCAAATCCCCCAGTAATACAGTCAGTTTGTTTGCGAGTAGGCGACCAAGTAGGGGCAAAAGACAAAGGCTTTGAATTATTAACTCATAGATGTCGCTCAAGTATATATGAACTTGCTGTGATTTGAGAACTTGCTCTTAATGAGGGTTTTGGTATGAAACGCATATTTAGTATTATTATGGAATAGGGCCTTGGCTTACCCACGGGTACTATTGCCTTCTGGGGGACACTTGTCCCGCGAATTTGGACAGTTGACTACACCTTTAAAACTGTGTCTCACTATAATAAGTTTATTCATTATAAGCCGATGCCATACTCATATAATTATATCAATACAACTAATTGTATTTTTTAATTGTGCACGAGTCATGAATATATTCATGTCATTTTTGTTCAGGTTGCAGTGTTCCAATTATGTCAGCAGGGCCGTAGGCTGATCTCGTTGCGGGGGGGGGGTGCATAATTTCTGATGTGGACCTTTTGGCGAGCGCAGCGAGCCATAATAGCAGCTAAGGGTATGGGGGCGCTGTAAGCCCCCCTGGAAAATTTTGTTTCTTTGTGACTTCTGAGAGAACCCGACATGAATTCTGGAGACATATAAATGGATTTGTTCATACACATGATATTTTTTTTGTATGACAAAAAATCTACTTTTGAAAATTAGTAGGGCTTATCCAGGTAAATTAAATATTAGGCCTACTCAAAGCATTCGAGTCGACAAAGGGCTATTCAAACAAAATCATTAGGGGCCTATCTATTTTTGAAATATAATTCCAAATATTGGAAGGGTAGGCCTATTTGATTATAATTTTAATTGAGGCAAAAGTCATTAACATTATTGTACTGACAAGTACATAATCAAGGACATAATACATGTATATCTTGCATCCATAAAATATACTTTAAACTTGATGAAAAAAATACCCA
The DNA here is from genome assembly GCA_964017125.1 of Flabesymbios commensalis. Classification (NCBI taxonomy): domain Eukaryota; kingdom Metazoa; phylum Annelida; class Polychaeta; order Terebellida; family Flabelligeridae; genus Flabesymbios; species Flabesymbios commensalis. The sequence goes on from OZ024909.1 coordinate 82,150,898, forward strand.
TCACTACATAATAAGGCATGCAGGATTATCGTATAATGCACATTTAGTTCTGTAAAGTAGTTTTAGTAATAATGCTCTCGTTCCAGAAAACTACTTCACTATGATAAATATGATATGGCCAGAAATAACAATTATTTGCTGAAAAAACTACATTTATGTGTAGGCTAACAGTATCAGTGTATTAATAAGACTCATCGTTATAATGATTATTCTAAAAGTAATCTAGCTCAAGACGACGTGTATGGAGCTTAGGATACAGATCAACAATATCGTCCAAAGCAAATTTTGTATCATAAATAAATCTACCCCTCCATCCTAGGATCTACCCCCTCCCTTTTTCGTGATTATGTGAAGTGTCTTCTGATCCCAGAATCTACCTTTCCGTCCCAGAATACACCCCCTTTTAAACATCTATATGTGACCCTCCTAGATTCCCAGAATATACACCCCCTCCCCTTTTAAACAGCTTAGATTTATATGCGACCCTCTCAGAATCTACCCCTCCCATACCCGCCTTTTAGATAAAGCGACACTCCTAGAATCTACCCTACCATTTTTTTTCACAACTATGTGCAACACTCCCATGACCTATCCCTCCCTTCCAGAATATACCCCCCCCTTTTAAACATCTATACGACCCTCCCAGAATCTACCCCTCCTTCTCTGAATATACCCCTCCCCCTTTAAACATCTATATGCGACCCTCCCAGAATCTACCCTCCCTCCCAGAATAAATACTGGTCCCTTTTTGGCAACTAGATGCAACACTCCCATAATCTACCCCTTCCTTCCAAAATATACCCCTTTTTTCTATATGTGATGTGTGATGCTACCAGAATCTACCCTGCCCTCCGAGAATATACCCTATCCTCTTAGATATGCGACCCTCCCATAACATACCCATCCCTCCAGAATATACCCTTTTCACATAATCTACACCCTCCTCCCTTTAAACATCTATATGCGACACTCACAACATCCACCCTCCGCCTCAAAATATACCCCCACTTTGAACATCTGCGACCCTCCCAGAGTCTACCCCTCCCTCCCAGAATAGGATACCCCCTTTTTAGGCAACTATATATACGCGACACTTCCATAATCCACCCCTTGCTTCCAGAATATACCCCTCTTTATATCAAGTGGGGCTCCCAGAATCTACCCCATCTTTCCAGAATATACCCCCCTTTTCTACAACTATATGCGATCCTCCCAAAATCTATCCCGCCCTCCCAGAATATACCCCCCCCCTTAGATATGCGGCCATCCCAGAATCTACCCGTCCCTCCAGAGTATACCCCTTTCTACACCACTACATACCCCCTTTTTAAACATCTATATGCGACCCTCCCAGAATATATACCCCTCCCATAATATAGGCCTACTCCCTTTTATATAAGGTGGCGCTCCAAGAACATATCCCTTCCTTCCAGAATATACTCCCCTTTTCTACAACTATATGAGACGCTCAAATATAATCTATCCCTCCCTCTCAGAATCTACTAGCCCCCCCAAAATATACTCCCCTTTTAAACATCTATACGCGAGCCTCTCGGAATCTACTCCCCCCTCCCATGTATCCAATTTAGGGGACTTTTTAAAGAATTTGGCGAAAATAGGGGGGGGGGGCGCCTGCTGCCACTGAGTATCCAATCTATGTGCGGACCTTGGCGTTGAGATGGGTCCGGCGGACCTTCTATGTCCCAGGGGGGGGGGGGGGGGGTGTGCGAACGCACCCAACGCACCCCCCCCCCAGCCTACGGCCCTCAGTGATGCTTACTTACTTACTGGCTTTGCCCTATTATATGAAGGTGGCTCAAACAACACGTTCAACATCGACGAACACATATAGTCCAGTCATTTTATCAATATACCTCAAAATAATTGCAACAGAAGGTTTTTCACTGCAAAACGTCTCATTAGTATCCCTAGAATGACATATCAAAACTTTACTCCGATGGAAGAATGGGAAATATATTTTTCTGGGGTACAAAGAAACAAGTCGTTTGTTGTATTTTCTGGTGTCATTTTACATTTACCGCAAATCAACTAGTGGTCATTGAAGAAATAATTTTGTAGCTAAGCCTATTTTTTGCCTCTTCATAATAATCACACCATACCAGATACATTTATAAATGAGAAAAAATGACATAAATGCTCTAAATTTTACTCACATTGTGGTGTAATACTAGTTTATTTGAAAAAAAATTATCCGATGTAAAAACTTAACGCTTAGGTTATACCAATTATACCAATGATTATTCCAAAACAATATCGCGTGGTGGCTTTCAATTAGGTATTTCTGACCCTGAATAAGATATTAACTATTTAATAAAAATAATCAAGCTTGTCCAAGATATAGGTCACGTAAAAAATTCAAAATGGGCGCCCATGGCGATCAAAATATGTCCAGATACTATAGTACCCCAAATAGTCAGGTGACCCGTAGGATTTTGGTGCCCAAATTGATTTTATTATTGATTTGGAGAATCTAGATATATGGCAACACGAATCCATCTGGGCACATTTATAAGAGGGGTTTTTTTAGCTAAATATTTATTATTAAACCATGATTATATTTAGTTTATATTGTTTTATGTATTTTCACAGGTTTATGTGTCGAAATACATAATTTTACTGTAGGCTAAGAATCGGATTCACGTTAACCGTGGTGAATGATCATAATTTAGCCGATTTTTGCGATCAATTCTTGGCCAGTTTTTTATAAACTTTTGATTGCAAGGCCTATTTAAGTATTCAGATATATTTAGACAAATTTACATATCATCTCTTTGGATATGAAAGAACGTGTCTGCCACTTCACAAAGTGGCAGATACACAATTTAATATCCAAGAAAACGATATACATGTAATTCGGAAAGGCAATGGGGCCGTCATTCAGCCATGGGGGAGATCGCCGTCAATATTGTAAGGGCTGGTGGATTTTGCTTAGAAATGTATGCTAAATTATGATAAGGGCTAGTTTAGTTCTGGGCTAGTGAAACTTACAGATGAATTTACAACCTTGGATCGGGGTTGGTTCGGACAAATAAAAATACATTTTGTAACTTATTATATGATCAAATTAGGAAAATAATATTTTTGCTCAGAAATATTCTACCACATATGCTATTTTTAGCATACATATTATACTGAAATTGAAAACAAATTAGAGACATAAATCTAATGATGTATATTTTTTTACTTTCCAGAGTGTCTTTTTTGCTACTATATATAAATAGCATGTTATACATAATAGCTATTTTATCTCTGGTTTTGGTGCGGCAAACAATATGATAGACCCCTATGTTATCTTGGCAATGCCTTTTAATTTTATTTTAAGTAGTAATTTGTCATTTTGTATTATCGAACTATCCAGTGTTTGTTAATTCAATGCCACTTAACTTGATTTTACTTATGTATGTCATACCATGTATATTGTCACATGGTTTTTTAACAAGTTAAAAATCTTGTATATACATGTACATATACAGTACTGATTTAGCAAAATGGGACAAGCTTTTTCAGTGGGGCTAGCCCCGGCTAACGCAGGCTAGCCCTGGGCTAGCCCCATGTTCTCTCCCCACCCCATTTGGGGCTCGCATGTATGCGCCCAAAGTTATAAAATCCTTTAGCCGGGCCGCAATGTGCGTTTTGGTATAAGTTCATATAACTGGAGCCGCGCTCATATCGCCGGGGTTCAAGCCAATCTAGAGCCTCGGCGAATTGAGTCAACGCCTGTATGTGTTAGTCAGGCGCGCTTCTCGTCTGGTCCAGTTTCAAGCTCGACTGGTGCGCCGGGCGAGCCTGACTTTCCAGGTGCCTGCTTTTTCATCTTCAGCTAGGTCTATTCCAGTGACCGTAGCTTCATAAAACCACCCATTTTCTGAATTTATACACTGAACTGCTTTTCCGATACTAAAAATAATGTCTAAATGCTAAAGGCTAAATGCTAATGGCTAAGCAGAAATAAATGAGGACTGCAACAGGTCTAGATGTATACGCGTACGGACACTCAATTATTGCACGTTTAGATCAACTCAGAGCTGTTTAGATGATGCTGAATGTGGTCAAGCTGAGCGTGCCCTGTCTTGCCCAGAGCGAGCCTGGCCAGCCCGGCGAGATGACACATGGTTCACAGCATCCATGTTAGCCGCCACACAGTATACTGGGTGCAAGCCCAAGTAGGATTTGGGCGGGTATATTTTCCTGGCCCGAACTGTGTGGGGGCTCGAGCCCATTTCATGCGCAGGGCGCAACCAATTCTGCGCCTGTCTCGCCGGGCTTGCGCCCGGGCTAATGACGGGCTGGCCGGCGTTAACGCAGGCCAGCCACTGATGAAAAATCTGTCCCATTTTGTGAAATCAGTACTGTAGCTCTTTCATTTCTATGACAAATACGAGGCGAGGCTGTTAACAACAGGGGCAACAGAATTTGAGGGGCCAGAGGGTTGCTAACAACATGAGCAACAGCATTAAAGGGGGCCATGAAGGCTTCTAACAACAAGATCAACGTTGCTTGAGGGGTCAGGGGGACTGCTGATAAAGACAGGATAAAAGGTGCTGGAGGGGCCATAGAGGCTGTTAACAACAGGAGCAACAGTATTGGAGAAACCAGGGAAGCTGCTAACAACGGGAGCAACATCATTGGAGGAGCCAGAGAAGCTGTTAACAACACGAGCAACAGGGCTGGGGAGAAGAGAGGCTGATAATAACAGGGGCAACACAATTGTATGAGCCAGCGAGGCTGTTAACAATCGAAAAACAATCATGGAGGACAAGAGAAACAATCCTGGATGGGCCGATGAGGCTGTTAACAACAGGAGCAACAGTGCTGGAGTTACCAGGAAGGTATTTTTACAACATGAGTATCAGTGCTGGAGGGGCGAGGGAGGCTGCTAACATAAGGAGGAACAGTGCTTGAGAAGCCAGGGACTTTGACAACATGAACAACAGTGTTGCAGGGGCCAATGATGCTGTTAACAACAGGAGAAACAGTATTGGAGTGGCCACGGGGATTGTTTTTGTTTTGTTTGTTTCTCCCTATAATGGAAAGCCAAATAAAGTTCTTAATGCACTCCGCTATATGCGATTTTGTGAACAAGGAAGCTATCAGACTGTATATTGTCATGCAGCCTCAAGACTGGAAAGGCTGTGCAAGCAGACTAACTTGTGCCGGAAGAATTTAAGTAGGATTAAAAAAAAGAAAAAAAAAATCATCCAGACTTCTCTGTCACCTGACCCCATATAATTAATGGAGATAGTCAGGTGCAATAGCAAAGCCGGTCGCAGTACTGGCAGGTGCACATGTAAGAAACATGGACTACAATGTTCATATGCATATGGACAATGTAAAGTTTGCATTCAGCTTCTCCTCTACATAGAGATAACGACTCCGACAAAGAGTCCGAAGAAGAATAAATTGTGTTTTTATTTTTTAATAACTATGACAAAATTTTGATCTCAATTTTAAATAAATGATCATTTTAAAAGTTTTGTCACAAGCTATTTTATTTATTCGAACATCTGGAAAAAAAATACAAATCATATCAAATGTTGAAAAACTGTTTTGCATATAAAACACGACCATTTAAAAACCGCCAGATAACAAAGTTCATCCTTCCGTATTGGAGTATTACTACAGACCTAAACCAGATTATATTCCGTTAAAACAATAATGCGTTTTCTTTGTACATGTACGGCTCATAGTTATCCGAAAAATAGCCAGAAAATGATTGGACTAAAAGATTTCTACGTATGCCTAATAATAAGTATTTGTAATCGGAGAAAATCCTTTCAAAATATGTCAGTATTACACCAAATTTTAATTAAAATTTAGGAAATTTTCCTCTTTTTTCTTATTTATATCTCCTAAATGTATCTGCCATGGTGTGATTACTATGAAGAGGCAAAAAGTAGGCTTAGTTACCAAAATTGTGTCTTCAATGACCATTAGTTGATTTGCGGTAAATGTAAAATGACACCAGAAAATACGAGAAAAGACACCTTTCTTTGTACCTCAAGAAAATATATTTCCCATTCCTCTAACGGAGTAAAGTTTTAATATGTCATTCTAGGGATACTAATGAGACGTTTTGCAGTGAAAAACCTTCTATTGCAATTATTGTGAGGTTATCCGAGAAATGGCAACAAAATGACTGGACTAATAGGAACCACCCGGAAACCTCACTGTTGAGTTTTAGGAAGCATAGCGAAAAGCTTTCCCCCATCAGTATGACATCTACACAAAAATTTAGGATGTCACATTTATTAAAAACATCAAATTTTGGCTTCACCGTCCGTATTAAATAAAAAAGGATTGTGGCCTCTTTTAGTCAAAATCACACTGACTGTTCCTCGTATGGTATATTTAAATGTGGTTTGGTATTATAAACCCTATTTGTATTTTACACTGATTGATTTTAAACAAGATAATTGTCCATAAATCTTGGCTTCGTTCATGTGCATAATTATGAGCTGGGAATGACCTTGAGCACCACCTGGTGTATGAATAAATACGACAAGTGGCAGCTTGCATGACATTTCGCCCGCCTGACTTGATTTCTAATATTTTTTCGATAAAATCAATAAAGTCTGTAAGCCAGCTAATGTCAGGTAGACACGTCTTTTTAACTGTCCAATAAACAATTGAGATTCATTAAATTGTCTTCGCGTAGATTTAATAGGCCATTATGCTGAAGTTCATGTGGGATAGCTTTCAATGTTTAGCCTTTACATATGATAAATCTGTTGTATAATATGCATATCATAAATAGGCCTACATAGTAACATGACTATCTAGGGGCCTACTATGCCGATATATATAACAGTTATTATCTATAAAGTTTAATTCATAAAGTGAGGACTATCATATATTTCAAAGATTTCAAGGTAAAGTTGAATTATTATGCCATGTCCAATCTGTTTTCAATTTTTATCGTGTATACTTTATCAAATATGTTGTTGTTTTAACATTGACATAAGCACGAATTTAGTCCTAAATCAACACATAAAGTTTGTATTACGCGTGTTAGGTGAACACGACCTAAATCATGGCATGAATGGATATGAAACGAACCATTATTTTAGCCATTTCAAGTGTATGTAAGTAGAATGCATGTTTAATAAATAGAAATTTCACCCATATGACCAGCTGCCCCATGTCCAAGGTCTCGGTCAGATTCAGCTATAATGCGCGCCTATTTGGGTCACCATGGCCTTTGCCCCACGCCCCATAGTTCGGTCAGACTCGTCTATTATGGCTGCTACATAGTAATTTGGGTCACCACAGCCGTTTTTCCACATGCCCCATAGCTTGGTTAGATTTGGTTATAATGGCTAGTCCATAGTAACCTGGGTCACCACGGCCGTTTTTCCCCATGTCCCATAGCTCGGTCTGATTTGCAGGTCGTAGAAGCTCATCCTATTATAGCTGTAGCAGTAACAACCATGATTTCCGTTGCAGTGTAAGCAGACTAGACGCGAAATTCGGTGTTATGTAGGTTATGTTTGTACTTAATTTGGGATTTCTAATGCTGTGGCTAATTTGAAGACATCAAATATTTGTAGCGATCAGTAGACTGGCATTCCAGACATCTAACAAATCAGTTTCTTCCAGTAAATAATAAGTATGCGAGCACCAATTTTTAAAACGTAAATTATGCAAGCGTTGTAACATATGGTATGGGTTTTTACGGGGTGATCTTCAGAGAGAGACAAAACTCTCCCAGTATTTTATAGTAGGCCTATTACATTTTTGACGATCCAGCAAAGGGGATATACCCGTGTCGCCGTTTTTGCGCAGAGTTGGAGTCTGCTGTAGGGTACCAGGTGTAGATTTTATAAAATCGGTTTGATCTATTCCCAAATTTACATTACTAGCTTCGATAAAATCCCGTGTGAACATGATCAACATGCCACCTTGCAAGACACTAAATTGATATGCTTTCTATTTTATCACTATCAGTCCATTGTATTTAAGTCGGTATTTGCGTACATGCTCTTAATGACACTTAACATGGTTAATTATTATGATGCTTGCAATATTGGACACCGTGGGGTATTTGGTTTCACCAGTAGCACCTGAAATTTGAAAATATATATCTTAGTGTTGCTAAAACTCGTGTGGGAATGAATTTTTAGTAGGGGATGCATGGGGAACCTATTTTTCTGCTACACAAATCGTTCAATAGAGTTAAAGTTAAAGTCAACTGTTAAAATACATGGAACACGGGTTACCCATAATACAATAGTGCCCGTGGGTAGGCCTAGGCCCTATTCCATAATCAAATTAAACCTGCATACCCAACGTCACATTAAGAGCAAGTTCCCAAATCATACTTGAGCGACATCTATGAGTAAATAATTCCACCAAAGCTCAAAGCGCCTAGCTGTGCTTTGGGTTTGAAAACTAACTGACTATGTTACTGCAGGGAGCTCGAAACAGTTGACCCCCACGCATATATTGACAGGAGGGCTTTCCCAGGGAACAGTGTTGACTTAATGTTGGGCCAGTGTCGCAGACATTGGTCTAACATTAAAACAGCATTGGGTGAGTGTCTTGTTGGAGTAGTATCCATAGTCTTGTAATCAGGTTGACTTACTTGAGCTGAATGCAATCAACCTGTACTGGATACTGTAGGCCTACACGTGACCTACACATGCGAATTTAGAACATGACTGTATACTTAACTTGAAACCTGAATTGTTTGTTTATATTTCACGTTTATCTGAAGCTGGGATTGTCTCACACAAACTTTGGCTTCAAATAACAAAAAATATTACTATTTATGAAAAATAGACAAATTAAATTATTTGCTGAAATGACATCTTACGCAAATATCGTTCCAATTTTATTGGTATTTCATTTGTTTTAGGGCTAGTTTAGGGCTAGTTTGAACACATATAGTTAAGGGCCTCGCAACACAAGGGTCATACGAATGATGAGCCTCTGGCAGATCAAAACTCTTACGTTTGGTATCTGTAAGTATCTCGACCACAAACATCTGGAATAGATTGTGTTCAGGTTTGAGGATAGCAGGAGGATAAACTCTGTTGATATGCTAGTCTACTTATCAGCCGATTAATCTGCATAGGCCTATATTATATGTTGGAGCGAGCATCTGACACGAACAATGTTATCATGTTCTGTCAGCAGGGGTATTTGATTAGCAGCGGCCCGATGCCGGGCCAACGTTGCAGATGTTGGCCTGGTATTGGCCTATATTTATATATGTATATGTTAAAAGTGATTTATAAACCCGATGCCGGGCCAACGTTGCAGATGTTGGCCTGGTATTGGCCTATATTTATATATGTATATGTTAAAAGTGATTTATAAACCCCAAGTCGGGTTGGGTGCTTGAATGATGGAAATTATGTATTTATGAGAAGTGAAATGTAAAAGCAAATATCAGTATCATAAACGATTACCGATGTTACCTATATATAATATACATATCGTCCCCTTGGATATGAAAGGGTGTATCTGACACTTTGTAAATCATCTGCCACTTTCATATCCAAGGGGACGATATGTATGTGTTATTTAAATAATACATGACAAACTAGTGTACATGTCTGTTAAAGTTGACACTGTATATGTGTTTTTTTATGTTGAACAGATGTTCTCCATTGTAAGAATAGTGTATTTCAAGAGATTCTTGAGGAGTTTGTTGGTGATGATTATAACAGCTTTAGCTTTCTTGTATGGTCTCTATGAGTTTGACAGGATACCTTTGACCTACGTCACCAGGGAATTAACAAACACAAATACAGCTCATTCATTACAAAAAGAAATGTGTGTTTTGGGTGATAAAGAAATACTGAAACTGCATCAGAACGAAGATGAAACAAATGTGAATGGAAATGATAGTTTCTACTGCGACCATTCGTGGTACATCATAGCTGGAAAGATATCTCCTGTTAATAAAAACCTGATGTTGATTTTTAACAAATCTGAAAGCACAGATGTTGTAGAAAGCACAGATGTTACAGAAGGTGACGAGCAGACAAAGTGTAGCACCTTAAGTTTTATATCTCCTGCGGGTCCTCGTGTCGCTCTGGCGAGCGTGCCAGGGTCCGGAAACACTTGGGTTAGACATCTACTACAGCAGGCTACAGGTGGGTATCCAGTATAGAGTTATCATTAAGTTATATATATCCTGCGGGTCCTCATGTAGATCTAGCGGGCATGCCAAAGTTATATCTCGCTGACTGGATCACACATTTTCACTTATGCGAGACCCCATTCACAGCTGAAGTTAAGTCTCGCTGACTCGATCCACACCTTAAGTTATGTCTTGCTGACTCAATTCACAGCTTACGTTATGTCTCACTGACTCAATCCACAGCTTAAGTTATGTCTCACTGACTCGATTAACATCTTAAGGTATGTCTCACTGACTCGATCAACAGCTTAAGTTATGTCTCGTTGACTCGATACACATCTTAAGTTATGTCTCACTGACTCGATCAACAGCTTAAGTTATGTCTCACTGACTCGATTAACATCTTAAGTTATGTCTCACTGACTCGATTAACATCTAAAGTTATGTCTCGCTGACTCGATCCACAGCTTAAGTTATGTCTCTCTGACTCGATCAACAGCTTAAGTTATGTCTCGTTGACTCGATCCACATCTTAAGTTATGTCTCACTGACTCGATCAACAGCTTAAGTTATGTCTCACTGACTCGATTAACATCTTAAGTTATGTCTCACTGACTCGATTAACATCTAAAGTTATGTCTCGCTGACTCGATCCACAGCTAAGGTTATGTCTCTCTGACTCGATCCATAGCTTAAATTATATCTCCTGACTCGATACACAGCATAAGTTATGTCTCACTGACTCGATCAACAGCCGAAGTTATGTCTCGCTGACTCGATCCATAGCTCAAGTTATGTCTCGCTGACTTGATCCACAGCTTAAGTTATGCCTCGCTGACTTGAATCACAGCATAAGTTATGTCTCGCTGACTCGATCTACACCTGAACTTTTATCTCGCTAACTTTATTCACAGCTTGAGTTATATCTCACTGACTCAATCTACATATCAAGTTCATCTCGTTGACTCGATTCACAGCTTAAGTTATGTCTCACTGACTCAATCGACAACTCAAGTTATTTCTCGCTTACTCGATCCATAGTTTAAAGTATGATCCACAGCAAAAGTTGTGTCTCGTTGAGGCGATCCACAGCTTAAATTATGTCTCGCTGACTCAATCTACAGCTTAAGTTATGTCTCGCAGACTCAATCTACAGCTTAAGTTATGTCCCGCTGACTCAATTTTCACTTAAGTTATGTCTCACTGACTCGATCCACAGCTTAAGTTATGTCTCGCTGACTCGATCCACAGCTTAAGTTATGTCTCTCTGACTCGATCCACAGCTTAAGTCATGTTTTGCTGACTCGATCCACAGCTTAAGTTATGTGTAGCTGATTCGATCCAAACCTTAAGCTGTGTCTTACTGACTCGATCGACAACTTAAGTTATGTTTCTCTGACACGAACCCCACCTTAAGTTATGCATCGCTGATATAATTCACAGCCTTAGTTATTTCTCTTTGACTAGATCAACAGCTTAAGTTTTGTCACACTGACTTGATCCACAGTTAAAGCTATGTATCACCGATTCGATCTACAGCTTAAATTATGTCTCGCTGACTCAATCTACAGCTTAAGTCAGCTTGCTGACTGGATCCATAGTTATAAGTAAGTCTCGTTGTTGTGATCCACGGCATAAGTTGTGTCTCGCTGACTCGATCCGCAACTTCAAGTGAGTGATAGCAAATTGGATTCATCAAGTAATTATTATCTTTCGCTGCTTCATAGCACACATCTTCTTTGAAAGGTACTAGTTAAAAGCTTTTACTTGCCTAATGCTTAAAAGCTCTTTGAACCGGTTAACTTTCGTTAACACACAGTCGTGAAAACGATGTTCTTTTTCTATCATTCGGTATTTTCCCTTTCTTTTCAGGTTACTTCACTTGGGCTGTTTTTTTGATAAAAAATTAAAGGCTAATGGTTTTGAAGGAGAAGGTGTAAGAACTGGCAAAGTGTTAGTGATTAAAACACATAATTTTGGATTGAAATGCCAGCCTGAGTTTGATAAAGCGATACTTCTGATACGACATCCTATGGGAGCTATTGTCTCTGAGTATAATCGCCAATCTGGTGCCGGCCATAAAGGCAAAGCTCATCCTGCTTTGTTTTACCACGCGAGTAAGTATTAGGCATACATAAAGGCAAAGCTCATCCTGCTTTGTTTTACCACCCGATTAAGTATTAGGCAAACATAAAGGCAAAGCTCATCCTGTGTTGTTTTACCACGCGAGTAAGTATTAGGCATACATTAAGGTAAAGCTCATCCTGCCTTGTTTTACCACGTGAGTAAGTATTAGGCATACATTAAGGTAAAGCTCATCCTGCCTTGTTTTACCACGCGATTAAGTATTAGGCATACATAAAGGCAAAGCTCATCCCGCCTTGTTTTACCACGCGATTAAGTATTAGGCATACATAAAGGCAATGCTATTCCTGCCTTGTTTTACCACGTGAGTAAGTATTAGGCAAACATAAAGGCAAAGCTCATCCCACCTTGTTTACCACACGAGTAAGCATTAGGCAAACATAAAGGTAAAGCTCATCCCGCCTTGTTTTACCACGCGAGTAAGTATTAGGCATACATAAAGGCAAAGCTCATCCCGCCTTGTTTTACCACGCGAGTAAGTATTAGGCATACATAAAGGTAAATCTCATCCTGCCTTGTTTTACCACGCGAGTAAGTATTAGGCATACATAAAGATAAAGCTCATCCTGCCTTGTTTTACCACGCGAGTAAGTATTAGGCAAACATAAAGGCAAAGCTCATCCTGCCTTGTTTTACCACGCGAGTAAGTATTAGGCATACATAAAGGCAAAGCTCATCCCGCCTTGTTTTACCACGCGAGTAAGTATTAGGCATACATAAAGGTAAATCTCATCCTGCCTTGTTTTACCACGCGAGTAAGTATTAGGCATACATAAAGATAAAGCTCATCCTGCCTTGTTTTACCACGCGAGTAAGTATTAGGCATACATAAAGGTAAATCTCATCCTGCCTTGTTAACCATGCGAGTGTGTATTAGGCATACATAAAGGCAAAGCTCATCCCGCCTTGTTTTACCACGCGAGTAAGTATTAGGCATACATAAAGATAAAGCTCATCCCGCCTTGTTTACCACGTGAGTAAGTATTAGGCATACATAAAGGCAAAGCTCATCCCGCCTTGTTAACCATGCGAGTAAGTATTAGCCATACATAAAGGCAAAGCTCATCCCGCCTTGTCTACCACATGAGTAAGTATTGGGCATACATAAAGGCAAAGCTCATCCCGCCTTGTTTTACCATGCGAGTAAGTATTAGGCATACATAATGGTAAATCTCATCCCGCCTTGTTTTACCACGCGAGTAAGTATTAGGCATACATAAAGGTAAAGCTCATCCCGCCTTGTTTTACCATGCGAGTTAGTATTAGCCATACATAAAGGCAAAGCTCATCCCGCCTTGTTTTACCACGCGAGTAAGTATTAGGCATACATAAAGGTAAAGCTCATCCCCGCCTTGTTTTACCACGCGAGTAAGTATTAGGCACAAGTTTCTTAGTTTACAGGGAGCGGATCCAGAATTTTACAGTTAGTCAATACAAATATACGAACAATATTTCCATCTGTGTTTTGGCCTGCATCTAATCGTAAAATCTACATTTTGTAAAGTATTATAATATTTTGCTTGTTTTGTTTTAGTGTGGCCTACATTCGTGAAGAAAATCACAGAAAAATGGAAAGCATTCAACAATTATTGGCTTCATGATTTTCCCGGTCAACTTCTTGTTGTTAAGTATGAGGACGTGAAAAAAGACATTGCGTCTGAAGTGAAACGTATGACCACGTTTTTAAATATATCCGTAACAGATGAAGCTCAGGATTGTACAGCTAAAAACTCTGGTGGATCACATCACAGGATTCATAAACAGGGAAATATGAATCAGGATCCATTCACTAAAGAAATGATACAAGATATAGATTCCACAGTTTGTTCAGTAGAAAAATATATGCCATGAATTATATTGTGCAGTTCATTGAAGAAATAAATGTTTGTATTCAAACAGCTGAGTGGACTGGTGGTCAACTTGGTGGTTCTACTTTTCATTTATCCGACACGAATGGCATCCATCAATTATGTTATCAAAACTTGATAGTGGCAACATATTACAAAATCAAATGAAACGTAAGGAGTGTCCCATGCACTGGTAATTGAATTTTGTGTATTCGATTTGTGTGTGTTAGTACATCATACTAGTACATTACATTAGTGACAATCGGACGAGTCAATAACATTTCAAAAAACACATGTAATAAAGTGGATGTCACCTTAACAGCAAAAACACAAAGCAGTATTTGTACAAATACAACTTCATTTAAATCTAACATGCTGCCATTAACATAATTAAAAGTTGCATTAACTATTATCACATAATCTATAATTATGTTTTATATATATAAAATGCAAATGAAAATTAATAAATTTCTATACTGTAGATCTGGTAATTTTTGAGTGAATTTATGATTCTGGGACTTTTCACGAAGTTTAGAACTCACAAATTTTCATTTTTCTTTAGTAGCTTTATTATAATAAGAATTTTCGTGAGATTATAGAATTCGCAAATTTGTTCTACTTGAGAAATTTGCGAAAATTAAAACATCGCGTATGTTACCAGATCTACAGTATTATAAATACTGAGTATCATACACGGCTACACTTCTATTCTGCAATAATTAATGCATGCCATGTAGTATCTTCGGCATTTACATGTCTTTATTCAGATTTCATAGCACATTCAGTGGGAATTAAAGTAAGCTTAGAGTAGGTGCTCAATATGTGTCTAATATGTGTAAATAAAGTGTTCAATTGTATGTATATCTCATGTAAACATTAGTGATCATCAAAGTCAGATTTTGGTGAATTAATCAATTTTTCAGTAAGCATACTAGATGACAGTACATTGCGATCATAATTAATTAACACTTAGGCCTACATATTATTTATAAAAGTTTGATTAAATATGGTGATTTGATTATGTATTGTAATTTGATTATTTATGGTAATCTGATTATATATGGTAATTTCATTATTTATGTTTATTATGAGTGTGATGTATGGTAGTGTGTTTAGAGGTCATTTCATTATGCACGACAACTGGATTAATGTATGGT
>OZ024909.1:82166354-82417663 GCA_964017125.1 Flabesymbios commensalis
TATTTTCTCAATATTCAAAATAAACAGCACCTTTATATTACGCATTCTGAAGCGCCTCACCCGCACCTGATCAATAGCCAACACTTTTTTGCTTTTGTAAATTTGAATTTTTTTAATTCATATTTTTTGAAAATGTGAAATTTGTGTAACCCTACGAATATAGCTTGTGTTATGATATCTGAGTAAATGAATATTGCATAATAAAAATATTGTATAGACTTAATCTGTGACATAAGATGTTCTTGCTATTTATATACTGAACTGAATTCATTGTGGAGCATGTCCACAAAAAATGTTGCTAATAGCAAAATAGGTGCAATAATTTCAAGTGCGTTCTATACATGTTTTTAAAACGTTTGAAAATTATTTTAACTCACCAATGCAAAGGCACATTTACTGTTAATATACTTTGCTATACATCATATTGAACAATATATCTAACCTGTATTCTTTTGTGTATTACAAATATTTGAAATATTATTTTAAGCATATCTAGCATCTAAAAGAGTTCACCACTGTGTGTATTCGTAGGGTTACCAATTTCACAAATAGCTTCTATAATGTAAAAGACAATGCGAGTACAATTGGCATTAGGAGACCTTTCTCTAAAAACACGATATTTTTCAAAAATAATATATACAAGCAAGCAAAAACAAGTGGTATTTTAAAACGTGTGTGATACAATAGCGCTGTCTGACTTCACCAGTTGGAACTACATAAAATTATTTGACAAATTAGATATTTTGTTCAATGATCTATGTGAAGTTAATTATAGTGTGGTGAATGTATTGGATATTGAGCAGTATCATACGGGAGAGCACACACGTGTTTAAATAATAGAATGAGCCGTCAATATCGCAGTATTGTGATGATTTTTCATATGCCACCTAGATAGAGTAACACTACAAATGACAGCGTAACCCTACGAACAAAGCTGTTATAAGCATTTTAAATCCACGTAGAAAAACCAGTTTTACCCTTTTATGTTCATTGTAGCTTTATCTGTCAAATACCTTTCATAAGTGAATGCATACGTCTATATGTATGTACATTTTTTAGGTTAACTATTAATTTAGTGAAAAACAATAAATAAATTATTCTCGTGATCCCCGGGCACCTTGTTGCTAAGAACACTTTATTCCATCCTTCTCTGATTGTTTATCAATTCAGCTGTCAAAGTAGTGTTAGTTTTTGATATAAATCGTTGATAACACAACAATTATTTAAATAATAGCCTTAATTTTCAATAAAATATAAATTTGTAACCCTACGAATACACTTTTAAAACCAATGAGAAAAACGTATAGATGAACATATGATATGATATCACGATTTTAGATGCTCCATTTACATTTTAATATTAAACTGCTATTCCCACTCTAAGCCTTGAATTGAAATAAATATTATGTTTGACATGTCCTTCTCAGTATAATTTCTGAATATTGAATAATTGCAGCGGAGTTAAAGTTGGCTACAAATCATTATGTGCAATATGAATTTTTCGCAACTGTTATAAAACTGGTCTTAACATTACCACCTAATTGCTACCACTTGAACTGCTGTACTCTTTGCGACCAGAGACTTAATTACATTATGGCATCTACATATTACATAGGGCTGTAGGGTTACTCTGGTGTTCAATAATGACCATGAACTCCATTCATGTTTCGCCTATTACATACAAGAAGCTCGCATATATTTTTTGTGAAAGTTCAACTTGTCTGCGATATAAGCTAAAGAATTCAGGACTGTGCGACAAAGTCGTTTTCTTGCCGATATGCATCACTGTCGTGGGAATCGACCATATATATATATATATATATATATATATATATATATATATATATATATATAATAAAAACATTTTTAAAAAAATGCTGCTGCGCTGGAACGCACTGTACAGTTGCAATACATTTCGATAAGTTATATGTCAAATAAAAAAAATATTGCAGTAATGGGAAAAACACTTGCTCGCCTTAGAGTCAGATTCTGACGACTAAAGTCGGTCCCCGCACTGTAAGAGTAAAATATTTCTAATGGCCGTAGACCCGTAACATAGGTATTCAAATGAGCCAAAAAGACCTGGAAAATACATTTATAAAGATTCCAAACTGAAAAACCCTTTGGCCTCCAAGGTTTTCAAAAAAATCAGCTCCTCAAGGGTTAAATTTCAGGGGTTGAACGGTCATATCAAATGTATGCAAAGGATATTTGTAATCACTTTATGTGTGTCAGGTGAAACAAATATCAATTTTTTTTTATATCAAAATGCGTCTTTCAACAGGAAAAAACAAACAAAATATAACATTGTCATTTGTAAATTCAGGGACCAAAGGGTTGAAATAATTGCAATACAGCATATTTCTTTGTTGCGCTCAAATGATTTTATGAGTTTGAATGTCATATTTGTGATTTTGCCAATGACAATTGTTGATGATGTTGAGATATTAGGGGGGCAAAATTGAGCATGACATTTTTGAAATCAGCATAGTCAAATTTATTGAAACAGGTCGCAAAAAACTTTTACCGAACTTCGGCACTTTTTTAGAGACTATATTCCTCGATTTCGACAAGACTATAACCAACAAATTGATTATTCTAGGTCCTATATAACATAGTTATATAGCATTTGAGTTGAAGCAGACACATCTGCTCATGTTTGTAGACAATAGTACAATTTTCTTACATTTATCTATATTTGTATTTCGCATGACAAAAAATGAAATGAATCGGGCTTTAGGCCACTTTTGTGCATATAGGCCTACAGGCCAAATTGGACGGGAGAACCTCCTGAGGATGGTGAGATGACACTGCCCTCCAGACACAGGATTCAAAATTCAAGCCCTGGAGGTCTGAGGCCGATCATGCTACCTCTCAAAAACGGAGGCCCCCCACAATACACAGCCACAATCTCCTTACATTTATCTATATTTGTATTTCGCCTGACAAAACAGGCCATCAAAAATTATTTATTTTCAAGCAAAATTGCTTAAATCAAATTCGATGAATACAGCACTTTTCGTTCGCTTCATATTTAAAACAAACATCTAATTTAAGCTTCATAATTCGGCTCTACAATAAACAAAAAATATAGTTATGTTGTGTAAATGTAACAATACTTGCCTTTATACGGTACATATAAGTATTTATTTATTTAGGTTAGACATCAGTCTGCTTTAGTGCTCTCACTAAATAATACAATGTCTAAGAAAATTGGTTTTGTCAAAAAATAGTTGTTGACACGCTTGCACCTATAAATAAAGCGACACCTGGTGTAAAAGAGAAGACAACGCGAATCCCCACCTGGTGAGTATATACAAGTATAATATTTTGTTTGTCTGCATATCGCGACAGAAGAAGCCCGAAGTCTGTACTATGCCCTAGTCTTATCGAATGACGTGTATAATGTCCTTCCTTCCCGAATAATTAGTCGTCTAACATTACTAAAATCTGCAACTTTCCTTTTTGACCAAAGAAATTTAGAAAACAAACAAATCAATAAATATAACAACTTTTACCAAGTCGAAAAAACATGATACATACATGTAAACCTATATTTGGGCCTACTGATTATTCTGGGTTTTCTAACTATTCTTTTGTAAGTATTTTTTCTCTGTATTTGCGGCATCAAATCAATAAACGAGAAGAATGAAAATGAGAAAAAATAGCTCAATGTGAACGAAGTTAAATGACTTTAAGAACTATGCTGATATTGAAACTCCTTGATGGCTCTGTCTATATATTTTTATTGACGCACTCTATTTTATGGTGAATTTATACATGACAAGGTTACTTATAACATTATATTGAGTATATTTATCATTATATCTAAGCCGAAAAAAATGCGAGAAAACAGATCCGCATTTATTGTAAAAAAATGCAAAGTGTTGTGATACAAGTGATATATTACCCTTTAATTATTTGTAAATATTTCTTTCTATCACAATATTTTATTTTCCAGATCTTTGACTTTTTGTGTGCAGTAGGCGTATATTATATCAAGTCAAAGATGATCAGGGATGGCACAAAAATAAGCTCAGTTCCGACATAGAATTAGATAGTATATGCCCTTATATATTTTCGTGCAAAATGTTTGTTAAAAGTGATTTTTTGTTGATTCCTATTTGAAACATAGTAGTGATGAGAAAAAGAGGGGTTTAGATTTTTTTTAAGTCTCAAATCTATGAAAATGGCCAAAAATCCAAAATGACCGCCTTGTTTTGAAGATAGGGCCTATTATCTATTTCACCATAATTTTCGAAATAATGAACACAAAAAGAAAACTGATAACACCATTATCTTTTTTAAATAAACAGTTTAAACTCGATTTTTCTCCATTTTAACGAAAAAATAAACATGAAAAAAAATCATAACATAAGATATCTGCTACGTGGCCTAGAGGTTGTGTGATAGAGGTTGTGTTCTAATGAAATTTAGGATACTGTGTGGAGGACAGTGTCATCTGATACATCCCACCATGCGCAGGAGGTTATCCCACTAGAGGGGGTGGGGCACTCGGTGAATATACATTTGTGGCCAAAAATATACCTCTGAATATATAGGCCTGCAAAGTTTGCCGAAAACACTATAGTTTCGGGTGTAGCCTATCCTTTAATATGCCTAGACAGATTTTATGAAAAGACACAATTCTCAGGATAGCCTGAAAGTTTCAACAGATTATCTGTCACTGTCTAAAAACATGAAAACCCTGCTTTTTGCACGGCACACTCATCTATAGATGCGTAATGTTCGAGACACAAAACAGCCTTTGAATAAACACATGGTACAGCTGGGTTATTTTATTGACCCTTGAATATATGCAGTACATGTGATTTTCGTACCTTATAAATATATCAAAATTGTCACCCCTTGAATATACAGAAATCAGCACAGTTTTAATACCATTTGCACTGGAAGCTATCCTGGTCCAGTTTAGTCATAATTTATATGTGCTCAAAATTGTCCAAATGTCCCATTCATTCACTTATTCACTTAGGCCTATGATATATATTATCAACAAATTTCTGAAATATTATTCAATTAATGATCAATCTGTTTAATATTACATAAACATTAACTTCAATGCAAGAAAATACAATTCAAAAGTAGTTAGGCCCACTAAAATTACATTCTGCACAGACTAACAGTTTGTCATTATTTTAATGACAATATATAGGCTCACGATAGTCGGACAGACAGACAGTGTAGAAGTTTAAACAATCTGTGATTCAAACGTCAATATTACGTTTTTGAACCTCGAGTCGTGACCTCAAACATGACGTTATATAATTATACTATTAAGAGTGCTGCCACGAAAGAAACAAGCAAAGGTCACATTTTGTTTAAATTCTAGCAGTTAAGAATGTTATATGACAAAACTTATTAAATTGTTATGTTTTAGCAGTGATAACATACTGTCTTCAATGTAAACATGGAAAATCGGTAATAGATTGAGTAGACCACCTATTAGGCCTATGTTTTCCTTTTTCATGTTGATACCATCTAATGGAATTGACCACATACAACAATTATTACAGAGATTAAACATCAGTAAATAATTACAATTTTTGGGAATACGTTGGAAATAATCGTTTACTATCAGAATTCAATAAAATAAAGGTATCCACAGTGAAATATTTTGACGAATCTTAGTCGCAGTTTATGGCTACGCGTGTTTCAATTTTCGCGAATTTTTGTTTTGGGACTTTTCACGAAGTTTAGAATTCACGAATTTTATTTTTCATTAGTAGCGCTATTATAATAATAATATTCGCGAGATTCTTGAATTTGCGAATTTTTCCTCCTCGCGAAAATTAAAACCTTGCGAATATCGCCAGATCTACAGTATCCTGTACTTCAGCATATACGACATGTTGGCGAGACGGTGAACTGAAGTTGCACCTGATGATCTGATGATGGGCAAGTTTCGAATAAGGTGGCTCATCATTAATTCAGCATTGGGTGAATGTGTCGCGGTTGATGCTGAGAATAATGGAGATTCAGCAACCTTTTTGGACCCCACGGGTCTCAAACTTATATTATAGTCGGATTCACATAAACCGTGGTGAATGATTTTCGCTGATTTCGCAGTCAATTCTCAACCGATTGTCATGAAATTGTCTAGTCACAGGGCGACTGCCCTGAAAATTTTATTGAAACATATTGTATACACTTAATAGCTTATTTAGCATGTATATAGTGAATAAAAATATATGTCGCCCTCTATAAATCCATTAGCTTCGTCTAAGAATTTCATTACAAGTCAAATGGTCTAAAACTTCTAAAACTGCACCCCATGGCGAATACTCTTAATTGTCAATTGTCTGTGCAAAATGTCATGAAAATTGGTTCAGAACTGACTGAGGAATCCGCAAATTTTATTTACACAGACACTATGAAATTAATAGTGTTTTACGCCACCTTGTAGTCTTATTAACTATTCTCTCTAGAACATGTCTACCCTTCAAATTTGTAGGAAAATAGGCCTATATTAGAATAGACTCTATACTACCATTATTTGTTAATTCCACCTGACAAAACAGGCAATCAAAAATTGTTAAAAAATAACCTCGTAGCCGAGGGATGCTTTCGTTTTCGTAATGGCTTATAAGAGCAACATTTTCTCGTCTCACATTTAATAAGAACATCAAATTTAGGCTTCACACTCAGTATTTTAATACAACATAGATTTTGGTGTATGTTCACTCCGGCTGCTTATCTGTGTTTTTTTTCAGTCTAATCTTTAATTCCACTAAGAAGTTGTATTTTATAGTCACTATATAAAACAAATATCTAGAAATCCTCGTTTTATCTACTTTTAAATACCAATGTCATCAATGAATGAAAGAACAATTAAATAAAATAAAGTGCCACCTGGTGTATGCATCAATGCGGGTCTCCACCTGGTGATTAAACACCTCAAGTTAAAAGTGGAGCATAGACATTCCAGCTTTATGGGTGGCAGCACTGGTCAATGTAGGCAGAGAAGTGTAGGGGGGCCTACTACTTCTCTGATGTAGGCTATGTCATGACGTGGCCCCTGACGCCCAGGGCTACGTCCAATAACATGAGAATCCAACACATTTCAATATCCAAACTTGATTCCTATAATAACCCCTTGGTCCCATGATTTATGCAAAAATATTTCAGCGTTAAATCTGCTTGAAGCCATGTGTAGCCTATACACGGGCGTAACAGGAAAAGGGTTAATGTGTAATTGGAAATACACGGGTTGTGAAGCTGGAGAGCGCACGTGTCATTGTAATACTGTAGATCTGGTAATATTCGCGAGATTTGAATTTTCGAATTTAAAAATCTCGCTAAAATTATTATTATAATAGCGCTACAATCATCGTAAGTGATAATTCGCGACTTTATCACTTCTAGACTTTATCACTTCTAGACTCCCAAAATTACAAATTTGTTAAAATCTAAAAACGCGAAAATTACCAGATCTACAGTATATGTTTGCTGATAGAGTGAATAGGCCTAGCTGTACAGATTTACAGCACATTTTGGTCATTTAATTAAGGTGGACCCATTGCTTGCTGAGTCGTTTCTTACTATCATTCATCCATTTGAACCTAGAATTGCTGCTGCAATTTCTAGCTTAAAATAACGAAAATATATGTTTATTTATGACATTTTCTTGATCAAATTATTCGCTCAAAGCACTTCACTCGTCATAAATATTTACCTCGCAGCGGACCCTACCCCTTGCGAAAGTTAACTACGTCGCGCATGCAGGTGGGCCTATACAGACAAAATTCATGTTTATCTGTGCTCAGCGAACGGGACGACCCGGAACGTATCTAAATGAGCATGCATCCAACACAAACTTTTAAATATCAGTGTTGTTTTCTTTTGTTAGAAATGTGTCTGAAAAGTTATTTATACGGACCCAACGTGAAAGGCATTATAGCGACACATTGACCCAAACCCTAGCGTCTTTAGACGTCAGAATATCTGACGACTTAAGACGTCAGATTCTGACGTCTAAAGTTGATCCCCGCACTGAAAAAAAAGTTTTTAAAAATTATATTGGCAGTAGACCCATACATAGATTCAAATGAAGCGGAAAGAGATAACTAAGACATTTATGATGATTTCTAAAAAAAAATCTTTTGGTTGCCATGGTTTATACAAAAATATGCTTTCGCATTAAGGGGTAAACCTCAAAGATACCGTGCGAAATTAGCGTCGATACACTGGTCTCAACCTTAACTCGACAAGGCCGCCAATAACGTGATCGCCTAGTCACATTGAGAAGGGAGAAACAATATCTCTGAAAAACTCACAGAAGAGCAGCGGGGCACGAACTCGGTACGCATGCATGATTGGCGACGCAGTCACGCGGTATCGCCTATCAGTGCCGTGCCGTTGTCATATGATCCGTTATGCTTTGTATCTGATGCGTGCATATGATGCGCAATTAATTTGTGCATAACTTTTTTCATAAGAAAACTCAAGATTTATTTTCTAATTAAAATTAGAGAAACTTAAGATAATCTTACTTTAAGATTCTGGGATGAGCCTCAGATATAATATAAACAAATCAGCATATATACCCATGAAGTAAGTAGGCCTACATGATCAATGTCTGCGGCATTTTATGGCATCAGCTTATATGAAACTGTACGATGTAGATTCAATGTGTAGGTCCAGGTCAAAACAAACCAATATTAGGTCAGCGTCTGGTTCTTGTGACGCCCGGCCTAGGGGTCTACTCACTTAAAGCGCTGATTTTTTTTAATGTGAACCATGGAGATCAAAAGGTTTTTTTCAATTTAAAATCATTATAAGTTAGCTCTTTCTGATTCATTTTAATATCTATGTTATGGGTCTACGGCCATTACAAATATTTTTTACTCTTACAGTGCGGGGATCGACTTTATGTCGTCAGAATCTCACGTCTACCGAAGTTAGATTCTGACGTCTAAAGTATATTCCCGCGCTATAAGGGTTAACCCTAAAACATTGTCGTATAAACCAAAATACCAAAGGTTTTTTTCAAATTGATATCATCATAAATGTCTTAGTTAGCTCTTGCCGATTCATTTGAATATCTATGTTATGGGTCTACCTTCATTATAAATGTTTTACTTTTTCAGTCTTGACGTCTATATAGAGGTCAGATTCTGACGTCTAAAGTCGGTGTCCGTCCTGAAAGGGTTTCTTCGCCATTCGGTAAACGCCTATTGTCTACCAACTGAATAATTCAGACGCCGTAAATCATAGTAAGTGATCATCTGTCTCATTGTTTAACACGATACAGAGTCCAACTGTGTCGACTTGAGAGAGCTGTTCTTTGAATGATTTATTTATCCTAACACCAAATTGGAAATTCAAACGTAGCGAAGACACCTCAACATACTTACAGCCCAGGTTTACAATCAACATGATCAAGCCGTTTGAAAAAGACCGGAGCTGTATTGATATATTTACAACGTCCTTATTTTTTTATTTAATTAAATGTAGGCCTGGTAAAATAAAACATACCTTAATATATTCACAACGCCCTTCTTCATTTAATTAAATAACGTATGTGATGGTATCAAACACCCTCTGCTGTCTAATATCTAAAGTGGAGACATCACATACCTAATTGTGCCGTATATTTATATCATCTGGAGAGATGTCTTGTGTGAATTTAATTGTTTACTCAATTGCTCATCAAAATTTATGAAGCATTATGAATATAATGAATAATTCCTTGAATATTGATAATTATCCATAAGACTATGACCCAATGTTAGACGACCGTACGTCTCCGATGATAGCCCAGCATTAAATAAATGTTGAAGAAAATTCTATTATGGTGAAAGTCATGGCATAGAGTGATAGGGCGGGGGTCCTGGCGCTGCCTGACTGGAAAGTCGGAGATCGCGGGTTCAAACCCCACTCTTGTCTTCAAGTTTCAAAGAAACAAAATGTTTCTTCCCCGCTCCCTCGTAAAGATGCAATATTGTGAGGAGCGTCTGTGGCCGAGAGGTAGCGTGCTCGGCCTCATGCAGACCGCCAGGGCCCGAATTTCGAATCATGTGCCTGGAAGGAAATGTCATCTCATTCATGTCACCATCCTCAGGAGGTTCTTCTGGCTCGGTTTAGCCTATGTGTGCACAAAGGTGGCCTAAAAACCCATTTATTCCATTTGATTGAGAGTGTGATAAATATATGATAGTGTGATCGACGTGCTAAAAGCCACTAATGAAAATTGCACAGTAGCAAAGGTATTTTGATGGCTGGTTCCGACGTGTATAAAGACTGCCATATTGAGGGGTTTATCCACAGATCCCCTGGTCAACGGACCTCATAGATAATAGGTTCAGATTTTAGTGAAAGTGGAATTTGTGTCATGAAATCCTTTATACAGTTAGCGTTTGTGTTATTGATGGCATTTTGGTCTACACGGTACACGCTCAGGATGGATTAGCAGGTCAGTAGCGCAATCAGTGTTGACCCTTACAGCGCGGAGACCGACTATAGACGTCAGAATCTGACGTCTATAGACGTCAGATTCTGACGTCTAAAGTTGATCCTCGTACTGAAAAATTTATCTAAATGGCCGTAGACCAATACCATTTGTATTCAGAAGAAACGGAAAGAGCTAACTAAGACATTTCATATGATGATTTCAAATTACAAATAACCCTTTGTTATCTTGGTTTATATAAGAATATATCAGCGCTTCAAGTCCAGGGTTGCCAGGGCCGTATCCAAGGGGGGGGGGGGGGGGGGGTCGGGTGTCTGTACCCCCCCTTCCCCCCTGAATATCCAGAAAATTCCTCATTTTTTTAATTTCCTGGGGGGCGTGCACCACCAATTACCGGGTGATTGACCTGTAACCCTCCATGTGTCTTAGTCTGGATACGACCCTGAACATGAGGTATTGCATCTTGGGATTGTGGTAGACGCCTGACCTGACAATAAAACAGAACACTAATGAAAAAAATTGACAAGACAAAACAATATAAATACTAATTAAAACTTCCGCTGCTAAATTGTTTGTAACATGTTTTTCCTCCATTGCAGCGGGAAATCCTGACGCCATTTCCAGCTTCAAATGGCGAAAAAAATTATATTCAGAAAAATTGACATTTTCCAAAATCAATTATTTCATAATATTATTGCGTTTCAGAGGATTGTAGGCTACGCTGATGTGACAATATAACAGATAACTAGCAGAACAACGTGACAAGACAAAACAAAGCAAATACTAATAAAAGAAACATTGCCTATCAAAAGCAAGCTCCGTCACTGGTTTGTCTAATTCATGGCTATATAAAGACTAGATGCTAAACTAGATGTAAATGGGTGATAACGGAACTTGACCCAATGTTGACCTAATGTTGGACCAGCATCTTTGGTGGTCAACATTGGGTCAACGTTTCAGGCATGAGACATTGACAAAATGACAAAAATACACAAGATATATATCAGACAAAACAAAGTAAATACTAATAAACCTTTCTGATGCTGAATTGTTTGTAACATTTTTTTCCTCTTTGAAGCTGGAAATTGCGTCAGCAATTTCCAGCTTCAAATGACGAAAAATATTTATATTCAGAAAAATATACTCCAAAATACATTACTTGATAAGAGTATCTATCACAAGACATTTCAATGGCACTTTATTTACTCTGAATCTATCTTAATTTTTCCTCTTTTGACGCAATTCCCAGCTTCAAATGACGAAAAATAATGATATTCATAAAAATTAATCATTTTTTATCACAAGACATTTTAATGACACTTTACACTTTATTTACCTTGAATCATGTCTGAAAAAGGATATAACTAAGGGTGCTAGCGCTACAAGGGTTAAACCTAGTGCTGCTTGCACTGAAAATACACAGTTTCCAGCAAGTTTCACACCAAATGAAATGCCACGGAAATCCATACAATAGTTTGTGAGAGATCCTAAGTTAATCAAATAATTTATTTTCACAGATGCCTATTTTTAGAAATAGTACCAGTTAATATATTTTGTCATTTAAAGCTGCACATTGCGCTAGCATTTCCAGCTTCAAATGAATGAAAAGTTTCAACAAACAATTCAAGCAATAAATAAATCAGATAGGCCTAAGCAAGCAAGCAAGCTGATGAATGAATGAATGAATGAATGAATGAATGAATGAATGAATGAATGAATGAATGAATGAATGAATGAATGAATGAATGAATGAACGAATGAATGAATGTAGAAGTAGAAATGAATGAATGATAAAAATTACAAATTCCGTTTTGTTTGTGTGGGCCTATGCTATGTATTATGTAGGCCTACTCCAGGTGCAAAATACATTTGCATCATTATTATTTGAAATTTTGGGCAAAGTAGGGCTTAGGCCTATTGAATCATCACTAAAGTAATCACATATTAGCCTGCAGGCCCCCGGCAATCGCCAGATGTTGACCCAGTGTCTGTTTAATGTTGGGCCAGCGTCGCAGAGGTGGCCCAACATTGGGTTTGAGTCTTTTGCTGTTTGCTGGCCTACCACGCTATGTGATAGCAAATGGAAATGTCAAAGTTAGAGTCAATGTTCTCTAACATTTTCAGAAGAAATAATATTAATAAAGAATGTGGACACTGTCTGTGCGTAGTCAGACCCCTTGAACTAAATGTACAATTAATTATAAACACAATGCTTGACAGGAGTTTTGGACGACTGGGGCGCAAAATGTCATCTACTACATCATATGTACAACACCAGCATCAGCAGTGTGCACATGATGGGCCCATGCAGGCAGTGCAAGGGGGAATCCCCTGAATTATCATTATTATACAGCTTCCCCCCCCCCCCTCCCGTGACCCGAGATCAAGCTGACCCCTGATATAGCCACAGAGACAGCAGCAGTGTGCACATGATACTGGGCTTAGGACGTGCACAGCGAGGAATACCCTAAGCTGTCATACAGAAATTGTCATACAGCCTACAAGCGTGTCTACAGTATAACCACAATACATACAGAGACCGCATCGCTGTCCCTGGGCGGATGCATATTCCCATATTTTTTCATATTCATACATATTTATTATCTGTGCATGTCACTGTCCCACCTAATAATCACATCAAGAAATGAATGATTCCCACCAAGAATAAATATACGAGGTTCATTAGCTGCCGAGATCACACTAAAACCTGGTAATTTCTTAGAAAACAAGGACCTTCTTATTATTAAATAAAATAATTACATGTGCGCATGCCCGTAATCACATTCCTCACGTTGGCAGATCGTCTGAGACACTGGCCCAACAGTAAACCACCTTCTCAGTATAGGCCCTCTCAGTATAGGCGGTGTACACTCAGGCTCTCACATGGCAGGCTCAGAAAGTCACCCTCGTCTCTACTCTAACATTACCTATTACAGCATCAGGTCAGTGAATAAATTGGTGAAATACACCTTTTTTTCTTCTTTAGTATTTTAACCCTTACAGCGATGGGATCGACTTTAGATGTCAGAATCTGACGTCTGTAGACGTCAGATTCTGACATCTAAAGTCGATCCCCGAGCTGTAAGAGTAGGCCTAGAAATATTTAAAATGGCCGTGGACCAATAACATAGGTATTCAAATGAAGCGGAAAGAGCTAACTAAGACATTTATGATGATTAATGCACAAATATTTCAGCATTAAATCTGCTTGAAGCCATGTGTAGCCTATACACGGGCGTAGCAGGAAAAGGGTTGATGTGTAATTGGAAATACACGGGTTGTGAAGCTGGAGAGCGCACGTGTCATTGTATTCCTGTAGATCTGGTAATATTCGCGAGATTTTAATTTTCGAATGTAAAAATCTCGCTATATTAATATAATAGCGCTACAATCATCGTAAGTGATTATTCGTGATTTTATCACTTGTAGACTTCAGAAAAAATCCCAAAATCACAATTTGCAAAAATCTAAACACGCGAAAATTACCAGATCTACAGTATATGTTTGCTGATAGAGTGAATAGGCCTAGCTGTACAGATTTACAGCACATCTTTTGTTTTTAAATTAAGGTGGACCCATTGCTTGCCGAGTCGTTTCTTACTACCATTCATCCATTTGACCCTAGAATTGCAATTGCAATTTCTAGCTTTAAATAACGAAAATATATGTTTATTTATGACATTTTCTTGATCAAATTATTCGCTCAAAGCACTTCACTCGTCATAAATATTTACCTCGCAACGGACCCTACCCCTTGCGAAAGTTAACCACGTCGCGCATGCAGGTGGGCCTATACAGGCAAAATTCATGTTTATCTGTGCTCAGCGAACGGGACGACCCGGAACGTATCTAAATGAGCATGCACCCAACACAAAACTTTTAAATATCAGTGTTGTTTTCTTTTGTTAGAAATGTGCCTGAAAAGATATTTATACGGACCTAACGTGAAAAGGGTTGATGCACTAGCGACCCCCAACCTTTTAACCATTTCAGCGCGGGAATCGACTTTGGATGTCAGAATCTAACGACTTTAGACGTCAGAATCTGACGAATAAAGACGATCCCAGCAATGAAAAAAGTAAAAAAGAATATTATAATGGCCGTAGACCCATAAGATAGATTGTAATGAAGCGAAAAGAGCTATCTAGACATTAATGATGAATTCAAATTGTAAAAACCCTTTGGTTGCCATGGTTTATACAAAATATTTTAGCGCTTTAGGGGTTAAACGCCCTCGTCGAATATATCATGCACCACATGATAAAAATATACACAATTATACGAGAAGCAGCTAGGGTGGATCCAAAGTAGCCTTATGCTGGAAGGCAGACACATTAACTGTGTGTGTGCATACGTTGCTATATGTGTAGATATGATGCTTTATGTGCATGTGCATATGAAGCTACATGTGGTCTCACCGACCTAAATAAGCCGAAATCACGGCAGGTGTATGCTAGTGATAGAATCATCACACAAAATATTTTTCAATGCAGCTGTTTCAACCTCTGTTGAATTAAAAACAAATACAAAGAAGTTTTATTTCTATGGATATTTATTAAGTACACGATGTCTCCTTCATGCTGGATATCAGATATAGGCCTAACTGTTTTGTGATAATCTGACAGGGGATACAGTGGGTTAAAAGGATGTGTGTCTGGTCTGTGAAAGAGGGTAT
The DNA here is from genome assembly GCA_964017125.1 of Flabesymbios commensalis. Classification (NCBI taxonomy): domain Eukaryota; kingdom Metazoa; phylum Annelida; class Polychaeta; order Terebellida; family Flabelligeridae; genus Flabesymbios; species Flabesymbios commensalis. Next base: position 82,181,462 of record OZ024909.1, read on the forward strand.
GAATTTAAGCCTAATTTAAACTATGGTGACCATTTTACAAACTAGGGGGCCTAGCTCAAAATCTGTCCGCATGGGTAGCGTTGTAGACGTTGGGCTGACGTTGTACGAATGTTTTACAAATGGTTTGTGTTTTCTTGGGCGTATCCTGGATCATGTGACGCCGGGTCAACAATAACCCTTTACCCTTCAACCCTTTGAACCCTCACGATGCATTAAAGCATTATTTTACATCCCTGAAAACAAACTTAATTTTCCTACAACCCAGGGTTTTAGAACGAAAATTTCCATGAAACTGGCTTAGCAACGCAGGTCAATTTTCTTTAATTTTTACACCCCATCAAATCATCTTCATCCACTACAAGTCGAGAATTGCGACATCAATTCGCGGCTTGTAGTGGATGACGATGACAATGTAAAGTCAGGCTTGAAAGGGTCACCGCCGGTCCCCATTATATTTGTTTCAGATTTTTTTTTATTAACACATAAAATACCAGCTTTTGAATACGTTGAAGATAAAACGTGACACCAATCAAAAATATCTCAAAATGTTTGACATCTATTTCGTCAAAAAATCTGAATAATTTTCACTCTCTTAAAGTTGTGGACCGCGTCAGCGAGACACAACTTCAAGAGAGTGAAAATTATAATTAAATAACTGGGTTGAAGGGTTAAAGCCAAGTTAAAGCGCTGAAATATTGTCGTATTAACCAAGAGATCAAATTTTCAATTTGAAATCATCATAAATGACTTACTGATCTCGTTCCGCCTTATTTGTATACATTATTTTCCAGTCCTGACGACTATAGAGGTCGGATTCTGACGTCTAAAGTCGTTGCCCGCACTGAAAGGGTTTAATCGCCATTCGGTTAACGCCTATAGTCTACCAACTGAATAATACAGACGCCATAAATCATAGAAAGTGGTCGTTTGTCTCATTGTTTAACACGATACAGAATCCAGCTATGTCAACTTGAGAGAGATGTTCTTTAAATTATATATTTATCATGACACTTATTTGGAAATTCAATCGGTGCGAAGGCACCTCAACATTTTTACAGCCCACGTTTACAATCAAGCCGTTTGAAAAAGACCCGAGGCGTATTTACAACGCCCTTAAGTATTTAATTACATATGCAGGCCTGTTAGAGAAAACCATACCTGGATATATTCACGACGCCCTTCTTCATTTAATTAAATAACTTATGTGCTAGAATCAAACACCCTCTGTTGTCTAATATCTAAAGTGAAGACATCACATACATAATTGTGCCGTATGTCTTGTGTGAATTTAATTTATTACTCAATTGCTCATCAAAATTTATGAAGCATTATGAATATAATGAATAATTCCTTGAATATTGATAATTATCCATAAGACTATGACCCGATGTTAGACAACTGTACGTCTTCGCCGCTGGCCTAGCATTAAATAAATGTTGAAGAAAATTCTATTATATGGTGAAAGTCATGACATAGAGTGATAGGGCGGGGGCCCTGGCGCTGCCTGATTGGAAAGTCGAAGATCCCGGGTTCGAACCCACTCTGGCCTTCAAGTTTCAAAGAAACAAAATGTTTCTTCCCGCTCACTCGTAAAGATGCAATATTGTGAGGAGCGTCTGTGATCGAGAGGTAGCATGCTCGGCCCCAGACCGCCAGGGCGCGAATTTCGAATCCTGTGCCTGGAGGGCAATGTCATCTCATCCATCTCACCATCCTCATGAGGTTCTTCTGGCTCGGTTTAGCCTATGTGTGCACAAAGGTGGGCTAAAAACCCATTCTTTTTATTTGATTTAAAGAGTGATAAATATATGATAGTGTGAGGTGCTAAAAGCCAGTAATGAAAATTGCACGGCAACAGAGGTATTTTGATGGCTGGTTCCGACGTGTATACGACTGCCATATTGAGGGGTTTGGTCACAGATCTCCTCGTCAACAGACTAACACAGATAATAGATCAGATATTAGTGAAAGTGGGATTTGTGTCATGAAATCCTTCATACAGTTAGCAGTTGTGTTATTGGTGGCCATTTTGGTCTACACGGTACACGCTCAGGATGGATTAGCAGGTCAGTAGCGCCATCAGTGTTGACCCTTACAGCGCGGAGACCGACTATAGACGTCAGAATCTGACGTCTATAGACGTCAGATTCTGACGTCTAAAGTTGATCCTCGTACTGAAAAATCTTTCTAAATGGCCGTAGACCAATACCATTGGTATTTAGAAGAAACAGGAAGAGCAAACTAAGACATTTATATGATGATTTCACATTACAAATAACCCTTTGTTATCTTGGTTTATATAAGAATATATCAGCGCTTCAAGTCCAGGGTTGCCAGGGCCGTATCCAAGGGGGGGGGGGGGGGGTCGGGTGTCTGTACCCCCCCTTCCCCCCTATATATCCCGAAAATTCCTCATTTTTTAATTTCCTGGGGGGGCGTGCACCACCAATTACCGGGTGATTGACCTGTAACCCTCCATGTGTCTTAGTCTGGATACGGCCCTGAACATGAGGTATTGCATCTTGGGATTGTGGTAGACGCCTGACCTGACGATAAAACAGAACACTAATGAAAAAAATTGACAAGACAAAACAAAATAAATACTAATTAAAACTTCCGCTGCTAAATTGTTTGTAACATGTTTTTCCTCCATTGCAGCGGGAAATCCTGACGCCATTTCCAGCTTCAAATGGCGAAAAAAATTATATTCAGAAAAATTGACATTTTCCAAAATCAATTATTTCATAATATTATTGCGTTTCAGAGGATTGTAGGCTACGCTGATGTGACAATATAACAGATAACTAGCAGAACAACGTGACAAGACAAAACAAAGCAAATACTAATAAAAGAAACATTGCCTATCAAAAGCAAGCTCCGTCACTGGTTTGTCTAATTCATGGCTATATAAAGACTAGATGCTAAACTAGATGTAAATGGGTGATAACGGAACTTGACCCAATGTTGACCTAATGTTGGACCAGCATCTTTGGTGGTCAACATTGGGTCAACGTTTCAGGCATGAGACATTGACAAAATGACAAAAATACACAAGATATATATCAGACAAAACAAAGTAAATACTAATAAACCTTTCTGATGCTGAATTGTTTGTAACATTTTTTTCCTCTTTTGAAGCTGGAAATTGCGTCAGCAATTTTCAGCTTCAAATGACGAAAAATAATGATATTCATAAAAATCAATTATTTTTTATCACAAGACATTTTAATGACACTTTACACTTTATTTACCTTGAATCATGTCTGAAAAAGGATATAACTAAGGGTGCTAGCGCTACAAGGGTTAAACCTAGTGCTGCTTGCACTGAAAATACACAGTTTCCAGCATGTTTTACACCAAATGAAATGCCACGGAAATCCATACAATAGTTTGTGAGAGATCCTAAGTTAATCAAATAATTTATTTTCACACATGTTTATTTTTAGAAATAGTACCAGTTAATATATTTTGTCATTTAAAGCTGCACATTGCGCTAGCATTTCCAGCTTCAAATGAATGAAAAGTTTCAACAAACAATTCAAGCAATAAATAAATCAGTTAGGCCTAAGCAAGCAAGCAAGCTGATAAATGAATGAATGAATGAATGAATGAATGAATGAATGAATGAATGAATGAATGAATGAATGAATGAATGAATGTAGAAGTAGAAATGAATGAATGATAAAAATTACAAATTCCGTTTTGTTTGTGTGGGCCTATGCTATGTATTATGTAGGCCTACTCCAGGTGCAAAATACATTTGCATCATTATTATTTGAAATTTTGAGCAAAGTAGGGCTTAGGCCTATTGAATCATCACTAAAGTAATCACATATTAGCCTGCAGGCCCCCGGCAATCGCCAGATGTTGACCCAGTGTCTGTTTAATGTTGGGCCAGCGTCGCAGAGGTGGCCCAACATTGGGTTTGAGTCTTTTGCTGTTTGCTGGCCTACCACGCTATGTGATAGCAAATGGAAATGTCAAAGTTAGAGTCAATGTTCTCTAACATTTTCAGAAGAAATAATATTAATAAAGAATGTGGACACTGTCTGTGCGTAGTCAGACCCCTTGAACTAAATGTACAATTAATTATAAACACAATGCTTGACAGGAGTTTTGGACGACTGGGGCGCAAAATGTCATCTACTACATCATATGTACAACACCAGCATCAGCAGTGTGCACATGATGGGCCCATGCAGGCAGTGCAAGGGGGAATCCCCTGAATCATCATTATTATACAGCTTCCCCCCCCCCCCTCCCGTGACCCGAGATCAAGCTGACCCCTGATATAGCCGCAGAGACAGCAGCAGTGTGCACATGATACCGGGCTTAGGACGTGCACAGCGAGGAATACCCTAAGTTGTCATACAGAAATTGTCATACAGCCTACAAGCGTGTCTACAGTATAACCACAATACATACAGAGACCGCATCGCTGTCCCTGGGCGGATGCATATTCCCATATTTTTTCATATTCATACATATTTATTATCTGTGCATGTCACTGTCCCACCTAATAATCACATCAAGAAATGAATGATTCCCACCAAGAATAAATATACGAGGTTCATTAGCTGCCGAGATCACACTAAAACCTGGTAATTTCTTAGAAAACAAGGACCTTCTTATTATTAAATAAAATAATTACATGTGCGCATGCCTGTAATCACATTCCTCACGTTGGCAGATCGTCTGAGACACTGGCCCAACAGTAAACCACCTTCTCAGTATAGGCCCTCTCAGTATAGGCGGTGTACACTCAGGCTCTCACATGGCAGGCTCAGAAAGTCACCCTCGTCTCTACTCTAACATTACCTATTACAGCATCAGGTCAGTGAATAAATAGGTAAAATACACCTTTTTTTTTCTTCTTTAGTATTTTAACCCTTACAGCGATGGGATCGACTTTAGATGTCAGAATCTGACGTCTGTAGACGTCAGATTCTGACATCTAAAGTCGATCCCCGAGCTGTAAGAGTAGGCCTAGAAATATTTAAAATGGCCGTGGACCAATAACATAGGTATTCAAATGAAGCGGAAAGAGCTAACTAAGACATTTATGATGATTAATGCACAAATATTTCAGCATTAAATCTGCTTGAAGCCATGTGTAGCCTATACACGGGCGTAGCAGGACAAGGGTTAATGTTTAATTGGAAATACACGGGTTGTGAAGCTGGAGAGCGCACGTGTCAATGTAATACTGTAGATCTGGTAATATTCGCGAGATTTGAATTTTCGAATTTAAAAATCTCGCTAAAATTATTATTATAATAGCGCTACAATCATCGTAAGTGATAATTCGCGACTTTATCACTTCTAGACTTCATGAAAAATCCCAAAATTACAAATTTGTTAAAATCTAAAAACGCGAAAATCACCAGATCTACAGTATATGTTTGCTGATAGAGTAGATAGGACTAGCTGTACAGATTTACAGCACATTTTTTGTTTTTAAATTAAGGTGGACCCATTGCTTGCTGAGTCGTTTCTTACTACCATTCATCCATTTGACCCTAGAATTGCAACTGCAATTTCTAGCTTTAAATAACGAAAATATATGTTTATTTATGACATTTTCTTGATCAAAATATTCGCTCAAAGCACTTCACTCGTCATAAATATTTACTTCGCAGCGGACCCTACCCCTTGCGGAAGTTAACCACGTCGCGCATGCAGGTGGGCCTATACAGACAAAATTCATGTTTATCTGTGCTCAGCGAACGGGACGACCCGGAACGTATCTAAATGAGCATGCATCCAACACAAACTTTTAAATATCACTGTTGTTTTCTTTTGTTAGAAATGTGCCTGAAAAGATATTTATACGGACCTAACGTGAAAAGGGTTGATGCACTAGCGACCCCTAACCTTTTAACCATTTCAGCGCGGGAATCGACTTTGGACGTCAGAATCTAACGACTTTAGACGTCAGAATCTGACGAATAAAGACGATCCCAGCAATGAAAAAAGTAAAAAAGAATATTATAATGGCCGTAGACCCATAAGATAGATTCTAATGAAGCGGAAATAGCTATCTAGACTTTGATGATGAATTCAAATTATAAAAACCCTTTGGTTGCCATGGCTTATACAAAATATTTTAGCGCTTTAGGGGTTAAACGCCCTCGTCGAATATATCATGCACCACATAATAAAAATATACACAATTATACAAGAAGCAGCTAGGGTGGATCCAAAGTAGCCTTATGCTGGAAGGCAGACACATTAACTGTGTGTGTGCATACGTTGCTATATGTGTGGATATGATGCTTTATGTGCATGTGCATATGAAGCTACATGTGGTCTCACCGACCTAAATAAGCCGAAATCACGGCAGGTGTATACTAGTGATAGAATCATCACACAAAATATTTTTTAATGCGGCTGTTTCAACCTCTGTTGAATTAAAAACAAATACAAAGAAGTTTTATTTCTATGGATATTTATTAAGTACACGATGTCTCCTTCATGCTGGATATCAGATATAGGCCTAACTGTTTTGTGATAATCTGACAGGGGATACAGTGGGTTAAAAGGATGTGTGTCTGGTCTGTGAAAGAGGGTATGAATTTAAGCCTAATTTAAACTATGGTGACCATTTTACAAACTAGGGGGCCTAGCTCAAAATCTGTCCGCATGGGTAGCGTTGTAGACGTTGGGCTGACGTTGTACGAATGTTTTACAAATGGTTTGTGTTTTCTTGGGCGTATCCTGGATCATGTGACGCCGGGTCAACAATAACCCTTTACCCTTTAACCCTTTGAACCCTCACGATGCATTAAAGCATTATTTTACATCCCTGAAAACAGACTTAATTTTCCTACAACCCAGGGTTTTAGAACGAAAATTTCCATGAAACTGGCTTAGCAATGCAGGTCAATTTTCTTTAATTTTTAAACCCCATCAAATCATCTTCATCCACTACAAGTCGAGAATTGCGACATCAATTCGCGGCTTGTAGTGGATGAAGATGACAATGTAAAGTCAGGCTTGAAAGGGTCAACCCCCGGTCCCCATTATATTCGTTTCAGATTTTTTTTTTATTAACACATAAAATACCAGCTTTTGAACACGTTAAAGATAAAACGTGACACCAGTCAAAAATATTTCAAAATCGTTGACCTTCATTTCGTCAAATCTGAATAATTTCATTCACTTGAAGTTCACCTTCAAGTGGGTGAAAATTATAATTAAATACCTTGGCAGTTGAAGGGTTAAAGCGCTGAAATATTGTAGTATACACCAAGAGATGAAATTTTCAATTTGAAATCATCATAAATGGCTTAGTTAGCTCTTGCCGATACATTTTAATATCTATATTATGGGTCTACGGCTATTATAAATGTTTTACTTTTTCAGTCCTGAGGTCTATAGAGGTCAGATTCTGACGTCTGAAGTCGGTGCCCACGCTTAAAGGGTTTAATCGCCATTAGGTAACACCTATAGTCTACTGACTGAATAATCCAGACGCCGTAAATCATAGAAAGTGGTCATTTGTCTCATTGTTTAACCCTTACAGCGCCGGTGTCGCATATAATCGGGTTTTAATTTTTTATTAGAACAATAAGTACCACCATTTAAACATGTTAAAGATAAAATATGACATCAATCAGCAATATTTGAAAACAGTTGACCTCCATTTTGTCAAATCTGAATAATTTTCACTCACTTGAAGTTGGGGATCGCGTCAGCGAGACACAATTACAAGTGGGTGAAAATTCTGATTGAATAATTTGGCGGTTAAAGGGTTAACACGATGCAGAGTCCAGCTGTACGTATCAACTTGAGAGAGATGCTCTTTAAATGATATATTTATCCTGACACCAAATTAAAATTCAATCGTTGCGAAGGCACCTCAACATATTTACAGCCCAGGTTTACAATCAAGCCGTTTGAAAAAGACCCGAGGCGTATTTACAACGCCCTTAAGTATTTAATTATATATGCAGGCCTGTTAGAAAAAACATACCTGGATAAATTCACGACACACTTCTTCATTTAATTAAATAACTTATGTGCTAGAATCAAACACCCTCTGTTGTCTAATATCTAAAGTGAAGACATCACATACATAATTGTGCCGTATGTTTTGTGTGAATTTAATTTATTACTCAATTGCTCATCAAAATTTATAAAGCATTATGAATATAATGAATAATTCCTTGAATATTGATAATTATCCATAAGACTATGACCCAATGTTAGACAACCGTACGTCTTCGCCGATGGCCCAGCATTAAATAAATGTTAAAGAAAATTCTATTATGATGAAAGTCATGACATAGAATGATAGAGCGGTGGCCCTGGCGCTGCCTGATTGGAAAGTCGGAGATCCCGGGTTCGAACCCACTCTGGCCTTCAAGTTTCAAAGAAACAAAATGTTTCTTCCCGCTCACTTGTAAAGATGCAATATTGTGAGGAGCGTCTGTGACCGAGAGGTAGCGTGCTCGGCCTCAGATCGCCAGGGCTCGAATTTCGAATCCTGTGCCTGGAGGGCAATGTCATCTCATCCATCTCACCATCCTCATGAGGTTCTTCTGGCTCGGTTTAGCCTATGTGTGCACAAAGGTGGCCTAAAAACCCATTTATTCCATTTGATTGAGAGTGTGATAAATATATGATAGTGTGATCGAGGTGCTAAAAGCCACTAATGAAAATTGCACAGTAGCAGAGGTATTTTGATGGCTGGTTCCGACGTGTATAAAGACTGCCATATTGAGGGGTTTATCCACAGATCCCCTGGTCAACAGACCTCATAGATAATAGGTTCAGATTTTAGTGAAAGTTGAATTTGTGTCATGAAATCCTTCATACAGTTAGCGTTTGTGTTTTTGGTGGCCATTTTGGTCTACACGGTACACGCTCAGGATGAATTAGCAGGTCAGTAGCGCCATCAGTGTTGACCCTTACAGCGCGGAGACCGACTTTAGAGGTCAGAATCTGACGTCTATAGACGTCAGATTCTGACGTCTAAAGTTGATCCTCGTACTGAAAAATATTTCTAAATGACCGTAGACCAATACCATTGGTATTCATAAGAAACAGAAAGAGCAAACTAAGACATTTATATGATGATTTCCAATTACAAAAAACCCTTTGTTATCTTGGTTTATATAAGAATATATTGCTTCAAGTCCAGGGTTGCCAGGGCTGTATCCAAGGTGGGGGGGGGGGGGTTCGGATGTCTGTAACCCCCCTTCCCCCCTGAATATCCTGAAAATTCCTCATTTTTTTAATTTCCTGGGTGGCGTGCACCCCCAATTACCGGGTGGTTGACCTGTAACCCTCCATGTGTCTTAGTCTGGATACGGCCCTGAACATGAGGTATTGCATCTTGGGATTGTGGTAGACGCCTGACCTGACAAGAAAACAGAACACTAATGAAAAAAATTGACAAGACAAAACAAAGTAAATACTAATTAACACTTCTGCTGCTAAATGGTTTGTAACATGTTTTTCCTACATTGCAGCGGGAAATCATGACGCCATTTCCAGCTTCAAATGGCGAAAAAAATTATATTCAGAAAAATTGACATTTTCCAAAATCAATTATTCTATAATATTATTGCGTTTCAGAGGATTGTAGGCTACGCTGATGTGACAATATAACAGATAACTAGCAGAACAACGTGACAAGACAAAACAAAGCAAATACTAATAAAAGAAACATTGCCTTTCAAAAGCAAGCTCCGTCACTGGTTTGTCTGATTCATGGCTATATAAAGACTAGATGCTAAACTAGATGTAAATGGGTGATAACGGAACTTGACCCAATGTTGACCTAATGTTGGACCAGCATCTTTGGTGGTCAACATTGGGTCAACGTTTCAGGCATGAGACATTGACAAAATGACAAAAATACACAAGATATATATCAGACAAAACAAAGTAAATACTAATAAACCTTTCTGATGCTGAATTGTTTGTAACATTTTTTTCCTCTTTTGAAGCTGGAAATTGCGTCAGCAATTTCCAGCTTCAAATGACGAAAAATATTTATATTCAGAAAAATATACTCCAAAATACATTACTTGATAAGAGTATCTATCACAAGACATTTCAATGGCACTTTATTTACTCTGAATCTATCTTAATTTTTCCTCTTTTGACGCAATTCCCAGCTTCAAATGACGAAAAATAATGATATTCATAAAAATTAATCATTTTTTATCACAAGACATTTTAATGACACTTTACACTTTATTTACCTTGAATCATGTCTGAAAAAGGATATAACTAAGGGTGCTAGCGCTACAAGGGTTAAACCTAGTGCTGCTTGCACTGAAAATACACAGTTTCCAGCAAGTTTCACACCAAATGAAATGCCACGGAAATCCATACAATAGTTTGTGAGAGATCCTAAGTTAATCAAATAATTTATTTTCACAGATGCTTATTTTTAGAAATAGTACCAGTTAATATATTTTGTCATTTAAAGCTGCACATTGCGCTAGCATTTCCAGCTTCAAATGAATGAAAAGTTTTAACAAACAATTCAAGCATTACATAAATCAGTTAGGCCTAAGCAAGCAAGCAAGCTGATGAATGAATGAATGAATGAATGAATGAATGAATGAATGAATGAATGAATGAATGAATGAATGAATGAATGAATGAATGAATGAATGTAGAAGTAGAAATGAATGAATGATAAAAATTACAAATTCCGTTTTGTTGGTGTGGGCCTATGCTATGTATTATGTAGGCCTACTCCAGGTGCAAAATACATTTGCATCATTATTATTTGAAATTTTGAGCAAAGTAGGGCTTAGGCCTATTGAATCATCACTAAAGTAATCACATATTAGCCTGCAGGCCCCCGGCAATCGCCAGATGTTGACCCAGTGTCTGTTTAATGTTGGGCCAGCGTCGCAGAGGTGGCCCAACATTGGGTTTGAGTCTTTTGCTGTTTGCTGGCCTACCACGCTATGTGATAGCAAATGGAAATGTCAAAGTTAGAGTCAATGTTCTCTAACATTTTCAGAAGAAATAATATTAATAAAGAATGTGGACACTGTCTGTGCGTAGTCAGACCCCTTGAACTAAATGTACAATTAATTATAAACACAATGCTTGACAGGAGTTTTGGACGACTGGGGCGCAAAATGTCATCTACTACATCATATGTACAACACCAGCATCAGCAGTGTGCACATGATGGGCCCATGCAGGCAGTGCAAGGGGGAATCCCCTGAATCATCATTATTATACAGCTTCCCCCCCCCCCCCTCCCGTGACCCGAGATCAAGCTGACCCCTGATATAGCCACAGAGACAGCAGCAGTGTGCACATGATACTGGGCTTAGGACGTGCACAGCGAGGAATACCCTGTCATACAGAAATTGTCATACAGCCTACAAGCGTGTCTACAGTATAACCACAATACATACAGAGACCGCATCGCTGTCCCTGGGCGGATGCATATTCCCATATTTTTTCATATTCATACATATTTATTATCTGTGCATGTCACTGTCCCACCTAATAATCACATCAAGAAATGAATGATTCCCACCAAGAATAAATATACGAGGTTCATTAGCTGCCGAGATCACACTAAAACCTGGTAATTTCTTAGAAAACAAGGACCTTCTTATTATTAAATAAAATAATTACATGTGCGCATGCCCGTAATCACATTCCTCACGTTGGCAGATCGTCTGAGACACTGGCCCAACAGTAAACCACCTTCTCAGTATAGGCCCTCTCAGTATAGGCGGTGTACACTCAGGCTCTCACATGGCAGGCTCAGAAAGTCACCCTCGTCTCTACTCTAACATTACCTATTACAGCATCAGGTCAGTGAATAAATTGGTAAAATACACCTTTTTTTCTTCTTTAGTATTTTAACCCTTACAGCGATGGGATCGACTTTAGATGTCAGAATCTGACGTCTGTAGACGTCAGATTCTGACATCTAAAGTCAATCCCCGAGCTGTAAGAGTAGGCCTAGAAATATTTAAAATGGCCGTGGACCAGTAACATAGGTATTCAAATGAAGCGGAAAGAGCTAACTAAGACATTTATGACGATTAATGCACAAATATTTCAGCATTAAATCTGCTTGAAGCCATGTGTAGCCTATACACGGGCGTAGCAGGACAAGGTTTAACGTGTAGTTGGAAATATACAGGTTGTGAAGCTGGAGAGCGCACGTGTGATTGTAATACTGTAGATCTGGTAATATTCGCGAGATTTTAATTTTCGAACTTAAAAATCTCGCTATATTATTACAATAGCGCTACAATCATCGTAAGTGATTATTCCCGATTTTATCACTTGTAGACTTCAGAAAAAATCCCAAAATCCCTATTTGCAAAGTTCTAAACACGCGAAAATTACCAGATCTACAGTATATGTTTGCTGATAGAGTGAATAGGCCTAGCTGTACAGATTTACAGCACATTTTTTGTTTTTAAATTAAGGTGGACCCATTGCTTGCTGAGTCGTTTCTTACTACCATTCATCCATTTGACCCTAGAATTGCAACTGCAATTTCTAGCTTTAAATAACGAAAATATATGTTTATTTATGACATCTACTTGATCAAATTATTCACTCAAAGCAGCTGCGTCGTTTGCTTCACTCGTCATAAATATTCAACTCGTGACGGACCCTACCCCTTGCGAAGGTTAACCACGTCGCGCATGCTGGTGGGCCTACAGGCATGTTCGCAGAGCACAGATCATGTTGATCTGTGCTCTGCGAACGTGACGACCCGGAACGTATCTAAATGAGCATCCAACACAAACTTTTAAATTTCAGTGCCGTTTTCTTTTGTTAGAAATGTGTCTGAAAAGGTATTTATACGGACCCAACGTGAAAGGCACTATAGCGACACATTGACCCAAACCCTAACGTCTTTAGACGTCAGAATATCTGACGACTTTAGACGTCAGATTCTGACGTCTAAAGTTGATCCCCGCACTGAAAAAAAAGTTTTTTAAAATTATAATGGCAGTAGACCCATAAATAGATTCAAATGAAGCGGAAAGAGATAACTAAGACATTTATGATGATTTCAAAAAAAACACCTTTGGTTGCATTGGTTTATACAAAAATATGTTTTCGCATTAAGGGGTAAACCCCAAAGATACCGCGCGAAATTAGCGTCGATACACTGGCCTCAACCTTAACTCGACAAGGCCGCCAATAACGTGATCGCCTAGTCACATTGAGAAGGGAGAAACAATATCTCTGAAAAACTCACAGAAGAGCAGCGGGGCACGAGCTCGGTACGCATGCATGATTGGCGACGCAGTCACGCGGTATAGCCTATCAGTACCGTGCCGTTGTAATATGATCCGTTATGCTTTGTATCTGATGCGAGCATATGATGCGCAATTAATTTGTGCATAACTTTTTTCATAAGAAAACTTAAGATTTATTTTCTAATTAAAATTAGAGAAACTTAAGATAATCTTACTTTTAAGATTCTGGGATGAGCCTCAGATATAATATAAACAAATCAGCATATATACCCATGAAGTAAGTAGGCCTACATGATCAATGTCTGCGGCATTTTATGGCATCAGCTTATATGAAACTGTACGATGTAGATTCAATGTGTAGGTCCAGGTCAAAACAAACCAATATTAGGTCAGCGTCTGGTTCTTGTGACGCCCGGCCTAGGGGTCTACTCACTTAAAGCGCTGATTTTTTTTTAATGTGAACCATGGAGATCAAAGGGTTTTTTTCAATTTAAAATCATTATAAGTTAGCTCTTCCTGATTCATTTGAATATCTATGTTATTGGTCTACGGCCATTACAAATATTTTTTACTCTTACAGTGCGGGGATCGACTTAATGTCGTCAGAATCTCACATCTACCGAAGTTAGATTCTGACGTCTAAAGTATATTCCCGCGCTATAAGGGTTAACCCTTAAACATTGTCGTATAAACCAAAATACCAATTGTTTTATTCAAATTGATATCATCATAAATATCTTAGTTAGCTCTTGCCGATTCATTTGAATATCTATGTTATGGGTCTACCTTCATTATAAATGTTTTACTTTTTCAGTCTTGACGTCTATATAGAGGTAAGATTCTGACGTCTAAAGTCGGTGTCCGTCCTGAAAGGGTTTATTCGCCATTCGGTAAACGCCTATTGTCTACCAACTGAATAATTCAGACGCCGTAAATCATAGAAAGTGATCATCTGTCTCATTGTTTAACACGATACAGAGTCCAACTGTGTCGACTTGAGAGAGCTGTTCTTTGAATGATATATTTATCCTAACACCAAATTGGAAATTCAAACGTAGCGAAGACACCTCAACATATTTACAGCCCAGGTTTACAATCAACATGATCCCGCCTGAAAAAGACCGGAGCTGTATTGATATATTTACAACGTCCTTATTTTTTTATCTAATTAAATGTAGGCCTGGTAAAATAAAACATACTTTGATATATTCACGACGCCCTTCTTCATTTAATTAAATAACTTATGTGCTGGAATCAAACACCCTCTGCTGTCTAATATCTAAAGTGGAGACATCACATACATAATTGTGCCGTATATTTATATCATCTGGAGAGATGTCTTGTGTGAATTTATGAAAAATTTATGAAGCATTATGAATATAATAAATAATTCCTTGAATATTGATAATTATCCATAAGACTATGACCCAATGTTAGACGACGGTACGTCTCCGATGATAGCCCAGCATTAAATAAATGTTGAAGAAAATTCTATTATGGTGAAAGTCATGGCATAGAGTGATAGGGCGGGGGTCCTGGCGCTGCCTGACTGGAAAGTCGGAGATCGCGGGTTCAAACCCCACTCTTGTCTTCAAGTTTCAAAGAAACAAAATGTTTCTTCCCCGCTCCCTCGTAAAGATGCAATATTGTGAGGAGCGTCTGTGGCCGAGAGGTAGCGTGCTCGGCCTCATGCAGACCGCCAGGGCCCGAATTTCGAATCCTGTGCCTGGAAGGAAATGTCATCTCATTCATGTCACCATCCTCAGGAGGCTCGGTTTAGCCTATGTGTGCACAAAGGTGGGCTAAAAACCCATTCTTTTTATTTGATTTAAAAAGTGATAAATATATGATAGTGTGAGGTGCTAAAAGCCAGTAATGAAAATTGCACGGTAACAGAGATATTTTGATGGCTGGTTCCGACGTGTATAAGAATGCCAATGAGGGCTTTGGTCACAGATCTCCTCGTCAGCAGACTAACACAGATAATAGATCAGATATTAGTGAAAGTTGAATTTGTGTCATGAAATCCTTCATACAGTTAGCGTTTGTGTTATTGGTGGCCCTTTTGGTCCACACGGTACACGCTCAGGATGGATTAGCAGGTAGCAGGTAGCAGTAGCGCCATCAGTGTTGACCCTTACAGCGCGGAGACCAACTTTAGACGTCAGAATCTGACGTCTATAGACGTCAGATTCTGACGTCTAAAGTTGATCCTCTTACTGAAAAATATTTCTAAATGGCTGTAGACCAATACCATTGGTATTCAGAAGAAACAGAAAGAGCTAACTAAGACATTTATATGATGATTTTGAATTACAAATAACCCTTTGTTATCTTGGTTTATATAAGAATATAGCAGCGCTTCAAGTCGGGTGTCTGTAACCCCCCCCCCCCTGAATATCCCGAAAATTTCTCATTTTTCTAATTTCCTGGGGGGCGTGCACCCCCAATTACCGGGTAGCTGACCTGTAACCCTCCATGTGTCTTAGTCTGGATACGGCCCTGAACATGAGGTATTGCATCTTGGGATTGTGGTAGACGCCTGACCTGACAATAAAACAGAACACTAATGAAAAAAATTGACAAGACAAAACAAAATAAATACTAATTAAAACTTCCGCTGCTAAATTGTTTGTAACATGTTTTTCCTCCATTGCAGCGGGAAATCCTGACGCCATTTCCAGCTTCAAATGGCGAAAAAAATTATATTCAGAAAAATTGACATTTTCCAAAATCAATTATTTCATAATATTATTGCGTTTCAGAGGATTGTAGGCTACGCTGATGTGACAATATAACAGATAACTAGCAGAACAACGTGACAAGACAAAACAAAGCAAATACTAATAAAAGAAACATTGCCTATCAAAAGCAAGCTCCGTCACTGGTTTGTCTAATTCATGGCTATATAAAGACTAGATGCTAAACTAGATGTAAATGGGTGATAACGGAACTTGACCCAATGTTGACCTAATGTTGGACCAGCATCTTTGGTGGTCAACATTGGGTCAACGTTTCAGGCATGAGACATTGACAAAATGACAAAAATACACAAGATATATATCAGACAAAACAAAGTAAATACTAATAAACCTTTCTGATGCTGAATTGTTTGTAACATTTTTTTCCTCTTTTGAAGCTGGAAATTGCGTCAGCAATTTCCAGCTTCAAATGACGAAAAATATTTATATTCAGAAAAATATACCCCAAAATACATTACTTGATAAGAGTATCTATCACAAGACATTTCAATGGCACTTTATTTACTCTGAATCTATCTTAATTTTTCCTCTTTTGACGCAATTCCCAGCTTCAAATGACGAAAAATAATGATATTCATAAAAATTAATCATTTTTTATCACAAGACATTTTAATGACACTTTACACTTTATTTACCTTGAATCATGTCTGAAAAAGGATATAACTAAGGGTGCTAGCGCTACAAGGGTTAAACCTAGTGCTGCTTGCACTGAAAATACACAGTTTCCAGCAAGTTTCACACCAAATGAAATGCCACGGAAATCCATACAATAGTTTGTGAGAGATCCTAAGTTAATCAAATAATTTATTTTCACAGATGCTTATTTTTAGAAATAGTACCAGGTAATATATTTTGTCATTTAAAGCTGCACATTGCGCTAGCATTTCCAGCTTCAAATGAATGAAAAGTTTCAACAAACAATTCAAGCAATAAATAAATCAGTTAGGCCTAAGCAAGCAAGCAAGCTGATGAATGAATGAATGAATGAATGAATGAATGAATGAATGAATGAATGAATGAATGAATGAATGAATGAATGAATGTAGAAGTAGAAATGAATGAATGATAAAAATTACAAATTCCGTTTTGTTTGTGTGGGCCTATGCTATGTATTATGTAGGCCTACTCCAGGTGCAAAATACATTTGCATCATTATTATTTGAAATTTTGAGCGAAGTAGGGCTTAGGCCTATTGAATCATCACTAAAGTAATCACATATTAGCCTGCAGGCCCCCGGCAATCGCCAGATGTTGACCCAGTGTCTGTTTAATGTTGGGCCAGCGTCGCAGAGGTGGCCCAACATTGGGTTTGAGTCTTTTGCTGTTTGCTGGCCTACCACGCTATGTGATAGCAAATGGAAATGTCAAAGTTAGAGTCAATGTTCTCTAACATTTTCAGAAGAAATAATATCAATAAAGAATGTGGACACTGTCTGTGCGTAGTCAGACCCCTTGAACTAAATGTACAATTAATTATAAACACAATGCTTGACAGGAGTTTTGGACGACTGGGGCGCAAAATGTCATCTACTACATCATATGTACAACACCAGCATCAGCAGTGTGCACATGATGGGCCCATGCAGGCAGTGCAAGGGGGAATCCCTGAATCATCATTATTATACAGCTTCCCCCCCCCCCTCCAGTGACCCGAGATCAAGCTGACCCCTGATATAGCACAGAGACAGCAGCAGTGTGCACATGATACTGGGCTTAGGACGTGCACAGCGAGGAATACCCAAAGTTGTCATACAGAAATTCTCATACAGCCTACAAGCGTGTCTACAGTATAACCACAATACATACAGAGACCGCATCGCTGTCCCTGGGCGGATGCATATTCCCATATTTTTTCATATTCATACATATTTATTATCTGTGCATGTCACTGTCCCACCTAATAATCACATCAAGAAATGAATGATTCCCACCAAGAATAAATATACGAGGTTCATTAGCTGCCGAGATCACACTAAAACCTGGTAATTTCTTAGAAAACAAGGACCTTCTTATTATTAAATAAAATAATTACATGTGCGCATGCCCGTAATCACATTCCTCACGTTGGCAGATCGTCTGAGACACTGGCCCAACATTAAACCACCTTCTCAGTATAGGCCCTCTCAGTATAGGCGGTGTACACTCAGGCTCTCACATGGCAGGCTCAGAAAGTCACCATCGTCTCTACTCTAACATTACCTATTACAGCATCAGGTCAGTGAATAAATTGGTAAAATACACCTTTTTTCTTCTTTAGTATTTTAACCCTTACAGCGATGGGATCGACTTTAGATGTCAGAATCTGACGTCTGTAGACGTCAGATTCTGACATCTAAAGTCGATCCCCGAGCTGTAAGAGTAGGCCTAGAAATATTTAAAATGGCCGTGGACCAATAACATAGGTATTCAAATGAAGCGGAAAGAGCTAACTAAGACATTTATGATGATTAATGCACAAATATTTCAGCATTAAATCTGCTTGAAGCCATGTGTAGCCTATACACGGGCGTAGCAGGACAAGGTTTAACGTGTAGTTGGAAATATACAGGTTGTGAAGCTGGAGAGCGCACGTGTGATTGTAATACTGTAGATCTGGTGATATTCGCGAGATTTTAATTTTCGAACTTAAAAATCTCGCTATATTATTACAATAGCGCTACAATCATCGTAAGTGATTATTCCCGATTTTATCACTTGTAGACTTCAGAAAAAATCCCAAAATCCCTATTTTCAAAGATCTAAACACGCGAAAATTACCAGATCTACAGTATATGTTTGCTGATAGAGTGAATAGGCCTAGCTGTACAGATTTACAGCACATTTTTTGTTTTTAAATTAAGGTGGACCCATTGCTTGCTGAGTCGTTTCTTACTACCATTCATCCATTTGACCCTAGAATTGCAACT
This sequence comes from Flabesymbios commensalis, assembly GCA_964017125.1. Classification (NCBI taxonomy): domain Eukaryota; kingdom Metazoa; phylum Annelida; class Polychaeta; order Terebellida; family Flabelligeridae; genus Flabesymbios; species Flabesymbios commensalis. The sequence goes on from OZ024909.1 coordinate 82,200,347, forward strand.
GCAATTTCTAGCTTTAAATAACGAAAATATATGTTTATTTATGACATCTACTTGATCAAATTATTCACTCAAAGCAGCTGCGTCGTTTGCTTCACTCGTCATAAATATTCAACTCGTGACGGACCCTACCCCTTGCGAAGGTTAACCACGTCGCGCATGCTGGTGGGCCTACAGGCATGTTCGCAGAGCACAGATCATGTTGATCTGTGCTCTGCGAACGTGACGACCCGGAACGTATCTAAATGAGCATCCAACACAAACTTTTAAATTTCAGTGCCGTTTTCTTTTGTTAGAAATGTGTCTGAAAAGGTATTTATACGGACCCAACGTGAAAGGCACTATAGCGACACATTGACCCAAACCCTAACGTCTTTAGACGTCAGAATATCTGACGACTTTAGACGTCAGATTCTGACGTCTAAAGTTGATCCCCGCACTGAAAAAAAAGTTTTTTAAAATTATAATGGCAGTAGACCCATAAATAGATTCAAATGAAGCGGAAAGAGATAACTAAGACATTTATGATGATTTCAAAAAAAACACCTTTGGTTGCATTGGTTTATACAAAAATATGTTTTCGCATTAAGGGGTAAACCCCAAAGATACCGCGCGAAATTAGCGTCGATACACTGGCCTCAACCTTAACTCGACAAGGCCGCCAATAACGTGATCGCCTAGTCACATTGAGAAGGGAGAAACAATATCTCTGAAAAACTCACAGAAGAGCAGCGGGGCACGAGCTCGGTACGCATGCATGATTGGCGACGCAGTCACGCGGTATAGCCTATCAGTACCGTGCCGTTGTAATATGATCCGTTATGCTTTGTATCTGATGCGAGCATATGATGCGCAATTAATTTGTGCATAACTTTTTTCATAAGAAAACTTAAGATTTATTTTCTAATTAAAATTAGAGAAACTTAAGATAATCTTACTTTTAAGATTCTGGGATGAGCCTCAGATATAATATAAACAAATCAGCATATATACCCATGAAGTAAGTAGGCCTACATGATCAATGTCTGCGGCATTTTATGGCATCAGCTTATATGAAACTGTACGATGTAGATTCAATGTGTAGGTCCAGGTCAAAACAAACCAATATTAGGTCAGCGTCTGGTTCTTGTGACGCCCGGCCTGGGGGTCTACTCACTTAAGGCGCTGATTTTTTTTTAATGTGAACCATGGAGATCAAAGGGTTTTTTTCAATTTAAAATCATTATAAGTTAGCTCTTCCTGATTCATTTGAATATCTATGTTATTGGTCTACGGCCATTACAAATATTTTTTACTCTTACAGTGCGGGGATCGACTTAATGTCGTCAGAATCTCACATCTACCGAAGTTAGATTCTGACGTCTAAAGTATATTCCCGCGCTATAAGGGTTAACCCTTAAACATTGTCGTATAAACCAAAATACCAATTGTTTTATTCAAATTGATATCATCATAAATATCTTAGTTAGCTCTTGCCGATTCATTTGAATATCTATGTTATGGGTCTACCTTCATTATAAATGTTTTACTTTTTCAGTCTTGACGTCTATATAGAGGTAAGATTCTGACGTCTAAAGTCGGTGTCCGTCCTGAAAGGGTTTATTCGCCATTCGGTAAACGCCTATTGTCTACCAACTGAATAATTCAGACGCCGTAAATCATAGAAAGTGATCATCTGTCTCATTGTTTAACACGATACAGAGTCCAACTGTGTCGACTTGAGAGAGCTGTTCTTTGAATGATATATTTATCCTAACACCAAATTGGAAATTCAAACGTAGCGAAGACACCTCAACATATTTACAGCCCAGGTTTACAATCAACATGATCCCGCCTGAAAAAGACCGGAGCTGTATTGATATATTTACAACGTCCTTATTTTTTTATCTAATTAAATGTAGGCCTGGTAAAATAAAACATACTTTGATATATTCACGACGCCCTTCTTCATTTAATTAAATAACTTATGTGCTGGAATCAAACACCCTCTGCTGTCTAATATCTAAAGTGGAGACATCACATACATAATTGTGCCGTATATTTATATCATCTGGAGAGATGTCTTGTGTGAATTTATGAAAAATTTATGAAGCATTATGAATATAATGAATAATTCCTTGAATATTGATAATTATCCATAAGACTATGACCCAATGTTAGACGACGGTACGTCTCCGATGATAGCCCAGCATTAAATAAATGTTGAAGAAAATTCTATTATGGTGAAAGTCATGGCATAGAGTGATAGGGCGGGGGTCCTGGCGCTGCCTGACTGGAAAGTCGGAGATCGCGGGTTCAAACCCCACTCTTGTCTTCAAGTTTCAAAGAAACAAAATGTTTCTTCCCCGCTCCCTCGTAAAGATGCAATATTGTGAGGAGCGTCTGTGGCCGAGAGGTAGCGTGCTCGGCCTCATGCAGACCGCCAGGGCCCGAATTTCGAATCCTGTGCCTGGAAGGAAATGTCATCTCATTCATGTCACCATCCTCAGGAGGCTCGGTTTAGCCTATGTGTGCACAAAGGTGGGCTAAAAACCCATTCTTTTTATTTGATTTAAAAAGTGATAAATATATGATAGTGTGAGGTGCTAAAAGCCAGTAATGAAAATTGCACGGTAACAGAGATATTTTGATGGCTGGTTCCGACGTGTATAAGAATGCCAATGAGGGCTTTGGTCACAGATCTCCTCGTCAGCAGACTAACACAGATAATAGATCAGATATTAGTGAAAGTTGAATTTGTGTCATGAAATCCTTCATACAGTTAGCGTTTGTGTTATTGGTGGCCCTTTTGGTCCACACGGTACACGCTCAGGATGGATTAGCAGGTAGCAGGTAGCAGTAGCGCCATCAGTGTTGACCCTTACAGCGCGGAGACCAACTTTAGACGTCAGAATCTGACGTCTATAGACGTCAGATTCTGACGTCTAAAGTTGATCCTCTTACTGAAAAATATTTCTAAATGGCTGTAGACCAATACCATTGGTATTCAGAAGAAACAGAAAGAGCTAACTAAGACATTTATATGATGATTTTGAATTACAAATAACCCTTTGTTATCTTGGTTTATATAAGAATATAGCAGCGCTTCAAGTCGGGTGTCTGTAACCCCCCCCCCTGAATATCCCGAAAATTTCTCATTTTTCTAATTTCCTGGGGGGCGTGCACCCCCAATTACCGGGTAGCTGACCTGTAACCCTCCATGTGTCTTAGTCTGGATACGGCCCTGAACATGAGGTATTGCATCTTGGGATTGTGGTAGACGCCTGACCTGACAATAAAACAGAACACTAATGAAAAAAATTGACAAGACAAAACAAAATAAATACTAATTAAAACTTCCGCTGCTAAATTGTTTGTAACATGTTTTTCCTCCATTGCAGCGGGAAATCCTGACGCCATTTCCAGCTTCAAATGGCGAAAAAAATTATATTCAGAAAAATTGACATTTTCCAAAATCAATTATTTCATAATATTATTGCGTTTCAGAGGATTGTAGGCTACGCTGATGTGACAATATAACAGATAACTAGCAGAGCAACGTGACAAGACAAAACAAAGCAAATACTAATAAAAGAAACATTGCCTATCAAAAGCAAGCTCCGTCACTGGTTTGTCTAATTCATGGCTATATAAAGACTAGATGCTAAACTAGATGTAAATGGGTGATAACGGAACTTGACCCAATGTTGACCTAATGTTGGACCAGCATCTTTGGTGGTCAACATTGGGTCAACGTTTCAGGCATGAGACATTGACAAAATGACAAAAATACACAAGATATATATCAGACAAAACAAAGTAAATACTAATAAACCTTTCTGATGCTGAATTGTTTGTAACATTTTTTTCCTCTTTTGAAGCTGGAAATTGCGTCAGCAATTTCCAGCTTCAAATGACGAAAAATATTTATATTCAGAAAAATATACCCCAAAATACATTACTTGATAAGAGTATCTATCACAAGACATTTCAATGGCACTTTATTTACTCTGAATCTATCTTAATTTTTCCTCTTTTGACACAATTCCCAGCTTCAAATGACGAAAAATAATGATATTCATAAAAATTAATCATTTTTTATCACAAGACATTTTAATGACACTTTACACTTTATTTACCTTGAATCATGTCTGAAAAAGGATATAACTAAGGGTGCTAGCGCTACAAGGGTTAAACCTAGTGCTGCTTGCACTGAAAATACACAGTTTCCAGCAAGTTTCACACCAAATGAAATGCCACGGAAATCCATACAATAGTTTGTGAGAGATCCTAAGTTAATCAAATAATTTATTTTCACAGATGCTTATTTTTAGAAATAGTACCAGGTAATATATTTTGTCATTTAAAGCTGCACATTGCGCTAGCATTTCCAGCTTCAAATGAATGAAAAGTTTCAACAAACAATTCAAGCAATAAATAAATCAGTTAGGCCTAAGCAAGCAAGCAAGCTGATGAATGAATGAATGAATGAATGAATGAATGAATGAATGAATGAATGAATGAATGAATGAATGAATGAATGAATGTAGAAGTAGAAATGAATGAATGATAAAAATTACAAATTCCGTTTTGTTTGTGTGGGCCTATGCTATGTATTATGTAGGCCTACTCCAGGTGCAAAATACATTTGCATCATTATTATTTGAAATTTTGAGCGAAGTAGGGCTTAGGCCTATTGAATCATCACTAAAGTAATCACATATTAGCCTGCAGGCCCCCGGCAATCGCCAGATGTTGACCCAGTGTCTGTTTAATGTTGGGCCAGCGTCGCAGAGGTGGCCCAACATTGGGTTTGAGTCTTTTGCTGTTTGCTGGCCTACCACGCTATGTGATAGCAAATGGAAATGTCAAAGTTAGAGTCAATGTTCTCTAACATTTTCAGAAGAAATAATATCAATAAAGAATGTGGACACTGTCTGTGCGTAGTCAGACCCCTTGAACTAAATGTACAATTAATTATAAACACAATGCTTGACAGGAGTTTTGGACGACTGGGGCGCAAAATGTCATCTACTACATCATATGTACAACACCAGCATCAGCAGTGTGCACATGATGGGCCCATGCAGGCAGTGCAAGGGGGAATCCCTGAATCATCATTATTATACAGCTTCCCCCCCCCCCCTCCAGTGACCCGAGATCAAGCTGACCCCTGATATAGCACAGAGACAGCAGCAGTGTGCACATGATACTGGGCTTAGGACGTGCACAGCGAGGAATACCCAAAGTTGTCATACAGAAATTCTCATACAGCCTACAAGCGTGTCTACAGTATAACCACAATACATACAGAGACCGCATCGCTGTCCCTGGGCGGATGCATATTCCCATATTTTTTCATATTCATACATATTTATTATCTGTGCATGTCACTGTCCCACCTAATAATCACATCAAGAAATGAATGATTCCCACCAAGAATAAATATACGAGGTTCATTAGCTGCCGAGATCACACTAAAACCTGGTAATTTCTTAGAAAACAAGGACCTTCTTATTATTAAATAAAATAATTACATGTGCGCATGCCCGTAATCACATTCCTCACGTTGGCAGATCGTCTGAGACACTGGCCCAACATTAAACCACCTTCTCAGTATAGGCCCTCTCAGTATAGGCGGTGTACACTCAGGCTCTCACATGGCAGGCTCAGAAAGTCACCATCGTCTCTACTCTAACATTACCTATTACAGCATCAGGTCAGTGAATAAATTGGTAAAATACACCTTTTTTCTTCTTTAGTATTTTAACCCATACAGCGATGGGATCGACTTTAGATGTCAGAATCTGACGTCTGTAGACGTCAGATTCTGACATCTAAAGTCGATCCCCGAGCTGTAAGAGTAGGCCTAGAAATATTTAAAATGGCCGTGGACCAATAACATAGGTATTCACATAAAGCGGAAAGAGCTAACTAAGACATTTATGATGATTAATGCACAAATATTTCAGCATTAAATCTGCTTGAAGCCATGTGTAGCCTATACACGGGCGTAGCAGGACAAGGTTTAACGTGTAGTTGGAAATATACAGGTTGTGAAGCTGTAGAGCGCACGTGTGATTGTAATACTGTAGATCTGGTAATATTCGCGAGATTTTAATTTTCGAATTTAAAAATCTCGCTATATTATTACAATAGCGCTACAATCATCGTAAGTGATTATTCCCGATTTTATCACTTGTAGACTTCAGAAAAAATCCCAAAATCCCTATTTGCAAAGATCTAAACACGCGAAAATTACCAGATCTACAGTATATGTTTGCTGATAGAGTGAATAGGCCTAGCTGTACAGATTTACAGCACATTTTTTGCTTTTAAATTAAGGTGGACCCATTGCTTGCTGGGTCGTTTCTTACTACCATTCATCCATTTGACCCTAGAATTGCAACTGCAATTTCTAGCTTTAAATAACGAAAATATATGTTTATTTATGACATTTTCTTGATCAAATTATTCGCTCAAAGCACTTCACTCGTCATAAATATTTACCTCGCAGCGGACCCTACCCCTTGCGAAAGTTACCCACGTCGCGCATGCAGGTGGGCCTATACAGGCAAAATTCATGTTTATCTGTGCTCAGCGAACGGGACGACCCGGAACGTATCTAAATGAGCATGCATCCAACACAAACTTTTAAATATCATTGTTGTTTTCTTTTGTTAGAAATGTGCCTGAAAAGATATTTATTCGGACCTAACGTGAAAAGGGTTGATGCACTAGCGACCCCTAACCTTTTAACCATTTCAGAGCGGGAATCGACTTTGGACGTCAGAATCTAACGACTTTAGACGTCAGAATCTGACGAATAAAGACGATCCCAGCAATGAAAAAAGTAAAAAAGAATATTATAATGGCCGTAGACCCATAAGATAGATTCTAATGAAGCGGAAATAGCTATCTAGACTTTGATGATGAATTCAAATTATAAAAACCCTTTGGTTGCCATGGTTTATACAAAATATTTTAGCGCTTTAGGGGTTAAACGCCCTCGTCGAATATATCATGCACCACATAATAAAAATATACACAATTATACAAGAAGCAGCTAGGGTGGATCCAAAGTAGCCTTATGCTGGAAGGCAGACACATTAACTGTGTGTGTGCATACGTTGCTATATGTGTAGATATGATGCTTTATGTGCATGTGCATATGAAGCTACATGTGGTCTCACCGCCCTAAATAAGCCGAAATCACGGCAGGTGTATGCTAGTGATAGAATCATCACACAAAATATTTTTCAATGCGGCTGTTTCAACCTCTGTTGAATCAAAAACAAATACAAAGAAGTTTTATTTCTATGGATATTTATTAAGTACACGATGTCTCCTTCATGCTGGATATCAGATATAGGCCTAACTGTTTTGTGATAATCTGACAGGGGATACAGTGGGTTAAAAGGATGTGTGTCTGGTCTGTGAAAGAGGGTATGAATTTAAGCCTAATTTAAACTATGGTGACCATTTTACAAACTAGGGGGCCTAGCTCAAAATCTGTCCGCATGGGTAGCGTTGTAGACGTTGGGCTGACGTTGTACGAATGTTTTACAAATGGTTTGTGTTTTCTTGGGCGTATCCTGGATTATGTGACGCCGGGTCAACAATAACCCTTTACCCTTCAACCCTTTGAACCCTCACGATGCATTAAAGCATTATTTTACATCCCTGAAAACAGACTTAATTTTCCTACAACCCAGGGTTTTAGAACGAAAATTTCCATGAAACTGGCTTAGCAATGCAGGTCAATTTTCTTTAATTTTTACACCCCATCAAATCATCTTCATCCACTACAAGTCGAGAATTGCGACATCAAATCGCGGCTTGTAGTGGATGACGATGACAATGTAAAGTCAGGCTTGAAAGGGTCACCGCCGGTCCCCATTATATTTGTTTCAGATTTTTTTTTATTAACACATAAAATACCAGCTTTTGAACACGTTGAAGATAAAACGTGACACCAATCAAAAATATGTCAAAATGTTTGACATCCATTTCGTCAAAAATCTGAATAATTTTCACTCTCTTAAAGTTGTGGACCGCGTCAGCGAGACACAACTTCAAGAGAGTGAAAATTATAATTAAATAACTGGGTTGAAGGGTTAAAGCCAAGTTAAAGCGCTGAAATATTGTCGTATTAACCAAGAGATCAAATTTTCAATTTGAAATCATCATAAATGACTTACTGATCTCGTTCCGCCTTATTTGTATACATTATTTTCCAGTCCTGACGACTATAGAGGTCGGATTCTGACGTCTAAAGTCGTTGCCCGCACTGAAAGAGTTTAATCGCCATTCGTTAACGCCTATAGTCTACCAACTGAATAATACAGACGCCATAAATCATAGAAAGTGGTCGTTTGTCTCATTGTTTAACACGATACAGAATCCAGCTATGTCAACTTGAGAGTGATGTTCTTTAAATTATATATTTATCCTGACACCTAATTGGAAATTCAATCGTTGCGAAGGCACCTCAACATTTTTACAGCCCACGTTTACAATCAAGCCGTTTGAAAAAGACCCGAGGCGTATTTACAACGCCCTTAAGTATTTAATTATATATGCATGCCTGTTAGAGAAAACCATACCTGGATATATTCACGACGCCCTTCTTCATTTAATTAAATAACTTATGTGCTAGAATCAAACACCCTCTGTTGTCTAATATCTAAAGTGAAGACATCACATACATAATTGTGCCGTATGTCTTGTGTGAATTTAATGTATTACTCAATTGCTCATCAAAATTTATGAAGCATTATGAATATAATGAATAATTCCTTGAATATTGATAATTATCCATAAGACTATGACCCGATGTTAGACAACTGTACGTCTTCGCCGCTGGCCTAGCATTAAATAAATGTTGAAGAAAATTCTATTATATGGTGAAAGTCATGACATAGAGTGATAGGGCGGGGGCCCTGGCGCTGCCTGATTGGAAAGTCGAAGATCCCGGGTTCGAACCCACTCTGGCCTTCAAGTTTCAAAGAAAAAAAATGTTTCTTCCCGCTCACTCGTAAAGATGCAATATTGTGAGGAGCGTCTGTGATGGAGAGGTAGCATGCTCGGCCTCAGACCGCCAGGGCGCGAATTTCGAATCCTGTGCCTGGAGGGCAATGTCATCTCATCCATCTCACCATCCTCATGAGGTTCTTCTGGCTCGGTTTAGCCTATGTGTGCACAAAGGTGGGCTAAAAACCCATTCTTTTTATTTGATTTAAAGAGTGATAAATATATGATAGTGTGAGGTGCTAAAAGCCAGTAATGAGAATTGCACGGTAACAGAGGTATTTTGATGGCTGGTTCCGACGTGTATAAGACTGCCAATGAGGGGTTTGGTCACAGATCTCCTCGTCAACAGACTAACACAGATAATAGATCAGATATTAATGAAAGTGGAATTTGTGTCATGAAATCCTTCATACAGTTAGCAGTTGTGTTATTGGTGGCCCTTTTGGTCTACACGGTACACGCTCAGGATGAATTAGCAGGTCAGTAGCGCCATCAGTGTTGACCCTTACAGCGCGGAGACCGACTATAGACGTCAGAATCTGACGTCTATAGACGTCAGATTCTGACGTCTAAAGTTGATCCTCGTACTGAAAAATATTTCTAAATAGCTGTAGACCAATACCATTGGTATTCAGAAGAAACAGAAAGAGCAAACTAAGACATTTATATGATGATTTTGAATTACAAATAACCCTTTGTTATCTTGGTTTATATAAGAATATAGCAGCGCTTCAAGTCGGGTGTCTGTAACCCCCCCCCCCTGAATATCCCGAACATTCCTCATTTTTTTAATTTCCTGGGGGGCGTGCACCCCCAATTACCGGGTGGTTGACCTGTAACCCTCCATGTGTCTTAGTCTGGATACGGCCCTGAACATGAGGTATTGCATCTTGGGATCGTGGTAGACGCCTGACCTGACAATAAAACAGAAAACTTATGACAAAAATTGGCAAGACAAAACAAAGTAAATACTAATTAACACTTCTGCTGCTAAATTGTTTTTAACATGTTTTTCTTCCATTGCAGCGGGAAATCCTGACGCCATTTCCAGCTTCAAATGGCGAAAAAAATTATATTCAGAAAAATTGACATTTTCCAAAATCAATTATTTTATAATATTATTGCGTTTCAGAGGTTTGTAGGCTACGCTGATGTGACAATATAACAGATAACTAGCAGAACAACGTGACAAGACAAAACAAAGCAAATACTAATAAAAGAAACATTGCCTTTCAAAAGCAAGCTCCGTCACTGGTTTGTCTAATTCATGGCTACACTATGAGACTAGATGCTACACTAGATGTAAATGGGTGATAACGGAACTTGACCCAATGTTGACCTAATGTTGGACCAGCATCTTTGGTGGTCAACATTGGGTCAACGTTTCAGGCATGAGACATTGACAAAATGTTCTTTCTGATGCTGAATTGTCTGTAACATTTTTTCCCTCTTTTGAAGCTGGAAATTGCGTCAGCAATTTCCAGCTTCAAATGACGAAAAATATTTATATTCAGAAAAATATACTCCAAAATACATTACTTGATAAGAGTATCTATCACAAGACATTACAATGGCACTTTATTTACTCCGAATCTATCTTAATTTTTCCTCTTTTGACGCAATTCCCAGCTTCAAATGACGAAAAATAATGATATTCATAAAAATTAATCATTTTTTATCACAAGACATTTTAATGACACTTTACACTTTATTTACCTTGAATCATGTCTGAAAAAGGATATAACTAAGGGTGCTAGCGCTACAAGGGTTAAACCTAGTGCTGCTTGCACTGAAAATACACAGTTTCCAGCAAGTTTCACACTAAATGAAATGCCACGGAAATCCATACAATAGTTTGTGAGAGATCCTAAGTTAATCAAATAATTTATTTTCACAGATGTTTATTTTTAGAAATAGCACCAGTTAATATATTTTGTCATTTAAAGCTGCACATTGCGCTAGCATTTCCAGCTTCAAATGAATGAAAAGTTTCAACAAACAATTCAAGCAATAAATAAATCAGTTAGGCCTAAGCAAGCAAGCAAGCTGATGAATGAATGAATGAATGAATGAATGAATGAATGAATGAATGAATGAATGAATGAATAAATGTAGAAGTAGAAATGAATGAATGATAAAAATTACAAATTCCGTTTTGTTTGTGTGGGCCTATGCTATGTATTATGTAGGCCTACTCCAGGTGCAAAATACATTTGCATCATTATTATTTGAAATTTTGAGCAAAGTAGGGCTTAGGCCTATTGAATCATCACTAAAGTAATCACATATTAGCCTGCAGGCCCCCGGCAATCGCCAGATGTTGACCCAGTGTCTGTTTAATGTTGGGCCAGCGTCGCAGAGGTGGCCCAACATTGGGTTTGAGTCATTTGCTGTTTGCTGGCCTACCACGCTATGTGATAGCAAATGGAAATGTCAAAGTTAGAGTCAATGTTCTCTAACATTTTCAGAAGAAATAATATTAATAAAGAATGTGGACACTGTCTGTGCGTAGTCAGACCCCTTGAACTAAATGTACAATTAATTATAAACACAATGCTTGACAGGAGTTTTGGACGACTGGGGCGCAAAATGTCATCTACTACATCATATGTACAACACCAGCATCAGCAGTGTGCACATGATGGGCCCATGCAGGCAGTGCAAGGGGGAATCCCCTGAATCATCATTATTATACAGCTTCCCCCCCCCCCCTCCCGTGACCCGAGATCAAGCTGACCCCTGATATAGCCACAGAGACAGCAGCAGTGTGCACATGATACTGGGCTTAGGACGTGCACAGCGAGGAATACCCTAAGTTGTCATACAGAAATTGTCATACAGCCTACAAGCGTGTCTACAGTATAACCACAATACATACAGAGACCGCATCGCTGTCCCTGGGCGGATGCATATTCCCATATTTTTTCATATTCATACATATTTATTATCTGTGCATGTCACTGTCCCACCTAATAATCACATCAAGAAATGAATGATTCCCACCAAGAATAAATATACGAGGTTCATTAGCTGCCGAGATCACACTAAAACCTGGTAATTTCTTAGAAAACAAGGACCTTCTTATTATTAAATAAAATAATTACATGTGCGCATGCCCGTAATCACATTCCTCACGTTGGCAGATCGTCTGAGACACTGGCCCAACAGTAAACCACCTTCTCAGTATAGGCCCTCTCAGTATAGGCGGTGTACACTCAGGCTCTCACATGGCAGGCTCAGAAAGTCACCCTCGTCTCTACTCTAACATTACCTATTACAGCATCAGGTCAGTGAATAAATTGGTAAAATACACCTTTTTTTCTTCTTTAGTATTTTAACCCTTACAGCGATGGGATCGACTTCAGATGTCAGAATCTGACGTCTGTAGACGTCAGATTCTGACATCTAAAGTCGATCCCCGAGCTGTAAGAGTAGGCCTAGAAATATTTAAAATGGCCGTGGACCAATAACATAGGTATTCAAATGAAGCGGAAAGAGCTAACTAAGACATTTATGATGATTAATGCACAAATATTTCAGCATTAAATCTGCTTGAAGCCATGTGTAGCCTATACACGGGCGTAGCAGGACAAGGGTTAATGTGTAATTGGAAATACACGGGTTGTGAAGCTGGAGAGCGCACGTGTCATTGTATTCCTGTAGATCTGGTAATATTCGCGAGATTTTAATTTTCGAATGTAAAAATCTCGCTATATTATTATAATAGCGCTACAATCATCGTAAGTGATTATTCGTGATTTTATCACTTGTAGACTTCAGAAAAAATCCCAAAATCACTATTTGCAAAGATCTAAACACGCGAAAATTACCAGATCTACAGTATATGTTTGCTGATAGAGTGAATAGGCCTAGCTGTACAGATTTACAGCACATTTTTTGTTTTTAAATTAAGGTGGACCCATTGCTTGCTGAGTCGTTTCTTACTATCATTTATCCATTTGAACCTAGAATTGCTGCTGCAATTTCTAGCTTTAAATAACGAAAATATATGTTTATTTATGACATCCACTTGATCAAATTATTCACTCAAAGCAGCTGCGTCGTTTGCTTCTCTCGTCATAAATATTCAACTCGTGACGGACCCTACCCCTTGTGGAGGTTAACCACGTCGCGCATGCTGATGGGCCTACAGGCAAAATTCATGTTGATCTGTGCTCTGCGAACGTGACGACCCGGAACGAATCTAAATGAGCATCCAACACAAACTTTTAAATTTCAGTGCCGTTTTCTTTTGTTAGAAATGTGTCTGAAGAGGTATTTATACGGACCCAACGTGAAAGGCACTATAGCGACACATTGACCCAAACCCTAACGTCTTTAGACGTCAGAATATCTGACGACTTTAGACGTCAGATTCTGACGTCTAAAGTTGATCCCCGCACTGAAAAAAAAAAAAAATTATTATAATGGCAGTAGTCCCATACATAGATTCAAATGAAGCGGAAAGAGATAAGTAAGACATTTATGATGATTTCAAAAATAAAAAACCTTTGGTTGCCATGGTTTATACAAAAATATGTTTTCGCATTAAGGGGTAAACCACAAAGATACCGCGCGAAATTAGCGTCGATACACTGGTCTCAACCTTAACTCGACAAGGCCGCCAATAACGTGATCGCCTAGTCACATTGAGAAGGGAGAAACAATATCTCTGAAAAACTCACAGAAGAGCAGCGGGGCACGAACTCGGTACGCATGCATGATTGGCGACGCAGTCACGCGGTATAGCCTATCAGTACCGTGCCGTTGTCATATGACCCGTTATGCTTTGTATCTGATGCGTGCATATGATGCGCAATTAATTTGTGCATAACTTTTTTCATAAGAAATCTCAAGATTTATTTTCTAATTAAAATTAGAGAAACTTAAGATAATCTTACTTTTAAGATTCTTAGTGGGATGAGCCTCAGATATAATATAAACAAATCAGCATATATACCCATGAAGTAAGTAGGCCTACATGATCAATGTCTGCGGCATTTTATGGCATCAGCTTATATGAAACTGTACGATGTAGATTCAATGTGTAGGTCCAGGTCAAAACAAACCAATATTAGGTCAGCGTCTGGTTCTTGTGACGCCCGGCCTAGGGGTCTACTCACTTAAAGCGCTGATTTTTTTTTAATGTGAACCATGGAGATCAAAGGGTTTTTTTCAATTTAAAATCATTATAAGTTAGCTCTTCCTGATTCATTTGAATATCTATGTTATGGGTCTACGGCCATTACAAATATTTTTTACTCTTACAGTGCGGGGATCGACTTTATGTCGTCAGAATCTCACGTCTACCGAAGTTAGATTCTGACGTCTAAAGTATATTCCCACGCTATAAGGGTTAACCCTTAAACATTGTCGTATAAACCAAAATACCAAAGGTTTTTTTCAAATTGATATCATCATAAATGTCTTAGTTAGCTCTTGCCGATTCATTTGAATATCTATGTTATGGGTCTACCTTCATTATAAATGTTTTACTTTTTAAGTCTTGACGTCTATATAGAGGTCAGATTCTGACGTCTAAAGTCGGTGTCCGTCCTGAAAGGGTTTATTCGCCATTCGGTAAACGCCTATTGTCTACCAACTGAATAATTCAGACGCTGTAAATCATAGAAAGTGATCATCTGTCTCATCGTTTAACACGATACAGAGTCCAACTGTGTCGACTTGAGAGAGCTGTTCTTTGAATGATATATTTATCCTAACACCAAATTGGAAATTCAAACGTAGCGAAGACACCTCAACATATTTACAGCCCAGGTTTACAATCAACATGATCAAGCCGTTTGAAAAAGACCGGAGCTGTATTGATATATTTACAACGTCCTTATTTTTTTATTTAATTAAATGTAGGCCTGGTAAAATAAAACATACTTTGATATATTCACGACGCCCTTCTTCATTTAATTAAATAACTTATGTGCTGGAATCAAACACCCTCTGCTGTCTAATATCTAAAGTGGAGACATCACATACATAATTGTGCTGTATATTTATATCATCTGGAGAGATGTCTTGTGTGAATTTATGAAAAATTTATGAAGCATTATGAATATAATGAATAATTCCTTGAATATTGATAATTATCCATAAGACTATGACCCAATGTTAGACGACGGTACGTCTCCGATGATAGCCCAGCATTAAATAAATGTTGAAGAAAATTCTATTATGGTGAAAGTCATGGCATAGAGTGATAGGGCGGGGGTCCTGGGGCTGCCTGACTGGAAAGTCGGAGATCGCGGGTTCAAACCCCACTCTTGTCTTCAAGTTTCAAAGAAACAAAATGTTTCTTCCCCGCTCCCTCGTAAAGATGCAATATTGTGAGGAGCGTCTGTGGCCGAGAGGTAGCGTGCTCGGCCTCATGCAGACCGCCAGGGCCCGAATTTCGAATCCTGTGCCTGGAAGGAAATGTCATCTCATTCATGTCACCATCCTCAGGAGGTTCTTCTGGCTCGGTTTAGCCTATGTGTGCACAAAGGTGGCCTAAAAACCCATTTATTCCATTTGATTGAGAGTGTGATAAATATATGATAGTGTGATCGAGGTGCTAAAAGCCACTAATGAAAATTGCACAGTAGCAGAGGTATTTTGATGGCTGGTTCCGACGTGTATAAAGATTGCCATATTGAGGGGTTTATCCACAGATCCCCTGGTCAACAGACCTCATAGATAATAGGTTCAGATTTTAGTGAAAGTTGAATTTGTGTCATGAAATCCTTCATACAGTTAGCAGTTGTGTTATTGGTGGTCATTTTGGTCTACACGGTACACGCTCAGGATGAATTAGCAGGTCAGTAGCGCCATCAGTGTTGACCCTTACAGCGCGGAGACCGACTTTAGAGGTCAGAATCTGACGTCTATAGACGTCAGATTCTGACGTCTAAAGTTGATCCTCGTACTGAAAAATATTTCTAAATGACCGTAGACCAATACCATTGGTATTCAGAAGAAACAGAAAGAGCAAACTTAGACATTTATATGATGATTTCAAATTACAAAAAACCCTTTGTTATCTTGGTTTATATAAGAATATATTGCTTCAAGTCCAGGGTTGCCAGGGCCGTATCCAAGGTGGGGGGGGTTCGGATGTCTGTAACCCCCCTTCCCCCCTGAATATCTTGAAAATTCCTCATTTTTTTTAATTTCCTGGGTGGCGTGCACCCCCAATTACCGGGTGGTTGACCTGTAACCCTCCATGTGTCTTAGTCTGGATACGGCCCTGAACATGAGGTATTGCATCTTGGGATTGTGGTAGACGCCTGACCTGACAATAAAACAGAACACTAATGAAAAAAATTGACAAGACAAAACAAAGTAAATACTAATTAAGACTTCTGCTGCTAAATTGTTTCTAACATGTTTTTCCTCCATTGCAGCGGGAAATCCTGACGCCATTTCCAGCTTCAAATGGCGAAAAAAATTATATTCAGAAAAATTGACATTTTCCAAAATCAATTATTTCATAATATTATTGCGTTTCAGAGGATTGTAGGCTACGCTGATGTGACAATATAACAGATAACTAGCAGAACAACGTGACAAGACAAAACAAAGCAAATACTAATAAAAGAAACATTGCCTATCAAAAGCAAGCTCCGTCACTGGTTTGTCTAATTCATGGCTATATAAAGACTAGATGCTAAACTAGATGTAAATGGGTGATAACGGAACTTGACCCAATGTTGACCTAATGTTGAACCAGCATCTTTGGTGGTCAACATTGGGTCAACGTTTCAGGCATGAGACATTGACAAAATGACAAAAATACACAAGATATATATCAGACAAAACAAAGTAAATACTAATAAACCTGATGCTGAATTGTTTGTAACATTTTTTTCCTCTTTTGAAGCTGGAAATTGCGTCAGCAATTTCCAGCTTCAAATGACGAGAAATATTTATATTCAGAAAAATATACTCCAAAATACATTACTTGATAAGAGTATCTATCACAAGACATTTCAATGGCACTTTATTCACTCTGAATCTATCTTAATTTTTCCTCTTTTGACGCAATTCCCAGCTTCAAATGACGAAAAATAATGATATTCATAAAAATTAATCATTTTTTATCACAAGACATTTTAATGACACTTTACACTTTATTTACCTTGAATCATGTCTGAAAAAGGATATAACTAAGGGTGCTAGCGCTACAAGGGTTAAACCTAGTGCTGCTTGCACTGAAAATACACAGTTTCCAGCAAGTTTCACACCAAATGAAATGCCACGGAAATCCATACAATAGTTTGTGAGAGATCCTAAGTTAATCAAATAATTTATTTTCACTAATGCTTATTTTTAGAAATAGTACCAGTTAATATATTTTGTCATTTAAAGCTGCACATTGCGCTAGCATTTCCAGCTTCAAATGAATGAAAAGTTTCAACAAACAATTCAAGCAATAAATAAATCAGTTAGGCCTACGCAAGCAAGCAAGCTGATGAATGAATGAATGAATGAATGAATGAATGAATGAATGAATGAATGAATGAATGTAGAAGTAGAAATGAATGAATGATAAAAATTACAAATTCCGTTTTGCTTGTGTGGGCCTATGCTATGTATTATGTAGGCCTACTCCAGGTGCAAAATACATTTGCATCATTATTATTTGAAATTTTGAGCAAAGTAGGGCTTAGGCCTATTGAATCATCACTAAAGTAATCACATATTAGCCTGCAGGCCCTCTGCAATTGCCAGATGTTGACCCAGTGTCTGTTTAATGTTGGGCCAGCGTCGCAGAGGTGGCCCAACATTGGGTTTGAGTCTTTTGCTGTTTGCTGGCCTACCACGCTATGTGATAGCAAATGGAAATGTCAAAGTTAGAGTCAATGTTCTCTAACATTTTCAGAAGAAATAATATTAATAAGGAATGTGGACACTGTCTGTGCGTAGTCAGACCCCTTGAACTAAATGTACAATTAATTATAAACACAATGCTTGACAGGAGTTTTGGACGACTGGGGCGCAAAATGTCATCTACTACATCATATGTACAACACCAGCATCAGCAGTGTGCACATGATGGGCCCATGCAGGCAGTGCAAGGGGGAATCCCCTGAATCATCATTATTATACAGCTTCCCCCCCCTCCCGTGACCCGAGATCAAGCTGACCCCTGATATAGCCACAGAGACAGCAGCAGTGTGCACATGATACTGGGCTTAGGACGTGCACAGCGAGGAATACCCTAAGTTGTCATACAGAAATTGTCATACAGCCTACAAGCGTGTCTACAGTATAACCACAATACATACAGAGACCGCATCGCTGTCCCTGGGCGGATGCATATTCCCATATTTTTTCATATTCATACATATTTATTATCTGTGCATGTCACTGTCCCACCTAATAATCACATCAAGAAATGAATGATTCCCACCAAGAATAAATATACGAGGTTCATTAGCTGCCGAGATCACACTAAAACCTGGTAATTTCTTAGAAAACAAGGACCTTCTTATTATTAAATAAAATAATTACATGTGCTCATGCCCGTAATCACATTCCTCACGTTGGCAGATCGTCTGAGACACTGGCCCAACAGTAAACCACCTTCTCAGTATAGGCCCTCTCAGTATAGGCGGTGTACACTCAGGCTCTCACATGGCAGGCTCAGAAAGTCACCCTCGTCTCTACTCTAACATTACCTATTACAGCATCAGGTCAGTGAATAAATTGGTAAAATACACCTTTTTTTCTTCTTTAGTATTTTAACCCTTACAGCGATGGGATCGACTTTAGATGTCAGAATCTGACGTCTGTACACGTCAGATTCTGACATCTGGGATCGACTTTAGATGTCAGAATCTGACGTCTGTAGACGTCAGATTCTGACATCTAAAGTCGATCCCCGAGCTGTAAGAGTAGGCCTAGAAATATTTAAAATGGCCGTGGACCAATAACATAGGTATTCAAATGAAGCGGAAAAAGCTAACTAAGACATTTATGATGATTAATGCACAAATATTTCAGCATTAAATCTGCTTGAAGCCATGTGTAGCCTATACACGGGCGTAGCAGGACAAGGTTTAACGTGTAGTTGGAAATATACAGGTTGTGAAGCTGTAGAGCGCACGTGTGATTGTAATACTGTAGATCTGGTAATATTCGCGAGATTTTAATTTTCAAACTTAAAAATCTCGCTATATTATTACAATAGCGCTACAATCATCGTAAGTGATTATTCCCGATTTTATCACTTGTAGACTTCAGAAAAAATCCCAAAATCCCTATTTGCAAAGATCTAAACACGCGAAAATTACCAGATCTACAGTATATGTTTGCTGATAGAGTGAATAGGCCTAGCTGTACAGATTTACAGCACATTTTTTGTTTTTAAATTAAGGTGGACCCATTGCTTGCTGAGTCGTTTCTTACTACCATTCATCCATTTGACCCTAGAATTGCAACTGCAATTTCTAGCTTTAAATAACGAAAATATATGTTTATTTATGACATTTTCTTGATCAAATTATTCGCTCAAAGCACTTCACTCGTCATAAATATTTACCTCGCAGCGGACCCTACCCCTTGCGAAAGTTAACCACGTCGCGCATGCAGGTGGGCCTATACAGGCAAAATTCATGTTTATCTGTGCTCAGCGAACGGGACGACCCGGAACGTATCTAAATGAGCATGCATCCAACACAAACTTTTAAATATCAGTGTTGTTTTCTTTTGTTAGAAATGTGTCTGAAAAGTTATTTATACGGACCCAACGTGAAAGGCACTATAGCGACACATTGACCCAAACCCTAGCGTCTTTAGACGTCAGAATATCTGACGACTTTAGACGTCAGATTCTGACGTCTAAAGTTGATCCCCGCACTGAAAAAAAAGTTTTTAAAAATTATATTGGCAGTAGACCCATACATAGATTCAAATGAAGCGGAAAGAGATAACTAAGACATTTATGATGATTTCTAAAAAAAAATCTTTTGGTTGCCATGGTTTATACAAAAATATGCCTTCGCATTAAGGGGTAAACCTCAAAGATACCGTGCGAAATTAGCGTCGATACACTGGTCTCAACCTTAACTCGACAAGGCCGCCAATAACGTGATCGCCTAGTCACATTGAGAAGGGAGAAACAATATCTCTGAAAAACTCACAGAAGAGCAGCGGGGCACGAACTCGGTACGCATGCATGATTGGCGGCGCAGTCACGCGGTATCGCCTATCAGTGCCGTGCCGTTGTCATATGATCCGTTATGCTTTGTATCTGATGCGTGCATATGATGCGCAATTAATTTGTGCATAACTTTTTTCATAAGAAAACTCAAGATTTATTTTCTAATTAAAATTAGAGAAACTTAAGATAATCTTACTTTTAAGATTCTTAGTGGGATGAGCCTCAGATATAATATAAACAAATCAGCATATATACCCATGAAGTAAGTAGGCCTACATGATCAATGTCTGCGGCATTTTATGGCAGCAGCTTATATGAAACTGTACGATGTAGATTCAATGTGTAGGTCCAGGTCAAAACAAACCAATATTAGGTCAGCGTCGGGTTATTGTGACGCCCGGCCTAGGGGTCTACTCACTTAAAGCGCTGATTTTTTTAAATGTGAACCATGGAGATCAAAGGGTTTTTTTCAATTTAAAATCATTATAAGTTAGCTCTACAAATATTACATTCTCATCCCACAATATTACTCTACGCATTACAAATATTTTTTACTCTTACAGTGCGGGGATCGACTTTATGTCGTCAGAATCTCACGTCTACCGAAGTTAGATTCTGACGTCTAAAGTATATTCCCGCGCTATAAGGGCTAACCCTAAAACATTGTCGTATAAACCAAAATACCAAAGGTTTTTTTCAAATTGATATCATCATAAATGTCTTAGTTAGCTCTTGCCGATTCATTTGAATATCTATGTTATGGGTCTACCTTCATTATAAATGTTTTACTTTTTCAGTCTTGACGTCTATATAGAGGTCAGATTCTGACGTCTAAAGTCGGTGTCCGTCCTGAAAGGGTTTATTCGCCATTCGGTAAACGCCTATTGTCTACCAACTGAATAATTCAGACGCCGTAAATCATAGTAAGTGATCATCTGTCTCATTGTTTAACACGATACAGAGTCCAACTGTGTCGACTTGAGAGAGCTGTTCTTTGAATGATATATTTATCCTAACACCAAATTGGAAATTCAAACGTAGCGAAGACACCTCAACATACTTACAGCCCAGGTTTACAATCAACATGATCAAGCCGTTTGAAAAAGACCGGAGCTGTATTGATATATTTACAACGTCCTTATTTTTTTATTTAATTAAATGTAGGCCTGGTAAAATAAAACATACCTTAATATATTCACAACGCCCTTCTTCATTTAATTAAATAACGTATGTGATGGTATCAAACACCCTCTGCTGTCTAATATCTAAAGTGGAGACATCACATACCTAATTGTGCCGTATATTTATATCATCTGGAGAGATGTCTTGTGTGAATTTAATTGTTTACTCAATTGCTCATCAAAATTTATGAAGCATTATGAATATAATGAATAATTCCTTGAATATTGATAATTATCCATAAGACTATGACCCAATGTTAGACGACCGTACGTCTCCGATGATAGCCCAGCATTAAATAAATGTTGAAGAAAATTCTATTATGGTGAAAGTCATGGCATAGAGTGATAGGGCGGGGGTCCTGGCGCTGCCTGACTGGAAAGTCGGAGATCGCGGGTTCAAACCCCACTCTTGTCTTCAAGTTTCAAAGAAACAAAATGTTTCTTCCCCGCTCCCTCGTAAAGATGCAATATTGTGAGGAGCGTCTGTGGCCGAGAGGTAGCGTGCTCGGCCTCATGCAGACCGCCAGGGCCCGAATTTCGAATCCTGTGCCTGGAAGGAAATGTCATCTCATTCATGTCACCATCCTCAGGAGGCTCTTCTGGCTCGGTTTAGCCTATGTGTGCACAAAGGTGGCCTAAAAACCCATTTATTCCATTTGATTGAGAGTGTGATAAATATATGATAGTGTGATCGAGGTGCTAAAAGCCACTAATGAAAATTGCACAGTAGCAAAGGTATTTTGATGGCTGGTTCCGACGTGTATAAAGACTGCCATATTGAGGGGTTTATCCACAGATCCCCTGGTCAACAGACCTCATAGATAATAGGTTCAGATTTTAGTGAAAGTGGAATTTGTGTCATGAAATCCTTTATACAGTTAGCGTTTGTGTTATTGATGGCATTTTGGTCTACACGGTACACGCTCAGGATGGATTAGCAGGTCAGTAGCGCAATCAGTGTTGACCCTTACAGCGCGGAGACCGACTATAGACGTCAGAATCTGACGTCTATAGACGTCAGATTCTGACGTCTAAAGTTGATCCTCGTACTGAAAAATATTTCTAAATGGCCGTAGACCAATACCATTTGTATTCAGAAGAAACAGAAAGAGCTAACTAAGACATTTCATATGATGATTTCAAATTACAAATAACCCTTTGTTATCTTGGTTTATATAAGAATATATCAGCGCTTCAAGTCCAGGGTTGCCAGGGCCGTATCCAAGGGGGGGGTGGTCGGGTGTCTGTACCCCCCTTCCCCCCTGAATATCCCGAAAATTCCTCATTTTTTTAATTTCCTGGGGGGCGTGCACCACCAATTACCGGGTGATTGACCTGTAACCCTCCATGTGTCTTAGTCTGGATACGACCCTGAACATGAGGTATTGCATCTTGGGATTGTGGTAGACGCCTGACCTGACAATAAAACAGAACACTAATGAAAAAAATTGACAAGACAAAACAAAATAAATACTAATTAAAACTTCCGCTGCTAAATTGTTTGTAACATGTTTTTCCTCCATTGCAGCGGGAAATCCTGACGCCATTTCCAGCTTCAAATGGCGAAAACAATTATATTCAGAAAAATTGACATTTTCCAAAATCAATTATTTCATAATATTATTGCGTTTCAGAGGATTGTAGGCTACGCTGATGTGACAATATAACAGATAACTAGCAGAACAACGTGACAAGACAAAACAAAGCAAATACTAATAAAAGAAACATTGCCTATCAAAAGCAAGCTCCGTCACTGGTTTGTCTAATTCATGGCTATATAAAGACTAGATGCTAAACTAGATGTAAATGGGTGATAACGGAACTTGACCCAATGTTGACCTAATGTTGGACCAGCATCTTTGGTGGTCAACATTGGGTCAACGTTTCAGGCATGAGACATTGACAAAATGACAAAAATACACAAGATAAATATCAGACAAAACAAAGTAAATACTAATAAACCTTTCTGATGCTGAATTGTTTGTAACATTTTTTTCCTCTTTTGAAGCTGGAAATTGCGTCAGCAATTTCCAGCTTCAAATGACGAAAAATATTTATATTCAGAAAAATATACTCCAAAATACATTACTTGATAAGAGTATCTATCACAAGACATTTCAATGGCACTTTATTTACTCTGAATCTATCTTAATTTTTCCTCTTTTGACGCAATTCCCAGCTTCAAATGACGAAAAATAATGATATTCATAAAAATTAATCATTTTTTATCACAAGACATTTTAATGACACTTTACACTTTATTTACCTTGAATCATGTCTGAAAAAGGATATAACTAAGGGTGCTAGCGCTACAAGGGTAAAACCTAGTGCTGCTTGCACTGAAAATACACAGTTTCCAGCAAGTTTCACACCAAATGAAATGCCACGGAAATCCATACTATAGTTTGTGAGAGATCCTAAGTTAATCAAATAATTTATTTTCACAGATGCCTATTTTTAGAAATAGTACCAGTTAATATATTTTGTCATTTAAAGCTGCACATTGCGCTAGCATTTCCAGCTTCAAATGAATAAAAAGTTTCAACAAACAATTCAAGCAATAAATAAATCAGTTAGGCCTAAGCAAGCAAGCAAGCTGATGAATGAATGAATGAATGAATGAATGAATGAATGAATGAATGAATGAATGAATGAATGAATGTAGAAGTAGAAATGAATGAATGATAAAAATTACAAATTCCGTTTTGTTTGTGTGGGCCTATGCTATGTATTCTGTAGGCCTACTCCAGGTGCAAAATACATTTGCATCATTATTATTTGAAATTTTGAGCAAAGTAGGGCTTAGGCCTATTGAATCATCACTAAAGTAATCACATATTAGCCTGCAGGCCCCCGGCAATCGCCAGATGTTGAACCAGTGTCTGTTTAATGTTGGGCCAGCGTCGCAGAGGTGGCCCAACATTGGGTTTGAGTCTTTTGCTGTTTGCTGGCCTACCACGCTATGTGATAGCAAATGGAAATGTCAAAGTTAGAGTCAATGTTCTCTAACATTTTCAGAAGAAATAATATTAATAAAGAATGTGGACACTGTCTGTGCGTAGTCAGACCCCTTGAACTAAATGTACAATTAATTATAAACACAATGCTTGACAGGAGTTTTGGACGACTGGGGCGCAAAATGTCATCTACTACATCATATGTACAACACCAGCATCAGCAGTGTGCACATGATGGGCCCATGCAGGCAGTGCAAGGGGGAATCCCCTGAATCATCATTATTATACAGCTTCCCCCCCCCCTCCCGTGACCCGAGATCAAGCTGACCCCTGATATAGCCACAGAGACAGCAGCAGTGTGCACATGATACTGGGCTTAGGACGTGCACAGCGAGGAATACCCTAAGTTGTCATACAGAAATTGTCATACAGCCTACAAGCGTGTCTACAGTATAACCACAATACATACAGAGACAGCATCGCTGTCCCTGGGCGGATGCATATTCCCATATTTTTTCATATTCATACATATTTATTATCTGTGCATGTCACTGTCCCACCTAATAATCACATCAAAAAATGAATGATTCCCACCAAGAATAAATATACGAGGTTCATTAGCTGCCGAGATCACACTAAAACCTGGTAATTTCTTAGAAAACAAGGACCTTCTTATTATTAAATAAAATAATTACATGTGCGCATGCCCGTAATCACATTCCTCACGTTGGCAGATCGTCTGAGACACTGGCCCAACAGTAAACCACCTTCTCAGTATAGGCCCTCTCAGTATAGGCGGTGTACACTCAGGCTCTCACATGGCAGGCTCAGAAAGTCACCCTCGTCTCTACTCTAACATTACCTATTACAGCATCAGGTCAGTGAATAAATTGGTAAAATACACCTTTTTTTCTTCTTTAGTATTTTAACCCTTACAGCGATGGGATCGACTTTAGATGTCAGAATCTGACGTCTGTAGACGTCAGATTCTGACATCTGGGATCGACTTTAGATGTCAGAATCTGACGTCTGTAGACGTCAGATTCTGACATCTAAAGTCGATCCCCGAGCTGTAAGAGTAGGCCTAGAAATATTTAAAATGGCCGTGGACCAATAACATAGGTATTCAAATGAAGCGGAAAGAGCTAACTAAGACATTTATGATGATTAATGCACAAATATTTCAGCATTAAATCTGCTTGAAGCCATGTGTAGCCTATACACGGGCGTAACAGGAAAAGGGTTAATGTGTAATTGGAAATACACGGGTTGTGAAGCTGAAGAGCGCACGTGTCATTGTAATCCTGTAGATCTGGTAATATTCGCGAGATTTGAATTTTCGAATTTAAAAATCTCGCTAAAATTATTATTATAATAGCGCTACAATCATCGTAAGTGATAATTCGCGACTTTATCACTTCTAGACTTCACGAAAAATCCCAAAATTACAAATTTGTTAAAATCAAAACACGCGAAAATTACCAGATCTACAGTATATGTTTGCTGATAGAGTAGATAGGCCTAGCTGTACAGATTTACAGCACATATTTGTTTTTAAATTAAGGTGGACCCATTGCTTGCTGAGTCGTTTCTTGCTACCATTCATCCATTTTACCCTAGAATTGCAATTGCAATTTCTAGCTTTAAATAACGATAATATATGTTTATTTATGACATCTACTTGATCAAATTATTCACTCAAAGCAGCTGCGTCGTTTGCTTCACTCGTCATAAATATTCAACTCGTGACGGACCCTACCCCTTGCGAAGGTTAACCACGTCGCGCATGCTGGTGGGCCTACAGGCAAAATTCATGTTGATCTGTGCTCTGCGAACGTGACGACCCGGAACGTATCTAAATGAGCATCCAACAAAAACTTTTAAATTTCAGTGCCGTTTTCTTTTGTTAGAAATGTGTCTGAAAAGGTATTTATACGGACCCAACGTGAAAGGCACTATAGCGACACATTGACCCAAACCCTAACGTCTTTAGACGTCAGAATATCTGACGACTTTAGACGTCAGATTCTGACGTCTAAAGTTGATCCCCGCACTGAAAAAAAAAAAAATTAATTATAATGGCAGTAGACCCATACATAGATTCAAATGAAGCGGAAAGAGATAACTAAGACATTTATGATGATTTCAAAAAATAAACCTTTGGTTGCCATGGCTTATACAAAAATATGTTTTCGCATTAAGGGGTAAACCCCAAAGATACCGCGCGAAATTAGCGTCGATACACTGGTCTCAACCTTAACTCGACAAGGCCGCCAATAACGTGATCGCCTAGTCACATTGAGAAGGGAGAAACAATATCTCTGAAAAACTCACAGAAGAGCAGCGGGGCACGAACTCGGTACGCATGCATGATTGGCGACGCAGTCACGCGGTATAGCCTATCAGTACCGTGCCGTTGTCATATGATCTGTTATGCTTTGTATCTGATGCGTGCATATGATGCGTAATTAATTTGTGCATAACTTTTTTCATAAGAAAACTCAAGATTTATTTTCTAATAAAAATTAGAGAAACTTAAGATAATCTTACTTTTAAGATTCTGGGATGAGCCTCAGATATAATATAAACAAATCAGCATATATACCCATGAAGTAAGTAGGCCTACATGATCAATGTCTGCGGCATTTTATGGCATCAGCTTATATGAAACTGTACGATGTAGATTCAATGTGTAGGTCCAGGTCAAAACAAACCAATATTAGGTCAGCGTCTGGTTCTTGTGACGCCCGGCCTAGGGGTCTACTCACTTAAGGCGCTGATTTTTTTTAATGTGAACCATGGAGATCAAAGGGTTTTTTCCAATTTAAAATCATTATAAGTTAGCTCTTTCTGATTCATTTGAATATCTATGTTATGGGTCTACGGCCATTACAAATATTTTTTTACTCTTACAGTGCGGGGATCGACTTTATGTCGTCAGAATCTCACGTCTACCGAAGTTAGATTCTGACGTCTAAAGTATATTCCCGCGCTATAAGGGTTAACCCTTAAACATTGTCGTATAAACCAAAATACCAAAGTTTTTTTTCAAATTGATATCATCATAAATGTCTTAGTTAGCTCTTACCGATTCATTTGAATATCTATGTTATGGGTCTACCTTCATTATAAATGTTTTACTTTTTCAGTCTTGACGTCTATATAGAGGTCAGATTCTGACGTCTGAAGTCGGTGTCCGTCCTGAAAGGGTTTATTCGCCATTCGGTAAACGCCTATTGTCTACCAACTGAATAATTCAGACGCCGTAAATCATAGAAAGTGATCATCTGTCTCATTGTTTAACACGATACAGAGTCCAACTGTGTCGACTTGAGAGAGCTGTTCTTTGAATGATATATTTATCCTAACACCAAATTGGAAATTCAAACGTAGCGAAGACACCTCAACATATTTACAGCCCAGGTTTACAATCAACATGATCCCGCCTGAAAAAGACCGGAGCTGTATTGATATATTTACAACGTCCTTATTTTTTTATCTAATTAAATGTAGGCCTGGTAAAATAAAACATACTTTGATATATTCACGACGCCCTTCTTCATTTAATTAAATAACTTATGTGCTGGAATCAAACACCCTCTGCTGTCTAAAATCTAAAGTGGAGACATCACATACATAATTGTGCCGTATATTTATATCATCTGGAGAGATGTCTTGTGTGAATTCAATTGTTTACTCAATTGCTCATCAAAATTTATGAAGCATTATGAATATAATGAATAATTCCTTGAATATTGATAATTATCCATAAGACTATGACCCAATGTTAGACGACCGTACGTCTCCGATGATAGCCCAGCATTAAATAAATGTTGAAGAAAATTCTATTATGGTGAAAGTCATGGCATAGAGTGATAGGGCGGGGGTCCTGGCGCTGCCTGACTGGAAAGTCGGAGATCGCGGGTTCAAACCCCAATCTTGTCTTCAAGCTTCATAGAAACAAAATGTTTCTTCCCCGCTCCCTCGTAAAGATGCAATATTGTGAGGAGCGTCTGTGGTCGAGAGGTAGCGTGCTCGGCCTCATGCAGACCGCCAGGGCCCGAATTTCGAATCCTGTGCCTGGAAGGAAATGTCATCTCATTCATGTCACCATCCTCAGGAGGTTCTTCTGGCTCGGTTTAGCCTATGTGTGCACAAAGGTGGCCTAAAAACCCATTTATTCCATTTGATTGAGAGAGTGATAAATATATGATGGTGTGATCGAGGTGATAAAAGCCACTAATGAAAATTGCACAGTAGCAGAGGTATTTTGATGGCTGGTTCCGACGTGTATAAAGACTGCCATATTGAGGGGTTTATCCACAGATCCCCTGGTCAACAGACCTCATAGATAATAGGTTCAGATTTTAGTGAAAGTGAAATTTGTGTCATGAAATCCTTCATACAGTTAGCGGTTGTGTTATTGATGGCATTTTGATCTACACGGTACACGCTCAGGATGAATTAGCAGGTCAGTAGCGCCATCAGTGTTGACCCTTACAGCGCGGAGACCGACTTTAGAGGTCAGAATCTGACGTCTATAGACGTCAGATTCTGACGTCTAAAGTTGATCCTCGTACTGAAAAATATTTCTAAATGACCGTAGACCAATACCATTGGTATTCAGAAGAAACAGAAAGAGCAAACTAAGACATTTATATGATGATTTCAAATTACAAAAAACCCTTTGTTATCTTGGTTTATATAAGAATATATTGCTTCAAGTCCAGGGTTGCCAGGGCCGTATCCAAGGGGGGGGGGGGGGGGTCGGGTGTCTGTAACCCCCCTTCCCCCCTGAATATCCCGAAAATTCCTCATTTTTTTAATTTCCTGGGGGGCGTGCACCCCCAGTTACCGGGTGGTTGACCTGTAACCCTCCATGTGTCTTAGTCTGGATACGGCCCTGAACATGAGGTATTGCATCTTGGGATTGTGGTAGACGCCTGACCTGACAATAAAACAGAACACTAATGAAAAAAATTGACAAGACAAAACAAAATAAATACTAATTAAAACTTCCGCTGCTAAATTGTTTGTAACATGTTTTCCTCCATTGCAGCGGGAAATCCTGACGCCATTTCCAGCTTCAAATGGCGAAAAAAATTATATTCAGAAAAATTGACATTTTCCAAAATCAATTATTTCATAATATTATTGCGTTTCAGAGGATTGTAGGCTACGCTGATGTGACAATATAACAGATAACTAGCAGAACAACGTGACAAGACAAAACAAAGCAAATACTAATAAAAGAAACATTGCCTATCAAAAGCAAGCTCCGTCACTGGTTTGTCTAATTCATGGCTATATAAAGACTAGATGCTAAACTAGATGTAAATGGGTGATAACGGAACTTGACCCAATGTTGACCTAATGTTGGACCAGCATCTTTGGTGGTCAACATTGGGTCAACGTTTCAGGCATGAGACATTGACAAAATGACAAAAATACACAAGATATATATCAGACAAAACAAAGTAAATACTAATAAACCTTTCTGATGCTGAATTGTTTGTAACATTTTTTTCCTCTTTTGAAGCTGGAAATTGCGTCAGCAATTTCCAGCTTCAAATGACGAAAAATATTTATATTCCGAAAAATATACTCCAAAATACATTACTTGATAAGAGTATCTATCACAAGACATTTCAATGGCACTTTATTTACTCTTAATCTATCTTAATTTTTCCTCTTTTGACGCAATTCCCAGCTTCAAATGACGAAAAATAATGATATTCATAAAAATTAATCATTTTTTATCACAAGACATTTTAATGACACTTTACACTTTATTTACCTTGAATCATGTCTGAAAAAGGATATAACTAAGGGTGCTAGCGCTACAAGGGTTAAACCTAGTGCTGCTTGCACTGAAAATACACAGTTTCCAGCAAGTTTCACACCAAATGAAATGCCACGGAAATCCATACAATAGTTTGTGAGAGATCCTAAGTTAATCAAATAATTTATTTTCACAGATGTTTATTTTTAGAAATAGTACCAGTTAATATATTTTGTCATTTAAAGCTTCAAATTGCGCTAGCATTTCCAGCTTCAAATGAATGAAAAGTTTTAACAAACAACTCAAGCAATAAATAAATCAGTTAGGCCTACGCAAGCAAGCAAGCTGATGAATGAATGAATGAATGAATGAATGAATGAATGAATGAATGAATGAATGAATGAATAAATGAATGAATGAATGAATGATGTAGAAGTAGAAATGAATGAATGATAAAAATTACAAATTCCGTTTTGTTTGTGTGGGCCTATGCTATGTATTATGTAGGCCTACTCCAGGTGCAAAATACATTTGCATCATTATTATTTGAAATTTTGAGCAAAGTAGGGCTTAGGCCTATTGAATCATCACTAAAGTAATCACATATTAGCCTGCAGGCCCCCGGCAATCGCCAGATGTTGACCCAGTGTCTGTTTAATGTTGGGCCAGCGTCGCAGAGGTGGCCCAACATTGGGTTTGAGTCTTTTGCTGTTTGCTGGCCTACCACGCTATGTGATAGCAAATGGAAATGTCAAAGTTAGAGTCAATGTTCTCTAACATTTTCAGAAGAAATAATATTAATAAAGAATGTGGACACTGTCTGTGCGTAGTCAGACCCCTTGAACTAAATGTACAATTAATTATAAACACAATGCTTGACAGGAGATTTGGACGACTGGGGCGCAAAATGTCATCTACTACATCATATGTACAACACCAGCATCAGCAGTGTGCACATGATGGGCCCATGCAGGCAGTGCAAGGGGGAATCCCCTGAATCATCATTATTATACACCTCCCCTCCCCCTCCCGTGACCCGAGATCAAGCTGACCCCTGATATAGCCACAGAGACAGCAGCAGTGTGCACATGATACTGGGCTTAGGACGTGCACAGCGAGCAATACCCAAAGTTGTCATACAGAAATTGTCATACAGCCTACAAGCGTGTCTACAGTATAACCACAATACATACAGAGACCGCATCGCTGTCCCTGGGCGGATGCATATTCCCATATTTTTTCATATTCATACATATTTATTATCTGTGCATGTCACTGTCCCGCCTATTAATCACATCAAGAAATGAATGATTCCCACCAAGAATAAATATACGAGGTTCATTAGCTGCCGAGATCACACTAAAACCTGGTAATTTCTTAGAAAACAAGGACCTTCTTATTATTAAATAAAATAATTACATGTGCGCATGCCCGTAATCACATTCCTCACGTTGGCAGACCGTCTGAGCCACTGGCCCAACATTAAACCACCTTCTCAGTATAGGCCCTCTCAGTATTGGCGGTGTACACTCAGGCTCTCACATGGCAGGCTCAGAAAGTCACCCTCGTCTCTACTCTAACATTACCTATTACAGCATCAGGTCAGTGAATAAATTGGTAAAATACACCTTTTTTTCTTCTTTAGTATTTTAACCCTTACAGCGATGGGATCGACTTTAGATGTCAGAATCTGACGTCTGTAGACGTCAGATTCTGACATCTAAAGTCGATCCCCGAGCTGTAAGAGTAGGCCTAGAAATATTTAAAATGGCCGTGGACCAATAACATAGGTATTCAAATGAAGCAGAAAGAGCTAACTAAGACATTTATGATGATTCCAAATAGAAAATAACCCCTTGGTCCCATGATTTATGCAAAAATATTTCAGCGTTAAATCTGCTTGAAGCCATGTGTAGCCTATACACGGGCGTAGCAGGAAAAGGGTTAATGTGTAATTGAAAATACAGGATTGTGAAGCTGGAGAGCGCACGTGTCATTGTAATACTGTAGATCTGGTAATATTCGCAAGATTTTATTTTTCGAATTTAAAAATCTCGCTAAAATTATTATTATAATAGCGCTACAATCATCGTAAGTGATAATTCGCGACTTTATCACTTCTAGACTTCACGAAAAATCCCAAAATTACAAATTTGTTAAAATCTAAACACGCGAAAATTACCAGATCTACAGTATATGTTTGCTGATAGAGTGGATAGGACTAGCTGTACAGATTTACAGCACATTTTGGTCATTTAATTAAGGTGGACCCATTGCTTGCTGAGTCGTTTCTTACTATCATTCATCCATTTGAACCTAGAATTGCTGCTGCAATTTCTAGCTTTAAATAACGAAAATATATGTTTATTTATGACATCTACTCGATCAAATTATTCACTCAAAGCAGCTGCGTCGTTTGCTTCACTCGTCATAAATATTCAACTCGTGACGAACCCTACCCCTTGCGAAGGTTAACCACGTCGCGCATGCTGGTGGGCCTACAGGCAAAATTCATGTTGATCTGTGCTCTGCAAACGTGACGACCCGGAACGTATCTAAATGAGCATCCAACACAAACTTTTAAATTTCAGTGCCGTTTTCTTTTGTTAGAAATGTGTCCGAAAAGGTATTTATACGGACCCAACGTGAAAGGCACTATAGCGACACATTGACCTAAACCCTAACGTCTTTAGACGTCAGAATATCGACTAAAGTTGATCCCCGCACTGAAAAAAAAGTTTTTTTAAAATTATAATGGCAGTAGACCCATACATAGATTCAAATGAAGCGGAAAGAGATAACTAAGACATTTATGATGATTTCAAAAAAAAACAACCTTTGGTTGCCATGGTTTATACAAAAATATGTTTTCGCATTAAGGGGTAAACCCCAAAGATACCGCGCGAAATTAGCGTCGATACACTGGTCTCAACCTTAACTCGACAAGGCCGCCAATAACGTGATCGCCTAGTCACATTGAGAAGGGAGAAACAATATCTCTGAAAAACTCACAGAAGAGCAGCGGGGCACGAACTCGGTACGCATGCATGATTGGCGACGCAGTCACGCGGTATAGCCTATCAGTACCGTGCCGTTGTCATATGATCCGTTATGCTTTGTATCTGATGCGTGCATATGATGCGCAATTAATTTGTGCATAACTTTTTTCATAAGAAAACTCAAGATTTATTTTCTAATTAAAATTAGAGAAACTTAAGATAATCTTACTTTTAAGATTCTGGGATGAGCCTCAGATATAATATAAACAAATCAGCATATATACCCATGAAGTAAGTAGGCCTACATGATCAATGTCTGCGGCATTTTATGGCATCAGCTTATATGAAACTGTACGATGTAGATTCAATGTGTAGGTCCAGGTCAAAACAAACCAATATTAGGTCAGCGTCTGGTTCTTGTGACGCCCGGCCTAGGGGTCTACTCACTTAAGGCGCTGATTTTTTTTAATGTGAACCATGGAGATCAAAGGGTTTTTTTCAATTTAAAATCATTATAAGTTAGCTCTTCCTGATTCATTTGAATATCTATGTCATGGGTCTACGGCCATTACAAATATTTTTTACTCTTACAGTGCGGGGATCGACTTTATGTCGTCAGAATCTCACGTCTACCGAAGTTAGATTCTGACGTCTAAAGTATATTCCCGCGCTATAAGGGTTAACCCTTAAACATTGTCGTATAAACCAAAATACCAAAGGTTATTTTCAAATTGATATCATCATAAATGTCTTAGTTAGCTCTTGCCGATTCATTGGAATATCTATGTTATGGGTCTACCTTCATTATAAATGTTTTACTTTTTCAGTCTTGACGTCTATATATATATAGGAATTTGGCAGATAGAGGATTAAAAGCTGTTTATAAATTGTTGAAAGACACACACGATTTGTACGATCCAGACCTCAAGTTTATGTGTTCATTATATGATAAATTGATTTTGCCTGTCGTTCATTACAATTGTGAAATATGGGGTTTCCATGCAGCTCGGTAAGTTGAGAGGACACACTTGTTGTTTTGTAAAAAGATAATAAAACTGAACTCTAGAACAGCTGATTATTTTATTTATGGTGAATTAGGTAGGTATCCGTTAAAATTAAACCGACACTATTGTATTATAAAATACTGGTTGAATGTTGTAAGCGGTAAATGTAACAGATTAGTCAGTAAGGCTTACAATATGTTGTATAAAAGGTGTGAAAGTGAAAATCCGTGTGAAAACTGGGCATTTTCTGTTAAAAGGCTTTTATGTCAACTTGGCCATTTCTAAGGCTACTTAAACAGAGATTAAACGACGTGTATATAACACAATGGAATGAGAAAATACACAGCAGTACTGATGGTATTATGTATAGATCATTTATATTGACGCCACATTACAGTTCCTATTTCAATGTCATCAAAGTTTCTAAATATAGACAAGCCATGGTTAAATTCATTACAAAAAACAATAACATACCTGTAGTTTCTGGTAAATGGCAACGGCCACGCCCCTATCACCAGCGTCTATGTGAAGAATGTGAACTATTAGGTGACGAATATCATTTTTTGTTTCTGTGTAAACGTTTAAAAGCTTTGAGATCAAAATACATTTCACGTTATTTCTGGACCAAACCATCTATGAATAAATTTATTGAACTATTATCCTCAGAACACAGTAAAACTATTAGTAATCTAGCTATATTTGTTTATTCTGGACTTGAAGTGTTTGCAAATCTTTGAAAAAAAAAAAAAAAAAAAAACTGTCATTATTTGCAGATGTTTCTTATTATTGTATCGAAATATCATCCTGTCTCCTCGCTCATACACCGCACATATTGTATATATTTCACTATATTATGTATTTGCACACAGGCCGATGGGCCTATGCTGAGATGAAATAAACGATCTATCTATCTATATAGAGGTCAGATTCTGACGTCTAAAGTCGGTGTCCGTCCTGAAAGGGTTTATTCGCCATTCGGTAAACGCCTATTGTCTACCAACTGAATAATTCAGACGCCGTAAATCATAGAAAGTGATCATCTGTCTCATTGTTCAACACGATACAGAGTCCAACTGTGTCGACTTGAGAGAGCTGTTCTTTGAATGATATATTTATCCTAACACCAAATTGGAAATTCAAACGTAGCGAAGACACCTCAACATACTTACAGCCCAGGTTTACAATCAACATGATCAAGCTGTTTGAAAAAGACCGGAGCTGTATTGATATATTTACAACGTCCTTATTTTTTTATTTAATTAAATGTAGGCCTGGCAAAATAAAACATACTTTGATATATTCACGACGCCCTTCTTCATTTAATTAAATAACTTATGTGCTAGAATCAAACACCCTCTGTTGTCTAATATCTAAAGTGAAGACATCACATACATAATTGTGCCGTGTGTCTTGTGTGAATTTAATTTATTACTCAATTGCTCATCAAAATTTATGAAGCATTATGAATATAATGAATAATTCCTTGAATATTGATAATCATCCATAAGACTATGACCCGATGTTAGACAACCGTACGTCTTCGCCGATGGCCCAGCATTAATTAAATGTTGAAAAAAATTATATTATATGGTGACAGTCATGACATAGAGTGATAGGGCGGGGGCCCTGGAGCTGCCTGATTGGAAAGTCGGAGATCCCGGGTTCGAAACCACTCTGGCCTTCAAGTTTCAAAGAAACAAAATGTTTCTTCCCGCTCACTCGTAAAGATGCAATATTGTGAGGAGCGTCTGTGACCGAGAGGTAGCGTGCTCGGCCTCAGACTGCCAGGGCGCGAATTTCGAATCCTGTGTCTGGAGGGCAATGTCATCTCATCCATCTCACCATCCTCATGAGGTTCTTCTGGCTCGGTTTAGCCTATGTGTGCACAAAGGTGGGCTAAAAACCCATTCTTTTTATTTGATTTAAAGAGTGATAAATATATGATAGTGTGAGGTGCTAAAAGCCAGTAATGAAAATTGCACGGTAACAGAGGTATTTTGATGGCTGCTTCCGACGTGTATGAGACTGCCATATTGAGGGGTTTGGTCACAGATCTTCTCGTCAACAGACTAACACAGATAATAGATCAGATATTAGTGAAAGTGGAATTTGTGTCATGAAATCCTTCATACAGATAGCAGTTGTGTTATTGGTGGCCATTTTGGTCTACACGGTACACGCTCAGGATGAATTAGCAGGTCAGTAGCGCCATCAGTGTTGACCCTTACAGCGCCGAGACCGACTTTAGACGTCAGATTCTGACGTCTAAAGTTGATCCTCGTACTGAAAAATATTTCTAAATGGCCGTAGACCAATACCATTGGTATTCAGAAGAAACAGAAAGAGCTAACTAAGACATTTATATGATGATTTCAAATTACAAATAACCCTTTGTTATCTTGGTTTATATAAGAATATATCAGCGCTTCAAGTCCAGGGCCGTATCCAAGGGGGGGGGAGGGGGGGATTCGGGTGTCCCCCCCTGAATATCCCGAAAATTCCTCATTTTTTTAATTTCCTGGGGGGCGTGTACCCCCAATTACCAGGTGGTTGACCTGTAACCCCCCATGTGTCTTAGTCTGGATACGGCCCTGAACATGAGGTATTGCATCTTGGGATCGTGGTAGACGCCTGACCTGACAATAAAACAGAACACTAATGAAAAAAATTGACAAGACAAAACAAAATAAATACTAATTAAAACTTCCGCTCCTAAATTGTTTGTAACATGTTTTTCCTCCATTGCAGCGGGAAATCCTGACGCCATTTCCAGCTTCAAATGGCGAAAACAATTATATTCAGAAAAATTGACATTTTCCAAAATCAATTATTTCATAATATTATTGCGTTTCAGAGGATTGTAGGCTACGCTGATGTGACAATATAACAGATAACTAGCAGAACAACGTGACAAGACAAAACAAAGCAAATACTAATAAAAGAAACATTGCCTATCAAAAGCAAGCTCCGTCACTGGTTTGTCTAATTCATGGCTATATAAAGACTAGATGCTAAACTAGATGTAAATGGGTGATAACGGAACTTGACCCAATGTTGACCTAATGTTGGACCAGCATCTTTGGTGGTCAACATTGGGTCAACGTTTCAGGCATGAGACATTGACAAAATGACAAAAATACACAAGATATATATCAGACAAAACAAAGTAAATACTAATAAACCTTTCTGATGCTGAATTGTTTGTAACATTTTTTTCCTCTTTTGAAGCTGGAAATTGCGTCAGCAATTTCCAGCTTCAAATGACGAAAAATATTTATATTCAGAAAAATATACTCCAAAATACATTACTTGATAAGAGTATCTATCACAAGACATTTCAATGGCACTTTATTTACTCTGAATCTATCTTAATGTTTCCTCTTTTGACGCAATTCCCAGCTTCAAATGACGAAAAATAATGATATTCATAAAAATTAATCATTTTTTATCACAAGACATTTTAATGACACTTTACACTTTATTTACCTTGAATCATGTCTGAAAAAGGATATAACTAAGGGTGCTAGCGCTACAAGGGTTAAACCTAGTGCTGCTTGCACTGAAAATACACAGTTTCCAGCAAGTTTCACACCAAATGAAATGCCACGGAAATCCATACAATAGTTTGTGAGAGATCCTAAGTTAATCAAATAATTTATTTTCACAGATGTTTATTTTTAGAAATAGTACCAGTTAATATATTTTGTCATTTAAAGCTGCAAATTGCGCTAGCATTTCCAGCATCAAATGAATGAAAAGTTTCAACAAACAATTCAAGCAATAAATAAATCAGTTAGGCCTAAGCAAGCAAGCAAGCTGATGAATGAATGAATGAATGAATGAATGAATGAATGAATGAATGAATGAATGAATGAATGAATGAATGAATGAATGAATGAATGTAGAAGTAGAAATGAATGCATGATAAAAATTACAAATTCCGTTTTGTTTGTGTGGGCCTATGCTATGTATTATGTAGGCCTACTCCAGGTGCAAAATACATTTGCATCATTATTATTTGAAATTTTGAGCAAAGTAGGGCTTAGGCCTATTGAATCATCACTAAAGTAATCACATATTAGCCTGCAGGCCCCCGGCAATCGCCAGATGTTGACCCAGTGTCTGTTTAATGTTGGGCCAGCGTCGCAGAGGTGGCCCAACATCGGGTTTGAGTCTTTTGCTGTTTGCTGGCCTACCACGCTATGTGATAGCAAATGGAAATGTCAAAGTTAGAGCCAATGTTCTCTAACATTTTCAGAAGAAATAATATTAATAAAGAATGTGGACACTGTCTGTGCGTAGTCAGACCCCTTGAACTAAATGTACAATTAATTATAAACACAATGCTTGACAGGAGTTTTGGACGACTGGGGCGCAAAATGTCATCTACTACATCATATGTACAACACCAGCATCAGCAGTGTGCACATGATGGGCCCATGCAGGCAGTGCAAGGGGGAATCCCCTGAATCATCATTATTATACAGCTTCCCCCCCCCCCCTCCCGTGACCCGAGATCAAGCTGACCCCTGATATAGCCACAGAGACAGCAGCAGTGTGCACATGATACTGGGCTTAGGACGTGCACAGCGAGGAATACCCTAAGTTGTCATACAGAAATTGTCATACAGCCTACAAGCGTGTCTACAGTATAACCACAATACATACAGAGACCGCATCGCTGTTCCTGGGCGGATGCATATTCCCATATTTTTTCATATTCATACATATTTATTATCTGTGCATGTCACTGTCCCACCTAATAATCACATCAAGAAATGAATGATTCCCACCAAGAATAAATATACGAGGTTCATTAGCTGCCGAGATCACACTAAAACCTGGTAATTTCTTAGAAAACAAGGACCTTCTTATTATTAAATAAAATAATTACATGTGCGCATGCCCGTAATAACATTCCTCACGTTGGCAGATCGTCTGAGTCACTGGCCCAGCATTAAACCACCTTCTCAGTATAGGCCCTCTCAGTATAGGCGGTGTACACTCAGGCTCTCACATGGCAGGCTCAAAAAGTCACCCTCGTCTCTACTCTAACATTACCTATTACAGCATCAGGTCAGTGAATAAGTTAGTAAAATACACCTTTTCTCTTCTTTAGTATTTTAACCCTTACAGCGATGGGATCGACTTTAGATGTCAGAATCTGACGTCTGTAGATGTCAGATTCTGACATCTAAAGTCGATCCCCGAGCTGTAAGAGTAGGCCTAGAAATATTTAAAATGGCCGTGGACCAATGACATAGGTATTCAAATGAAGCGGAAAGAGCTAACTAAGACATTTATGATGATTAATGCACAAATATTTCAGCATTAAATCTGCTTGAAGCCATGTGTAGCCTATACACGGGCGTAGCAGGACAAGGTTTAACGTGTAGTTGGAAATATACAGGTTGTGAAGCTGGAGAGCGCACGTGTGATTGTAATACTGTAGATCTGGTAATATTCGCGAGATTTTAATTTTTCGAACTTAAAAATCTCGCTATATTATTACAATAGCGCTACAATCATCGTAAGTGATTATTCCCGATTTTATCACTTGTAGACTTCAGAAAAAATCCCAAAATCCCTATTTGCAAAGATCTAAACACGCGAAAATTACCAGATCTACAGTATATGTTTGCTGATAGAGTGAATAGGCCTAGCTGTACAGATTTACAGCACATTTTTTGTTTTTAAGTTAAGGTGGACCCATTGCTTGCTGAGTCGTTTCTTACTACCATTCATCCATTTGACCCTAGAATTGCAACTGCAATTTCTAGCTTTAAATAACGAA
Source organism: Flabesymbios commensalis (assembly GCA_964017125.1). Lineage (NCBI taxonomy): Eukaryota > Metazoa > Annelida > Polychaeta > Terebellida > Flabelligeridae > Flabesymbios > Flabesymbios commensalis. Next base: position 82,240,231 of record OZ024909.1, read on the forward strand.
AATATATGTTTATTTATGACATTTTCTTGATCAAATTATTCGCTCAAAGCACTTCACTCGTCATAAATATTTACCTCGCAACGGACCCTACCCCTTGCGAAAGTTAACCACGTCGCGCATGCAGGTGGGCCTATACAGACAAAATTCATGTTTATCTGTGCTCATCGAACGGGACGACCCGGCACGTATCTAAATGAGCATGCATCCAACACAAACTTTTAAATATCATTGTTGTTTTCTTTTGTTAGAAATGTGCCTGAAAAGATATTTATACGGACCTAACGTGAAAAGGGTTGATGCACTACCGACCCCTAACCTTTTAACCATTTCAGCGCGGGAATCGACTTTGGACGTCAGAATCTAACGACTTTAGACGTCAGAATCTGACGAATAAAGACGATCCCAGCAATGAAAAAAGTAAAAAAGAATATTATAATGGCCGTAGACCCATAAGATAGATTGTAATGAAGCGGAAAGAGCTATCTAGACATTGATGATGAATTCAAATTGTAAAAACCCCTTGGTTGCCATGGTTTATACAAAATATTTTAGCGCTTCAGGGGTTAAACGCCCTCGTCGAATATATCATGCACCACATGATAAAAATATACACAATTATACGAGAAGCAGCTAGGGTGGATCCAAAGTAGCCTTACGCTGGAAGGCAGACACATTAACTGTGTGTGTGCATACGTTGCTATATGTGTGGATATGATGCTTTATGTGCATGTGCATATGAAGCTACATGTGGTCTCACCGCCCTAAATAAGCCGAAATCACGGCAGGTGTATACTAGTGATAGAATCATCACACAAAATATTTTTCAATGCGGCTGTTTCAACCTCAACAAATACAAAGAAATTTTATTTCTATGGATATTTATTAAGTACACGATGTCTCCTTCATGCTGGATATCAGATATAACTGTTTTGTGATAATCTGACAGGGATACAGTGGGTTAAAAGGATGTGTGTCTGTTCTGTTAAAGAGGGTATGAATCTAAGCCTAATTTAAACTATGGTGACCATTTTACAAACTAGCTCAAAATCTGTCCGCATGGGTAGCGTTGTAGACGTTGGGCTGACGTTGTACGAATGTTTTACAAATGGTTTGTGTTTTCTTGGGCGTATCCTGGATCATGTGACGCCGGGTCAACAGTAACCCTTTACCCTTCAACCCTTTGAACCCTCACGATGCATTAAAGCATTATTTTACATCCCTGAAAACAGACTTAATTTTCCTACAACCCAGGGTTTTAGAACGAAAATTTCCATGGAACTGGCTTAGCAATGCAGGTCAATTTTCTTTAATTTTTACACCCCATCAAATCATCTTCATCCACTACAAGTCGAGAATTGCGACATCAATTCGCGGCTTGTAGTGGATGACGATGACAATGGAAAGTCAGGCTTGAAAGGGTCACCGCCGGTCCCCATTATATTTGTTTCAGTTTTTTTTTTATTAACACATAAAATACCAGCTTTTGAACACGTTGAAGATAAAACGTGACACCAATCAAAAATATCTCAAAATGTTTGACATCCATTTCGTCAAAAAATCTGAATAATTTTCACTCTCATAAAGTTGTGGACCGCGTCACAACTTCAAGAGAGTGGAAATTATAATTAATTAACTGAGTTGAAGGGTTAAAGCCAAGTTAAAGCGCTGAAATATTGTCGTATAGACCAAGAGATCAAATTTTCAATTTGAAATCATCATAAATGACTTACTGATCTCGTTCCGCCTTATTTGTATACATTATTTTCCAGTCCTGAGGACTATAGAGGTCAGATTCTGACGTCTAAAGTCGTTGCCCGCACTGAAAGGGTTTAAACGCCATTCGGTTAACGCCTATAGTCTACCAACTGAATAATACAGACGCCATAAATCATAGAAAGTGGTCGTTTGTCTCATTGTTTAACACGATACAGAATCCAGCTATGTCAACTTGAGAGTGATGTTCTTTAAATTATATATTTATCCTGACACCTAATTGGAAATTCAATCGTTGCGAAGGCACCTCAACATTTTTACAGCCCACGTTTACAATCAAGCCGTTTGAAAAAGACCCGAGGCGTATTTACAACGCCCTTAAGTATTCAATTATATATGCAGGCCTGTTAGAGAAAACCATACCTGGATATATTCACGACGCCCTTCTTCATTTAATTAAATAACTTATGTGCTAGAATCAAACACCATCTGTTGTCTAATATCTAAAGTGAAGACATCACATACATAATTGTGCCGTATGTCTTGTGTGAATTTAATTTATTACTCAATTGCTCATCAAAATTTATGAAGCATTATGAATATAATGAATAATTCCTTGAATATTGATAATTATCCATAAGACTATGACCCGATGTTAGACAACTGTACGTCTTCGCCGCTGGCCTAGCATTAAATAAATGTTGAAGAAAATTCTATTATATGGTGAAAGTCATGACATAGAGTGATAGGGCGGGGGCCCTGGCGCTGCCTGATTGGAAAGTCGAAGATCCCGGGTTCGAACCCACTCTGGCCTTCAAGTTTCAAAGAAACAAAATGTTTCTTCCCGCTCACTCGTAAAGATGCAATATTGTGAGAAGCGTCTGTGACCGAGAGGTAGCATGCTCGGCCTCAGACCGCCAGGGCGCGAATTTCGAATCCTGTGTCTGGAGGGCAATGTCATCTCATCCATCTCACCATCCTCATGAGGTTCTTCTGGCTCGGTTTAGCCTATGTGTGCACAAAGGTGGGCTAAAAACCCATTCTTTTTATTTGATTTAAAGAGTGATAAATATATGATAGTGTGAGGTGCTAAAAGCCAGTAATGAAAATTGCACGGTAACAGAGGTATTTTGATGGCTGGTTCCGACGTGTATAAGACCGCCATATTGAGGGGTTTGGTCACAGATCTCCTCGTCAACAGACTAACACAGATAATAGATCAGATATTAGTGAAAGTGGAATTTGTGTCATGAAATCCTTCATACAGTTAGCAGTTGTGTTATTGGTGGCCATTTTGGTCTACACAGTACACGCTCAGGATGAATTAGCAGGTCAGTAGCGCCATCAGTGTTGACCCTTACAGCGCGGAGACCGACTATAGACGTCAGAATCTGACGTCTATAGACGTCAGATTCTGACGTCTAAAGTTGATCCTCGTACTGAAAAATATTTCTAAATGGCCGTAGACCAATACCATTGGTATTCAGTAGAAACAGAAAGAGCAAACTAAGACATTTATATGATGATTTCAAATTACAAAAAACCCTTTGTTATCTTGGTTTATATAAGAATATATCAGCGCTTCAAGTCCAGGGTTGCCAGGGCCGTATTCAAGGGGGGGGGGGGGGGTCGGGTGTCTCCCCCCTGAATATCCCGAAAATTCCTCATTTTTTGAATTTCCTGGGGGGCGTGCACCCCCAATTACCGGGTGATTGACCTGTAACCCTCCATGTGTCTTAGTCTGGATACGGCCCTGAACATGAGGTATTGCATCTTGGGATTGTGGTAGACGCCTGACCTGACAATAAAACAGAACACTAATGAAAAAAATTGACAAGACAAAACAAAATAAATAGTAATTAAAACTTCCGCTGCTAAATTGTTTGTAACATGTTTTTCCTCCGTTGCAGCGGGAAATCCTGACGCCATTTCCAGCTTCAAATGGCGAAAAAAATTATATTCAGAAAAATTGACATTTTCCAAAATCAATTATTTCATAATATTATTGCGTTTCAGAGGATTGTAGGCTACGCTGATGTGACAATATAACAGATAACTAGCAGAACAACGTGACAAGACAAAACAAAGCAAATACTAATAAAAGAAACATTGCCTATCAAAAGCAAGCTCCGTCACTGGTTTGTCTAATTCATGGCTATATAAAGACTAGATGCTAAACTAGATGTAAATGGGTGATAACGGAACTTGACCCAATGTTGACCTAATGTTGGACCAGCATCTTTGGTGGTCAACATTGGGTCAACGTTTCAGGCATGAGACATTGACAAAATGACAAAAATACACAAGATATATATCAGACAAAACAAAGTAAATACTAATAAACCTTTCTGATGCTGAATTGTTTGTAACATTTTTTTCCTCTTTTGAAGCTGGAAATTGCGTCAGCAATTTCCAGCTTCAAATGACGAAAAATATTTATATTCAGAAAAATATACTCCAAAATACATTACTTGATAAGAGTATCTATCACAAGACATTTCAATGGCACTTTATTTACTCTGAATCTATCTTAATTTTTCCTCTTTTGACGCAATTCCCAGCTTCAAATGACGAAAAATAATGATATTCATAAAAATTAATCATTTTTTATCACAAGACATTTTAATGACACTTTACACTTTATTTACCTTGAATCATGTCTGAAAAAGGATATAACTAAGGGTGCTAGCGCTACAAGGGTTAAACCTAGTGCTGCTTGCACTGAAAATACACAGTTTCCAGCAAGTTTCACACCAAATGAAATGCCACGGAAATCCATACAATAGTTTGTGAGAGATCCTAAGTTAATCAAATAATTTATTTTCACAGATGCTTATTTTTAGAAATAGTACCAGTTAATATATTTTGTCATTTAAAGCTGCACATTGCGCTAGCATTTCCAGCTTCAAATGAATGAAAAGTTTCAACAAACAATTCAAGCAATAAATAAATCAGTTAGGCCTAAGCAAGCAAGCAAGCTGATGAATGAATGAATGAATGAATGAATGAATGAATGAATGAATGAATGAATGAATGAATGAATGAATGAATGAATGAATGAATGAATGAATGTAGAAGTAGAAATGAATGAATGATAAAAATTACAAATTCCGTTTTGTTTGTGTGGGCCTATGCTATGTATTATGTAGGCCTACTCCAGGAACAAAATACATTTGCATCATTATTATTTGAAATTTTGAGCAAAGTAGGGCTTAGGCCTATTGAATCATCACTAAAGTAATCACATATTAGCCTGCAGGCCCCCGGCAATCGCCAGATGTTGACCCAGTGTCTGTTTAATGTTGGGCCAGCGTCGCAGAGGTGGCCCAACATTGGGTTTGAGTCTTTTGCTGTTTGCTGGCCTACCACGCTATGTGATAGCAAATGGAAATGTCAAAGTTAGAGTCAATGTTCTCTAACATTTTCAGAAGAAATAATATTAATAAAGAATGTGGACACTGTCTGTGCGTAGTCAGACCCCTTGAACTAAATGTACAATTAATTATAAACACAATGCTTGACAGGAGTTTTGGACGACTGCGGCGCGAAATGTCATCTACTACATCATATGTACAACACCAGCATCAGCAGTGTGCACATGATGGGCCCATGCAGGCAGTGCAAGGGGGAATCCCCTGAATCATCATTATTATACAGCTTCCCCCCCCTCCCGTGACCCGAGATCAAGCTGACCCCTGATATAGCCACAGAGACAGCAGCAGTGTGCACATGATACTGGGCTTAGGACGTGCACAGCGAGGAATACCCTAAGTTGTCATACAGAAATTGTCATACAGCCTACAAGCGTGTCTACAGTATAGCCACAATACATACAGAGACCGCATCGCTGTCCCTGGGCGGATGCATATTCCCATATTTTTTCATATTCATACATATTTATTATCTGTGCATGTCACTGTCCCACCTAATAATCACATCAAGAAATGAATGATTCCCACCAAGAATAAATATACGAGGTTCATTAGCTGCCGAGATCACACTAAAACCTGGTAATTTCTTAGAAAACAAGGACCTTCTTATTATTAAATAAAATAATTACATGTGCGCATGCCCGTAATCACATTCCTCACGTTGGCAGATCGTCTGAGACACTGGCCCAACAGTAAACCACCTTCTCAGTATAGGCCCTCTCAGTATAGGCGGTGTACACTCAGGCTCTCACATGGCAGGCTCAGAAAGTCACCCTCGTCTCTACTCTAACATTACCTATTACAGCATCAGGTCAGTGAATAAGTTGGTAAAATACACCTTTTTTCTTCTTTAGTATTTTAACCCTTACAGCGATGGGATCGACTTTAGATGTCAGAATCTGACGTCTGTAGACGTCAGATTCTGACATCTAAAGTCGATCCCCGAGCTGTAAGAGTAGGCCTAGAAATATTTAAAATGGCCGTGGACCAATAACATAGGTATTCAAATGAAGCGGAAAGAGCTAACTAAGACATTTATGATGATAAATGCACAAATATTTCAGCATTAAATCTGCTTGAAGCCATGTGTAGCCTATACACGGGCGTAGCAGGACAAGGTTTAATGTGTAATTGGAAATATACAGGTTGTGAAGCTGGAGAGCGCACGCGTGATTGTAATACTGTAGATCTGGTAATATTCGCGAGATTTTAATTTTCGAACTTAAAAATCTCGCTATATTATTACAATAGCGCTACAATCATCGTAAGTGATTATTCCCGATTTTATCACTTGTAGACTTCAGAAAAAATCCCAAAATCCCTATTTGCAAAGATCTAAACACGCGAAAATTACCAGATCTACAGTATATGTTTGCTGATAGAGTGAATAGGCCTAGCTGTACAGATTTACAGCACATTTTTTGTTTTTAAATTAAGGTGGACCCATTGCTTGCTGAGTCGTTTCTTACTACCATTCATCCATTTGACCCTAGAATTGCAACTGCAATTTCTAGCTTTAAATAACGAAAATATATGTTTATTTATGACATTTTCTTGATCAAATTATTCGCTCAAAGCACTTCACTCGTCATAAATATTTACCTCGCAACGGACCCTACCCCTTGCGAAAGTTAACCACGTCGCGCATGCAGGTGGGCCTATACAGACAAAATTCATGTTTATCTGTGCTCATCGAACGGGACGACCCGGCACGTATCTAAATGAGCATGCATCCAACACAAACTTTTAAATATCATTGTTGTTTTCTTTTGTTAGAAATGTGCCTGAAAAGATATTTATACGGACCTAACGTGAAAAGGGTTGATGCACTACCGACCCCTAACCTTTTAACCATTTCAGCGCGGGAATCGACTTTGGACGTCAGAATCTAACGACTTTAGACGTCAGAATCTGACGAATAAAGACGATCCCAGCAATGAAAAAAGTAAAAAAGAATATTATAATGGCCGTAGACCCATAAGATAGATTGTAATGAAGCGGAAAGAGCTATCTAGACATTGATGATGAATTCAAATTGTAAAAACCCTTTGGTTGCCATGGTTTATACAAAATATTTTAGCGCTTTAGGGGTTAAACGCCCTCGTCGAATATATCATGCACCACATGATAAAAATATACACAATTATACGAGAAGCAGCTAGGGTGGATCCAAAGTAGCCTTACGCTGGAAGGCAGACACATTAACTGTGTGTGTGCATACGTTGCTATATGTGTGGATATGATGCTTTATGTGCATGTGCATATGAAGCTACATGTGGTCTCACCGCCCTAAATAAGCCGAAATCACGGCAGGTGTATACTAGTGATAGAATCATCACACAAAATATTTTTCAATGCGGCTGTTTCAACCTCTGTTGAATTAAAAACAAATACAAAGAAGTTCAATTTCTGTGGACATTTATTAAGTAAACGATGTCTCCTTCATGCTGGATATCAGATATAAATGTTTCGTGATAATCTGACAGGTATACAGTGGGTTAAAAGGATGTATGTCTGGTCTGTGAAAGAGGGTATGAATTTAAGCCTAACTTGTACTATGGTGCTCATTTTACACACTAGGTGGCCTAGCTCAAAATCTGTCCGCATGAGTAGCAAACCCATATCGGAGTTGTTTTTGAAAAAGCACAGTCTAGGCTATATTATGATATATAAAAAATGAGCATCTATACCTATAAAGTAAATACTTGATCAATTTCTGCGGCATTTTATTTTATCAGTTTATATGAAACGGTACTATGTAGATTTAATGTGTAAGGCCAGCGTCGTAGACTGCGGGTCAAAACAAACCGATATTGGTTCCGCCCCAGCAAAACATTTGTATAACATTTGTACAATGTTGGACCAACGTTGTAGACGTTGGGCTGACGTTGTACGAATGTTATACAAAAGGTTTGAGTTTTCTTGGGCGTATCCTGGATCATGTGACGCCGGGTCAACAATAACCCTTTAACCCTTTGAACCCTCACGATGCATTAAAGCATTATTTTACATCCCTGAAAACAGACTTAATTTTCCTACAACCCAGGGTTTTAGAACAAAAATTTCAATGAAACTGGCTTAGCAATGCATGTCAATTTTCTTTAATTTTTAAACCCCATCAAATCATCTTCATCCACTACAAGTCGGGAATTGCGATAGCAATTGGCGGCTTGTAGTGGATGAAGATGACAATGTAAAGTCAGGCTTGAAAGGGTTAACCCCCGGTCCCCATTATATTCGTTTCAAATTTTTTTTATTAACACATAAAATACCAGCTGTTGAACACGGTAAAGATAAAACGTGACACCAATCAAAAATATCTCAAAATGTTTGACATCCATTTCGTCAAAAAATCTGAATAATTTTCACTCTCTTAAAGTTGTGGACCGCGTCAGCGAGACACAACTTCAAGAGAGTGAAAATTATAATTAAATAACTGGGTTGAAGGGTTAAAGCCAAGTTAAAGCGCTGAAATATTGTCGTATAGACCAAGAGATCAAATTTTCAATTTGAAATCATCATAAATGACTTACTGATCTCGTTCCGCCTTATTTGTATACATTATTTTCCAGTCCTGAGGTCTATAGAGGTCAGATTCTGACGTCTGAAGTAGGTGCCCGCACTGAAAGGGTTTAATCGCCATTCAGTAACACCTATAGTCTACTGACTGAATAATCCAGACGCCGTAAATCATAGAAAGTGGTCATTTGTCTCATTGTTTAACCCTTACAGCGCCGGTGTCGCATATAATCGGGTTTTCATTTTTTATTAGCACAATAAGCACCACCTTTAAAACATGTTAAAGATAAAATATGACATCAATCAGCAATATTTGAAAACAGTTAACCTCCATTTTGTCAAATCTGAATAATTTTCACTCACTCGAAGTTGGGGATCGCGTCAGCGAGACACAATTACAAGTGGGTGAAAATTCAAATTGAATAATTTGGCGGTTAAAGGGTTAACACGATACAGAGTCCAGCTGTACGTGTCAACTTAAGAGAGATGCTCTTTAAATGATATATTTATCCTGACACCAAATTAAAATTCAATCGTTGCGAAGGCACCTCAACATATTTACAGCCCAGGTTTACAATCAAGCCGTTTTAAAAAGACCCGAGGCGTATTTACAACGCTCTTAAGTATTTAATTATATATGCAGGCCTGTTAGAGAAAACCATACCTGGATATATTCACGACGCCCTTCTTCATTTGATTAAATAACTTATGTGCTAGAATCAAACACCCTCTGTTGTCTAATATCTAAAGTGAAGACATCACATACATAATTGTGCCGTATGTCTTGTGTGAATTTAATTTATTACTCAATTGCTCATCAAAATTTATGAAGCATTATGAATATAATGAATAATTCCTTGAATATTGATAATTATCCATAAGACTATGACCCGATGTTAGACAACTGTACGTCTTCGCCGCTGGCCTAGCATTAAATAAATGTTGAAGAAAATTCTATTATATGGTGAAAGTCATGACATAGAGTGATAGGGCGGGGGCCCTGGCGCTGCCTGATTGGAAAGTCGAAGATCCCGGGTTCGAACCCACTCTGGCCTTCAAGTTTCAAAGAAACAAAATGATTCTTCCCGCTCACTCGTAAAGATGCAATATTGTGAGGAGCGTCTGTGATCGAGGGGTAGCATGATCGGCCTCAGACCGCCAGGGCGCGAATTTCGAATCCTGTGCCTGGAGGGCAATGTCATCTCATCCATCTCACCATCCTCATGAGGTTCTTCTGGCTCGGTTTAGCCTATGTGTGCACAAAGGTGGGCTAAAAACCCATTCTTTTTATTTGATTTAAAGAGTGATAAATATATGATAGTGTGAGGTGCTAAAAGCCAGTAATGAAAATTGCACGGTAACAGAGGTATTTTGATGGCTGGTTCCGACGTGTATAAGACTGCCATATTGAGGGGTTTGGTCACAGATCTCCTCGTCAACAGACTAACACAGATAATAGATCAGATATTAGTGAAAGTGGAATTTGTGTCATGAAATCCTTCATACAGATAGCAGTTGTGTTATTAGTGGCCATTTTGGTCTACACGGTACACGCTCAGGATGGATTAGCAGGTCAGTAGCGCCATCAGTGTTGACCCTTACAGCGCGGAGACCGACTTTAGACGTCAGATTCTGACGTCTAAAGTTGATCCTCGTACTGAAAAATATTTCTAATTGGCCGTAGACCAATACCATTGGTATTCAGAAGAAACAGAAAGAGCAAACTAAGACATTTATATGATGATTTCAAATTACAAATAACCCTTTGTTATCTTGGTTTATATAAGAATATATCAGCGCTTCAAGTCCAGGGCCGTATCCAAGGGGGAGGGGGGGAGGGGGGGATTCGGGTGTCCCCCCCTGAATATCCCGAAAATTCCTCATTTTTTTAATTTCCTGGGGGGCGTGTACGCCCAATTACCAGGTGGCTGACCTGTAACCCCCCATGTGTCTTAGTCTGGATACGGCCCTGAACATGAGATATTGCATCTTGGGATTGTGGTAGACGCCTGACCTGACAATAAAACAGAACACTAATGAAAAAAATTGACAAGACAAAACTTCTGCTGCTTAATTGTTTGTAACATGTTTTTCCTCCATTGCAGCGGGAAATCCTGACGCCATTTCCAGCTTCAAATGGCGAAAAAAATTATATTAAAAAAAATTGACATTTTCCAAAATCAATTATTTTATAATATTATTGCGTTTCAGAGGATTGTAGGCTACGCTGATGTGACAATATAACAGATAACTAGCAGAACAACGTGACAAGACAAAACAAAGCAAATACTAATAAAAGAAACATTGCCTTTCAAAAGCAAGCTCCGTCACTGGTTTGTCTAATTCATGGCTATATAAAGACTAGATGCTACACTAGATGTAAATGGGTGATAACGGAACTTGACCCAATGTTGACCTAATGTTGGACCAGCATCTTTGGTGGTCAACATTGGGTCAACGTTTCAGGCATGAGACATTGACAAAATGACAAAAATACACAAGATATATATCAGACAAAACAAAGTAAATACTAATAAACCTTTCTGATGCTGAATTGTTTGTAACATTTTTTTCCTCTTTTGAACTGACGCAATTTCCAGCTTCAAATGACGAAAAATATTTATATTCAGAAAAATATACTCCAAAATACATTACTTGATAAGAGTATCTATCACAAGACATTTCAATGGCACTTTATTTACTCTGAATCTATCTTAATTTTTCCTCTTTTGACGCAATTCCCAGCTTCAAATGACGAAAAATAATGATATTCATAAAAATCAATTATTTTTTATCACAAGACATTTTAATGGCACTTTACACTTTATTAACCTTGAATCATGTCTGAAAAAGGATATAACTAAGGGTGCTAGCGCTACAAGGGTTAAACCTAGTGCTGCTTGCACTGAAATTACACAGTTTCCAGCAAGTTTCACACCAAATGAAATGCCACGGAAATCCATACAATAGTTTGTGAGAGATCCTAAGTTAATCAAATAATTTATTTTCACAGATGTTTATTTTTAGAAATAGTACCAGTTAATATATTTTGTCATTTAAAGCTGCAAATTGCGCTAGCATTTCCAGCTTCAAATGAATGAAAAGTTTCAACAAACAATTCAAGCAATAAATAAATCAGTTAGGCCTACGCAAGCAAGCAAGCTGATGAATGAATGAATGAATGAATGAATGAATGAATGAATGAATGAATGAATGAATGAATGAATGAATGAATGTAGAAGTAGAAATGAATGAATGATACAAATTACAAATTCCGTTTTGTTTGTGTGGGCCTATGCTATGTATTATGTAGGCCTACCCCAGGTACAAAATACATTTGCATCATTATTATTTGAAATTTTGAGCAAAGTAGGGCTTAGGCCTATTGAATCATCACTAAAGTAATCACATATTGGCCTGCAGGCCCCCGGCAATCGCCAGATGTTGACCCAGTGTCTGTTTAATGTTGGGCCAGCGTCGCAGAGGTGGCCCAACATTGGGTTTGAGACTTTTGCTGTTTGTTGGCCTACCACGCTATGTGATAGCAAATGGAAATGTCAAAGTTAGAGTCAATGTTCTCTAACATTTTCAGAAGAAATAATATTAATAAAGAATGTGGACACTGTCTGTGCGTAGTCAGACCCCTTGAACTAAATGTACAATTAATTATAAACACAATGCTTGACAGGAGTTTTGGACTACTGGGGCGCAAAATGTCATCTACTACATCATATCTACAACACCAGCATCAGCAGTGTGCACATGATGGGCCCATGCAGGCAGTGCAAGGGGGAATCCCCTGAATCATCATTATTATACAGCCCTCCCCCCCCCCCCCCGTGACCCGCGATCAAGCTGACCCGTGATATAGCCGTGATATAGCCAATGTGCACATGATACTGGGCTTAGGACGTGCACAGCAAGGAATACCCTACGTTGTCATACAGAAATTCTCATACAGCCTACAAGCGTGTCTACAGTATAACCACAATACATACAGAGACCGCATCGCTGTCCCTGGGCGGATGCATATTCCCATATTTTTTCATATTCATACATATTTATTATCTGTGCATGTCACTGTCCCACCTTATAATCACATCAAGAAATGAATGATTCCCACCAAGAATAAATATACGAGGTTCATTAGCTGCCGAGATCACACTAAAACCTGGTAATTTCTTAGAAAACAAGGACCTTCTTATTATTAAATAAAATAATTACATGTGCGCATGCCCGTAATAACATTCCTCACGTTGGCAGACCGTCTGAGACACTGGCCCAACAGTAAACCACCTTCTCAGTATAGGTCCTCTCAGTATAGGCGGTGTACACTCAGGCTCTCACATGGCAGGCTCAGAAAGTCACCCTCGTCTCTACTCTAACATTACCTATTACAGCATCAGGTCAGTGAATAAATTGGTAAAATACACCTTTTTTTCTTCTTTAGTATTTTAACCCTTACAGCGATGGGATCGACTTTAGATGTCAGAATCTGACGTCTGTAGACGTCAGATTCTGACATCTAAAGTCGATCCCCGAGCTGTAAGAGTAGGCCTAGAAATATTTAAAATGGCCGTGGACCAATAACATAGGTATTCAAATGAAGCGGAAAGAGCTAACTAAGACATTTATGATGATTAATGCACAAATATTTCAGCATTAAATCTGCTTGAAGCCATGTGTAGCCTATACACGGGCGTAGCAGGACAAGGTTTAACGTGTAGTTGGAAATATACAGGTTGTGAAGCTGGAGAGCGCACGTGTGATTGTAATACTGTAGATCTGGTAATTTTCGCGAGATTTTAATTTTCGAACTTAAAAATCTCGCTATATTATTACAATAGCGCTACAACCATCGTAAGTGATTATTCCCGATTTTATCACTTGTAGACTTCAGAAAAAATCCCAAAATCCCTATTTGCAAAGATCAAAACACGCGAAAATTACCAGATGTACAGTATATGTTTGCTGATAGAGTGAATAGGCCTAGCTGTACAGATTTACAGCACATTTTTTGTTTTTAAATTAAGGTGGACCCATTGCTTGCTGAGTCGTTTCTTACTACCATTCATCCATTTGACCCTAGAATTGCAACTGCAATTTCTAGCTTTAAATAACGAAAATATATGTTTATTTATGACATTTTCTTGATCAAATTATTCGCTCAAAGCACTTCACTCGTCATAAATATTTACCTCGCAGCGGACCCTACCCCTTGCGAAAGTTAACCACGTCGCGCATGCAGGTGGGCCTATACAGGCAAAATTCATGTTTATCTGTGCTCAGCGAACGGGACGACCCGGAACGTATCTGAATGAGCATGCATCCAACACAAACTTTTAAATATCATTGTTGTTTTCTTTTGTTAGAAATGTGCCTGAAAAGATATTTATACGGACCTAACGTGAAAAGGGTTGATGCACTAGCGACCCCTAACCTTTTAACCATTTCAGCGCGGGAATCGACTTTGGACGTCAAAATCTAACGACTTTAGACGTCAGAATCTGACGAATAAAGACGATCCCAGCAATGAAAAAAGTAAAAAAAGAATATTATAATGGCCGTAGACCCATAAGATAGATTCTAATGAAGCGGAAAGAGCTATCTAGACATTGATGATGAATTCAAATTGTAAAAACCCTTTGGTTGCCATGGTTTATACAAAATATTTTAGCGCTTTAGGGGTTAAACGCCCTCGTCGAATATATCATGCACCACATGATAAAAATATACACAATTATACGAGAAGCAGCTAGGGTGGATCCAAAGTAGCCTTACGCTGGAAGGCAGACACATTAACTGTGTGTGCGCATACGTTTCTATATGTGTGGATATGATGCTTTATGTGCATGTGCATATGAAGCTACATGTGGTCTCACCGCCCTAAATAAGCCGAAATCACGGCAGGTGTATACTAGTGATAGAATCATCACACAAAATATTTTTCAATGCGGCTGTTTCAACCTCTGTTGAATTAAAAACAAATACAAAGAAGTTCAATTTCTGTGGACATTTATTAAGTAAACGATGTCTCCTTCATGCTGGATATCAGATATAAATGTTTCGTGATAATCTGACAGGTATACAGTGGGTTAAAAGGATGTATGTCTGGTCTGTGAAAGAGGGTATGAATTTAAGCCTAACTTGTACTATGGTGCTCATTTTACACACTAGGTGGCCTAGCTCAAAATCTGTCCGCATGAGTAGCAAACCCATATCGGAGTTGTTTTTGAAAAAGCACAGTCTAGGCTATATTATGATATATAAAAAATGAGCATCTATACCTATAAAGTAAATACTTGATCAATTTCTGCGGCATTTTATTTTATCAGTTTATATGAAACGGTACTATGTAGATTTAATGTGTAAGGCCAGCGTCGTAGACTGCGGGTCAAAACAAACCGATATTGGTTCCGCCCCAGCAAAACATTTGTATAACATTTGTACAATGTTGGACCAACGTTGTAGACGTTGGGCTGACGTTGTACGAATGTCATACAAAAGGTTTGAGTTTTCTTGGGCGTATCCTGGATCATGTGACGCCGGGTCAACAATAACCCTTTAACCCTTTGAACCCTCACGATGCATTAAAGCATTATTTTACATCCCTGAAAACAGACTTAATTTTCCTACAACCCAGGGTTTTAGAACAAAAATTTCAATGAAACTGGCTTAGCAATGCATGTCAATTTTCTTTAATTTTTAAACCCCATCAAATCATCTTCATCCACTACAAGTCGGGAATTGCGATAGCAATTGGCGGCTTGTAGTGGATGAAGATGACAATGTAAAGTCAGGCTTGAAAGGGTTAACCCCCGGTCCCCATTATATTCGTTTCAAATTTTTTTTATTAACACATAAAATACCAGCTGTTGAACACGGTAAAGATAAAACGTGACACCAATCAAAAATATCTCAAAATGTTTGACATCCATTTCGTCAAAAAATCTGAATAATTTTCACTCTCTTAAAGTTGTGGACCGCGTCAGCGAGACACAACTTCAAGAGAGTGAAAATTATAATTAAATAACTGGGTTGAAGGGTTAAAGCCAAGTTAAAGCGCTGAAATATTGTCGTATAGACCAAGAGATCAAATTTTCAATTTGAAATCATCATAAATGACTTACTGATCTCGTTCCGCCTTATTTGTATACATTATTTTCCAGTCCTGAGGTCTATAGAGGTCAGATTCTGACGTCTGAAGTAGGTGCCCGCACTGAAAGGGTTTAATCGCCATTCAGTAACACCTATAGTCTACTGACTGAATAATCCAGACGCCGTAAATCATAGAAAGTGGTCATTTGTCTCATTGTTTAACCCTTACAGCGCCGGTGTCGCATATAATCGGGTTTTCATTTTTTATTAGCACAATAAGCACCACCTTTAAAACATGTTAAAGATAAAATATGACATCAATCAGCAATATTTGAAAACAGTTAACCTCCATTTTGTCAAATCTGAATAATTTTCACTCACTCGAAGTTGGGGATCGCGTCAGCGAGACACAATTACAAGTGGGTGAAAATTCAAATTGAATAATTTGGCGGTTAAAGGGTTAACACGATACAGAGTCCAGCTGTACGTGTCAACTTAAGAGAGATGCTCTTTAAATGATATATTTATCCTGACACCAAATTAAAATTCAATCGTTGCGAAGGCACCTCAACATATTTACAGCCCAGGTTTACAATCAAGCCGTTTTAAAAAGACCCGAGGCGTATTTACAACGCTCTTAAGTATTTAATTATATATGCAGGCCTGTTAGAGAAAACCATACCTGGATATATTCACGACGCCCTTCTTCATTTGATTAAATAACTTATGTGCTAGAATCAAACACCCTCTGTTGTCTAATATCTAAAGTGAAGACATCACATACATAATTGTGCCGTATGTCTTGTGTGAATTTAATTTATTACTCAATTGCTCATCAAAATTTATGAAGCATTATGAATATAATGAATAATTCCTTGAATATTGATAATTATCCATAAGACTATGACCCGATGTTAGACAACTGTACGTCTTCGCCGCTGGCCTAGCATTAAATAAATGTTGAAGAAAATTCTATTATATGGTGAAAGTCATGACATAGAGTGATAGGGCGGGGGCCCTGGCGCTGCCTGATTGGAAAGTCGAAGATCCCGGGTTCGAACCCACTCTGGCCTTCAAGTTTCAAAGAAACATAATGATTCTTCCCGCTCACTCGTAAAGATGCAATATTGTGAGGAGCGTCTGTGATCGAGGGGTAGCATGATCGGCCTCAGACCGCCAGGGCGCGAATTTCGAATCCTGTGCCTGGAGGGCAATGTCATCTCATCCATCTCACCATCCTCATGAGGTTCTTCTGGCTCGGTTTAGCCTATGTGTGCACAAAGGTGGGCTAAAAACCCATTCTTTTTATTTGATTTAAAGAGTGATAAATATATGATAGTGTGAGGTGCTAAAAGCCAGTAATGAAAATTGCACGGTAACAGAGGTATTTTGATGGCTGGTTCCGACGTGTATAAGACTGCCATATTGAGGGGTTTGGTCACAGATCTCCTCGTCAACAGACTAACACAGATAATAGATCAGATATTAGTGAAAGTGGAATTTGTGTCATGAAATCCTTCATACAGATAGCAGTTGTGTTATTAGTGGCCATTTTGGTCTACACGGTACACGCTCAGGATGGATTAGCAGGTCAGTAGCGCCATCAGTGTTGACCCTTACAGCGCGGAGACCGACTTTAGACGTCAGATTCTGACGTCTAAAGTTGATCCTCGTACTGAAAAATATTTCTAAATGGCCGTAGACCAATACCATTGGTATTCAGAAGAAACAGAAAGAGCAAACTAAGACATTTATATGATGATTTCAAATTACAAATAACCCTTTGTTATCTTGGTTTATATAAGAATATATCAGCGCTTCAAGTCCAGGGCCGTATCCAAGGGGGAGGGGGGGAGGGGGGGATTCGGGTGTCCCCCCCTGAATATCCCGAAAATTCCTCATTTTTTTAATTTCCTGGGGGGCGTGTACGCCCAATTACCAGGTGGCTGACCTGTAACCCCCCATGTGTCTTAGTCTGGATACGGCCCTGAACATGAGATATTGCATCTTGGGATTGTGGTAGACGCCTGACCTGACAATAAAACAGAACACTAATGAAAAAAATTGACAAGACAAAACTTCTGCTGCTTAATTGTTTGTAACATGTTTTTCCTCCATTGCAGCGGGAAATCCTGACGCCATTTCCAGCTTCAAATGGCGAAAAAAATTATATTAAAAAAAATTGACATTTTCCAAAATCAATTATTTTATAATATTATTGCGTTTCAGAGGATTGTAGGCTACGCTGATGTGACAATATAACAGATAACTAGCAGAACAACGTGACAAGACAAAACAAAGCAAATACTAATAAAAGAAACATTGCCTTTCAAAAGCAAGCTCCGTCACTGGTTTGTCTAATTCATGGCTATATAAAGACTAGATGCTACACTAGATGTAAATGGGTGATAACGGAACTTGACCCAATGTTGACCTAATGTTGGACCAGCATCTTTGGTGGTCAACATTGGGTCAACGTTTCAGGCATGAGACATTGACAAAATGACAAAAATACACAAGATATATATCAGACAAAACAAAGTAAATACTAATAAACCTTTCTGATGCTGAATTGTTTGTAACATTTTTTTCCTCTTTTGAACTGACGCAATTTCCAGCTTCAAATGACGAAAAATATTTATATTCAGAAAAATATACTCCAAAATACATTACTTGATAAGAGTATCTATCACAAGACATTTCAATGGCACTTTATTTACTCTGAATCTATCTTAATTTTTCCTCTTTTGACGCAATTCCCAGCTTCAAATGACGAAAAATAATGATATTCATAAAAATCAATTATTTTTTATCACAAGACATTTTAATGGCACTTTACACTTTATTAACCTTGAATCATGTCTGAAAAAGGATATAACTAAGGGTGCTAGCGCTACAAGGGTTAAACCTAGTGCTGCTTGCACTGAAATTACACAGTTTCCAGCAAGTTTCACACCAAATGAAATGCCACGGAAATCCATACAATAGTTTGTGAGAGATCCTAAGTTAATCAAATAATTTATTTTCACAGATGTTTATTTTTAGAAATAGTACCAGTTAATATATTTTGTCATTTAAAGCTGCAAATTGCGCTAGCATTTCCAGCTTCAAATGAATGAAAAGTTTCAACAAACAATTCAAGCAATAAATAAATCAGTTAGGCCTACGCAAGCAAGCAAGCTGATGAATGAATGAATGAATGAATGAATGAATGAATGAATGAATGAATGAATGAATGTAGAAGTAGAAATGAATGAATGATACAAATTACAAATTCCGTTTTGTTTGTGTGGGCCTATGCTATGTATTATGTAGGCCTACCCCAGGTACAAAATACATTTGCATCATTATTATTTGAAATTTTGAGCAAAGTAGGGCTTAGGCCTATTGAATCATCACTAAAGTAATCACATATTGGCCTGCAGGCCCCCGGCAATCGCCAGATGTTGACCCAGTGTCTGTTTAATGTTGGGCCAGCGTCGCAGAGGTGGCCCAACATTGGGTTTGAGACTTTTGCTGTTTGTTGGCCTACCACGCTATGTGATAGCAAATGGAAATGTCAAAGTTAGAGTCAATGTTCTCTAACATTTTCAGAAGAAATAATATTAATAAAGAATGTGGACACTGTCTGTGCGTAGTCAGACCCCTTGAACTAAATGTACAATTAATTATAAACACAATGCTTGACAGGAGTTTTGGACTACTGGGGCGCAAAATGTCATCTACTACATCATATCTACAACACCAGCATCAGCAGTGTGCACATGATGGGCCCATGCAGGCAGTGCAAGGGGGAATCCCCTGAATCATCATTATTATACAGCCCTCCCCCCCCCCCCCCCGTGACCCGCGATCAAGCTGACCCGTGATATAGCCGTGATATAGCCAATGTGCACATGATACTGGGCTTAGGACGTGCACAGCAAGGAATACCCTACGTTGTCATACAGAAATTCTCATACAGCCTACAAGCGTGTCTACAGTATAACCACAATACATACAGAGACCGCATCGCTGTCCCTGGGCGGATGCATATTCCCATATTTTTTCATATTCATACATATTTATTATCTGTGCATGTCACTGTCCCACCTTATAATCACATCAAGAAATGAATGATTCCCACCAAGAATAAATATACGAGGTTCATTAGCTGCCGAGATCACACTAAAACCTGGTAATTTCTTAGAAAACAAGGACCTTCTTATTATTAAATAAAATAATTACATGTGTGCATGCCCGTAATAACATTCCTCACGTTGGCAGACCGTCTGAGACACTGGCCCAACAGTAAACCACCTTCTCAGTATAGGTCCTCTCAGTATAGGCGGTGTACACTCAGGCTCTCACATGGCAGGCTCAGAAAGTCACCCTCGTCTCTACTCTAACATTACCTATTACAGCATCAGGTCAGTGAATAAATTGGTAAAATACACCTTTTTTTCTTCTTTAGTATTTTAACCCTTACAGCGATGGGATCGACTTTAGATGTCAGAATCTGACGTCTGTAGACGTCAGATTCTGACATCTAAAGTCGATCCCCGAGCTGTAAGAGTAGGCCTAGAAATATTTAAAATGGCCGTGGACCAATAACATAGGTATTCAAATGAAGCGGAAAGAGCTAACTAAGACATTTATGATGATTAATGCACAAATATTTCAGCATTAAATCTGCTTGAAGCCATGTGTAGCCTATACACGGGCGTAGCAGGACAAGGTTTAACGTGTAGTTGGAAATATACAGGTTGTGAAGCTGGAGAGCGCACGTGTGATTGTAATACTGTAGATCTGGTAATATTCGCGAGATTTGAATTTTCGAACTTAAAAATCTCGCTATATTATTACAATAGCGCTACAATCATCGTAAGTGATTATTCCCGATTTTATCACTTGTAGACTTCAGAAAAAATCCCAAAATCCCTATTTGCAAAGATCAAAACACGCGAAAATTACCAGATGTACAGTATATGTTTGCTGATAGAGTGAATAGGCCTAGCTGTACAGATTTACAGCACATTTTTTGTTTTTAAATTAAGGTGGACCCATTGCTTGCTGAGTCGTTTCTTACTACCATTCATCCATTTGACCCTAGAATTGCAATTGCAATTTCTAGCTTTAAATAACGAAAATATATGTTTATTTATGACATTTTCTTGATCAAATTATTCGCTCAAAGCACTTCACTCGTCATAAATATTTACCTCGCAGCGGACCCTACCCCTTGCGAAAGTTAACCACGTCGCGCATGCAGGTGGGCCTATACAGGCAAAATTCATGTTTATCTGTGCTCAGCGAACGGGACGACCCGGAACGTACCTAAATGAGCATGCATCCAACACAAACTTTTAAATATCAGTGTTGTTTTCCTTTGTTAGAAATGTGCCTGAAAAGATATTTATACGGGCCTAACGTGAAAAGGGTTGATGCACTAGCGACCCCTAACCTTTTAACCATTTCAGCGCGGGAATCGACTTTGGACGTCAAAATCTAACGACTTTAGACGTCAGAATCTGACGAATAAAGACGATCCCAGCAATGAAAAAAGTAAAAAAGAATATTACAATGGCCGTAGACCCATAAGAAAACAGGGAAAGAGCCATCTAGACATTGATGATGAATTCAAATTGTAAAAACCCTTTGGTTGCCATGGTTTATACAAAATATTTTAGCGCTTTAGGGGTTAAACGCCCTCGTCGAATATATCATGCACCACATAATAAAAATATACACAATTATACAAGAAGCAGCTAGGGTGGATACAAAGTAGCCTTATGCTGGAAGGCAGACACATTAACTGTGTGTGTGCATACGTTGCTATACGTGTGGATATGATGCTTTATGTGCATGTGCATATGAAGCTACATGTGGTCTCACCGCCCTAAATAAGCCGAAATCAGGGCAGATGTATGCTAGTGATAGAATCATCACACAAAATATTTTTTAATGCGACTGTTTCAACCTCTGTTGAATTAAAAACAAATACAAAGAAGTTTTATTTCTATGGATATTTATTAAGTACACGATGTCTCCTTCATGCTGGATATCAGATATAGGCCTAACTGTTTTGTGATAATCTGACAGGGGATACAGTGGGTTAAAAGGATGTGTGTCTGGTCTGTGAAAGAGGGTATGAATTTAAGCCTAATTTAAACTATGGTGACCATTTTACAAACTAGGGGGCCTAGCTCAAAATCTGTCCGCATGGGTAGCGTTGTAGACGTTGGGCTGACGTTGTACGAATGTTTTACAAATGGTTTGTGTTTTCTTGGGCGTATCCTGGATCATGTGACGCCGGGTCAACAATGACCCTTTACCCTTCAACCCTTTGAACCCTCACGATGCATTAAAGCATTATTTTACATCCCTGAAAACAGACTTAATTTTCCTACAACCCAGGGTTTTAGAACGAAAATTTCCATGAAACTGGCTTAGCAATGCAGGTCAATTTTCTTTAATTTTTACACCCCATCAAATCATCTTCATCCACTACAAGTCGAGAATTGCGACATCAATTCGCGGCTTGTAGTGGATGACGATGACAATGTAAAGTCAGGCTTGAAAGGGTCACCGCCGGTCCCCATTATATTTGTTTCAGATTTTTTTTTATTAACACATAAAATACCAGCTTTTGAACACGTTGAAGATAAAACGTGACACCAATCAAAAATATCTCAAAATGTTTGACATCCATTTCGTCAAAAAATCTGAATAATTTTCACTCTCTTAAAGTTGTGGACCGCGTCAGCGAGACACAACTTCAAGAGAGTGAAAATTATAATTAAATAACTGGGTTGAAGGGTTAAAGCCAAGTTAAAGCGCTGAAATATTGTCGTATTAACCAAGAGATCAAATTTTCAATTTGAAATCATCATAAATGACTTACTGATCTCGTTCCGCCTTATTTGTATACATTATTTTCCAGTCCTGACGACTATAGAGGTCGGATTCTGACGTCTAAAGTCGTCGCCCGCACTGAAAGGGTTTATTCGCCATTCGGTAAACGCCTATTGTCTACCAACTGAATAATTCAGACGCCGTAAATCATAGAAAGTGATCATCTGTCTCATTGTTTAACACGATACAGAGTCCAACTGTGTCGACTTGAGAGAGCTGTTCTTTGAATGATATATTTATCCTAACACCAAATTGGAAATTCAAACGTAGCGAAGACACCTCAACATATTTACAGCCCAGGTTTACAATCAACATGATCCCGCCTGAAAAAGACCGGAGCTGTATTGATATATTTACAACGTCCTTATTTTTTTATCTAATTAAATGTAGGCCTGGTAAAATAAAACATACTTTGATATATTCACGACGCCCTTCTTCATTTAATTAAATAACTTATGTGCTGGAATCAAACACCCTCTGCTGTCTAATATCTAAAGTGGAGACATCACATACATAATTGTGCCGTATATTTATATCATCTGGAGAGATGTCTTGTGTGAATTTAATTGTTTACTCAATTGCTCATCAAAATTTATGAAGCATTATGAATATAATGAATAATCCCTTGAATATTGATAATTATCCATAAGACTATGACCCAATGTTAGACGACCGTACGTCTCCGATGATAGCCCAGCATTAAATAAATGTTGAAGAAAATTCTATTATGGTGAATGTCATGGCATAGAGTGATAGGGCGGGGGTCCTGGCGCTGCCTGACTGGAAAGTCGGAGATCGCGGGTTCAAACCCCAATCTTGTCTTCAAGCTTCATAGAAACAAAATGTTTCTTCCCCGCTCCCTCGTAAAGATGCAATATTGTGAGGAGCGTCTGTGGTCGAGAGGTAGCGTGCTCGGCCTCATGCAGACCGCCAGGGCCCGAATTTCGAATCCTGTGCCTGGAAGGAAATGTCATCTCATTCATGTCACCATCCTCAGGAGGTTCTTCTGGCTCGGTTTAGCCTATGTGTGCACAAAGGTGGCCTAAAAACCCATTTATTCCATTTGATTGAGAGAGTGATAAATATATGATAGTGTGATCGAGGTGCTAAAAGCCACTAATGAAAATTGCACAGTAGTAGAGGTATTTTGATGGCTGGTTCCGACGTGTATAAAGACTGCCATATTGAGGGGTTTATCCACAGATCCCCTGGTCAACAGACCTCATAGATAATAGGTTCAGATTTTAGTGAAAGTTGAATTTGTGTCATGAAATCCTTCATACAGTTAGCAGTTGTGTTATTGGTGGCCCTTTTGGTCTACACGGTACACGCTCAGGATGGATTAGCAGGTCAGTAGCGCCATCAGTGTTGACCCTTACAGCGCGGAGACCGACTTTAGACGTCAGATTCTGACGTCTAAAGTTGATCCTCGTACTGAAAAATCTTTCTAAATGGCCGTAGACCAATACCATTGGTATTCAGAAGAAACAGAAAGAGCTAACTAAGACATTTATATGATGATTTCAAATTACAAATAACCCTTTGTTATCTTGGTTTATATAAGAATATATCAGCGCTTCAAGTCCAGGGTTGCCAGGGCCGTATCCAAGGGGGGGGGGGGGGGGGATCGGGTGTCTGTACCCCCCCCCCCTTCCCCCCTGAATATCCCGAAAATTCCTCATTTTTTTAATTTCCTAGGGGGCGTGCACCCCCAATTACCGGGTGATTGACCTGTAACCCTTCATGTGTCTTAGTCTGGATACGGCCCTGAACATGAGGTATTGCATCTTGGGATTGTGGTAGACGCCTGACCTGACAATAAAACAGAACACTAATGAAAAAAATTGACAAGACAAAACAAAATAAATACTAATTAAAACTTCCGCTGCTAAATTGTTTGTAACATGTTTTTCCTCCATTGCAGCGGGAAATCCTGATGCCATTTCCAGCTTCAAATGGCGAAAAAAATAATATTCAGAAAAATTGATATTTTCCAAAATCAATTATTTCATAATATTATTGCGTTTCAGAGGATTGTAGGCTACGCTGATGTGACAATATAACAGATAACTAGCAGAACAACGTGACAAGACAAAACAAAGCAAATACTAATAAAAGAAACATTGCCTATCAAAAGCAAGCACCGTCACTGGTTTGTCTAATTCATGGCTATATAAAGACTAGATGCTAAACTAGATGTAAATGGGTGATAACGGAACTTGACCAAATGTTGACCTAATGTTGGACCAGCATCTTTGGTGGTCAACATTGGGTCAACGTTTCAGGCATGAGACATTGACAAAATGACAAAAATACACAAGATATATATCAGACAAAACAAAGTAAATACTAATAAACCTTTCTGATGCTGAATTGTTTGTAACATTTT
Organism: Flabesymbios commensalis; assembly: GCA_964017125.1. Lineage (NCBI taxonomy): Eukaryota > Metazoa > Annelida > Polychaeta > Terebellida > Flabelligeridae > Flabesymbios > Flabesymbios commensalis. The sequence continues at coordinate 82,265,275 of OZ024909.1, forward strand.
TTTCCTCTTTTGAAGCTGGAAATTGCGTCAGCAATTTCTAGCTTCAAATGACGAAAAATATTTATATTCAGAAAAATATACTCCAAAATACATTACTTGATAAGAGTTTCTATCACAAGACATTTCAATGGCACTTTATTTACTCTGAATCTATCTTAATTTTTCCTCTTTTGACGCAATTCCCAGCTTCAAATGACGAAAAATAATGATATTCATAAAAATTAATCATTTTTTATCACAAGACATTTTAATGACACTTTACACTTTATTTACCTTGAATCATGTCTGAAAAAGGATATAACTAAGGGTGCTAGCGCTACAAGGGTTAAACCTAGTGCTGCTTGCACTGAAAATACACAGTTTCCAGCAAGTTTCACACCAAATGAAATGCCACGGAAATCCATACAATAGTTTGTGAGAGATCCTAAGTTAATCAAATAATTTATTTTCACAGATGCTTATTTTTAGAAATAGTACCAGTTAATATATTTTGTCATTTAAAGCTGCACATTGCGCTAGCATTTCCAGCTTCAAATGAATGAAAAGTTTTAACAAACAATTCAAGCAATACATAAATCAGTTAGGCCTAAGCAAGCAAGCAAGCTGATGAATGAATGAATGAATGAATGAATGAATGAATGAATGAATGAATGAATGAATGAATGAATGAATGAATGAATAAATGTAGAAGTAGAAATGAATGAATGATAAAAATTACAAATTCCGTTTTGTTTGTGTGGGCCTATGCTATGTATTATGTAGGCCTACTCCAGGTGCAAAATACATTTGCATCATTATTATTTGAAATGTTGAGCAAAGTAGGGCTTAGGCCTATTGAATCATCACTAAAGTAATCACATATTAGCCTGCAGGCCCCCGGCAATCGCCAGATGTTGACCCAGTGTCTGTTTAATGTTGGGCCAGCGTCGCAGAGGTGGCCCAACATTGGGTTTGAGTCTTTTGCTGTTTGCTGGCCTACCACGCTATGTGATAGCAAATGGAAATGTCAAAGTTAGAGTCAATGTTCTCTAACATTTTCAGAAGAAATAATATTAATAAAGAATGTGGACACTGTCTGTGCGTAGTCAGACCCCTTGAACTAAATGTACAATTAATTATAAACACAATGCTTGACAGGAGTTTTGGACGACTGGGGCGCAAAATGTCATCTACTACATCATATGTACAACACCAGCATCAGCAGTGTGCACATGATGGGCCCATGCAGGCAGTGCAAGGGGGAATCCCCTGAATCATCATTATTATACAGCTTCCCCCCCCCCCTCCCGTGACCCGAGATCAAGCTGACCCCTGATATAGCCACAGAGACAGCAGCAGTGTGCACATGATACTGGGCTTAGGACGTGCACAGCGAGGAATACCCTAAGTTGTCATACAGAAATTGTCATACAGCCTACAAGCGTGTCTACAGTATAACCACAATACATACAGAGACCGCATCGCTGTCCCTGGGCGGATGCATATTCCCATATTTTTTCATATTCATACATATTTATTATCTGTGCATGTCACTGTCCCACCTAATAATCACATCAAGAAATGAATGATTCCCACCAAGAATAAATATACGAGGTTCATTAGCTGCCGAGATCACACTAAAACCTGGTAATTTCTTAGAAAACAAGGACCTTCTTATTATTAAATAAAATAATTACATGTGCGCATGCCCGTAATCACATTCCTCACGTTGGCAGATTGTCTGAGACACTGGCCCAACAGTAAACCACCTTCTCAGTATAGGCCCTCTCAGTATAGGCGGTGTACACTCAGGCTCTCACATGGCAGGCTCAGAAAGTCACCCTCGTCTCTACTCTAACATTACCTATTACAGCATCAGGTCAGTGAATAAATTGGTAAAATACACCTTTTTTTCTTCTTTAGTATTTTAACCCTTACAGCTCGGGGATCGACTTTAGATGTCAGAATCTGACGTCTGTAGACGTCAGATTCCCGAGCTGTAAGAGTAGGCCTAGAAATATTTAAAATGGCCGTGGACCAATAACATTGGTATTCAAATGAAGCGGAAAGAGCTAACTAAGACATTTATGATGATTAATGCACAAATATTTCAGCATTAAATCTGCTTGAAGCCATGTGTAGCCTATACACGGGCGTAGCAGGACAAGGTTTAACGTGTAGTTGGAAATATACAGGTTGTGAAGCTGGAGAGCACACGTGTGATTGTAATACTGTAGATCTGGTAATATTCGCGAGATTTTAATTTTCGAACTTAAAAATCTCGCTATATTATTACAATAGCGCTACAATCATCGTAAGTGATTATTCCCGATTTTATCACTTCTAGACTTCACGAAAAATCCCAAAATTACAAATTTGTTAAAATCTAAACACGCGAAAATTACCAGATCTACAGTATATGTTTGCTGATAGAGTGGATAGGACTAGCTGTACAGATTTACAGCAAATTTTGGTCATTTAATTAAGGTGGACCCATTGCCTGCTGAGTCGTTTCTTACTACCATTCATCCATTTGACCCTAGAATTGCAACTGCAATTTCTAGCTTTAAATAACGAAAATATATGTTTATTTATGACATTTTCTTGATCAAATTATTCGCTCAAAGCACTTCACTCGTCATAAATATTTACCGCGCAACAGACCCTACCCCTTGCGAAAGTTAACCACGTCGCGCATGCAGGTGGGCCTATACAGGCAAAATTCATGTTTATCTGTGCTCAGCGAACGGGACGACCCGGAACGTATCTAAATGAGCAAACTTTTAAATATCGGTGTTGTTGTCTTTTGTTAGAAATGTGCATGAAAAGATATTTATACGGACCTAACGTGAAAAGGGTTGATGCACTAGCAACCCCTAACCTTTTAACCATTTCAGCGCGGGAATCGACTTTGGACGTCAGAATCTAACGACTTTAGACGTCAGATACTGACAAATAAAGACGATCCCCGCAATGAAAAAAGTAAAAAAGAATATTATAGTGGCCGTAGACCCATAAGATAGATTCTAATGAAGCGGAAAGAGCTATCTAGACATTGATGATGATTTCAAATTGTAAAAACCCTTTGGTTGCCATGGTTTATACAAAATATTTTAGCGCTTTAGGGGTTAAACGCCCTCGTCTACTATATCATGCACCACATGATAAAAATATACACAATTATACGAGAAGCAGCTAGGGTGGATCCAAAGTAGCCTTATGCTGGAAGGCAGACACATTAACTGTGTGTGTGCATACGTTGCTATATGTGTGGATATGATGCTTTATGTGCATGTGCATATGAAGCTACATGTGGTCTCACCGACCTAAATAAGCCGAAATCACGGCAGGTGTATACTAGTGATAGAATCATCACACAAAATATTTTTCAATGCGGCTGTTTCAACCTCTGTTGAATTAAAAACAAATACAAAGAAGTTCAATTTCTGTGGATATTTATTAAGTACACGATGTCTCCTTCATGCTGGATATCAGATATAAATGTTTCGTGATAATCTGACAGGGATACAGTGGGTTAAAAGGATGTGTGTCTGGTCAGTGAAAGAGGGTATGAATTTAAGCCTAACTTGTACTATGGTGATCATTTTACACACTAGGGGGCCTAGCTCAAAATCTGTCCGCATGAGTAGCAAAAATATCGGAGTTGTTTTTGAAAAAGCACAGTCTAGGCTATATTATGATATATAAAAAATGAGCATCTATACCTATAAAGTAAATACTTGATCAATTTCTGCGGCATTTTATTTTATCAGTTTATATGAAACGGTACTATGTAGATGTAATGTGTAAGGCCAGCGTCGTAGACTGCGGGTCAAAACAAACCGATATTGGTTCCGCCCCAGCAAAACATTTGTATAACATTTGTACAATGTTGGACCAACGTTGTTGACGTTGGGCTGACGTTGTACAAATGTTATACAAATGGTTTGTGTTTTCTTGGGCGTATCCTGGATCATGTGACGCCGGGTCAACAATAACCCTTTACCCTTTAACCCTTTGAACCCTCACGATGCATTAAAGCATTATTTTACATCCCTGAAAACAGACTTAATTTTCCTACAACCCAGGGTTTTAGAACGAAAATTTCCATGAAACTGACTTAGCAATGCAGGTCAATTTTCTTTAATTTTTAAACCCCATCAAATCATCTTAAGCCACTACAAGTCGAGAATTGCGACAGCAATTCGCGGCTTGTAGTGGATGAAGATGACAATGTAAAGTCAGGCTTGAAAGGGTTAACCCCCGGTCCCCATTATATTCGTTTCAGATTTTTTTTTATTAACACATAAAATACCAGCTTTTGAACACGTTAAAGATAAAACGTGACACCAGTCAAAAATATTTCAAAATCGTTGACCTTCATTTCGTCAAATCTGAATAATTTCATTCACTTGAAAATTATAATTAAATACCTTAGCAGTTGAAGGGTTAAAGCGCTGAAATATTGTAGTATACACCAAGAGATGAAATTTTCAATTTGAAATCATCATAAATGGCTTAGTTAGCTCTCAGAATCTGACGTTTATGGACGTCAGATTCTAATTCTGACGTCTAAAGTTGATCCTCGTACTGAAAAAGATTTAGATTGGCTGTAGACCAATAGCATATAGGGCCTAGGTATTCAAACGAAGCAGAAAGAGTTAACTAAGACATTTATGATGATTTCAAAATTAAAAATAACCCTTCATTATCTTGGTTTATATAAAAATATTTCAGCGCTTCAAGCCCAGGGTTACCATGGTTACTTACAAGTAGCTAAGCAGGTTGGCGAAATCGGGGCCAGATCTGCCACCAGGCTGGTCTTAAAAATTCAGAAAGATTTCATCAGCCGGCGGAAAGTCAGACCACGGCGACAGCCTTTTGAAAAATGCTCAGAATGAATCTTATCTAAATAATCTGCTTTCGAAATTTCAGGAGCAATTAAGAAAGGGTTTCATTTGACCAAAACACAGAATTTCGGTACACGATAATAGCCACAAAGTCCTGACGTCATTTATTTACTAAACATCAGTAATCTGGGGATATTGCAATATTTTGGAGCATGGGGGGGGGGGGGGGGAGGGTGGCGGTCATTTTGAGCAAGTTCCCATATAATGTTATACTTACCTTTATTAGCTTAACATAATTATAGGCATATCATTATTCTCGGACTTTTCGTTTTTCCATTTGAATCTTCAAATGAAAGAACAACATTTCATAACTATTACATCGTGGGTGTTTTAATACTTTATTGAGACGTCATAACATATTTTTATTTTCTGTTTTTTTTTCCTGACCTGATGATGACGATGATTCGCCAACGCGGATCAGCTGGGCCAATTACAGATGAAGGAAATGTTACAATGGCGCCATTCGAGGAGATGATGGCAAGTACATCTGTACTGAGACGTTCAGGGGAAAATGCTGCTTCTGGAGAAAATGGAAAGGTTAGGAATATAAGCTATTTAGGTGTTTAGATTTGAACCCTTTTGCGCTCTACTGAATTATTTTTTTGTTTGTTAGTCCCTCGATCGTTTGTTCGTGCGTTCGTTCGTTCTTTCGTTAGTTCATCCGCTGTCTGTCCGTCCGCTCGCTCTTATGTCAGTCCGTCCGTTCGTCCTTTCGTTCGTTCGTTCGCTTGTTCATCCGTTGTCCGTCTGTTTGTTCGTTTGTTCGCTCCTGCGTCCGTCCAATCTGTTTTCCTAAACCTCGGACGGACAAGGGACAGCGGGTGCTGGTGCCAGCAAAAAAAATACAGGTCTCAATTAATGTCCCTTAACTGGATTCAATTTTACGGACAGTGGACAACGGCTGCGGACGCCTCAGTGGAAATGCTTGTTTGTCGCGTTATACGTTTTTGTATAAACATCATTTATTTTCGAAGAATTGCAAACAGCAATATTGCCATAAGTTAGGCCTACTTTTCTATTGTATACATAAAGGATACATACGGACATGCTAGATACACAAATTATTGATAATAAAACAGACAATATTATCCGAAATCAAAAACTGTTTATTTTTTTCAAAAAAGACCATAGACATTATTAAACCATAGACGAAAAATTACAAAAAATGGGTAGGGTATGCAACAAGAACAAAAGGTATTACATATATATTTGAATTATTAGAACAACAGAATTAGAAAAACTAGGTGAACAATCGTTTTGTGTTTCAAATTATTATCTTCAGGAATATCATCTGAACCGTGTAATAATATTTTCAATTACTTTAACCCTTCGGCGCGGGGATCGACTTTAGTGGGCAGAATCTGACGGGAATGGCCGTAGACCCATAACATATTCAAATGAATCAGAAAGAGCTAACGAAGATATTTATGATGATTTCAAACTGAAAAACACCCTTTGGTTGCGATGTTTTTACAAATTAATTCAGCGCTTTAAGGGTTAATATGTTACAGATTCTGAAGATACCTCAGACACTGACAGAGAGCTGGAGAGGGTGGTGCCTGTATATGCTGCTGATGAAGTGGAGCCATGGGGAGACGTTGATGACTATGCTCCTGAGGTTGGGGCCGCTGGGGGAGACAGTCGAGGCATTGGAGTAATTAGGAGGGCTGTGAGAGCAGTCAGCAAAATCAGAACAATCAGAAACATCGGAAGGCGTATAGGATAAAACGCCAATAAGTATGCACGCTTAAAGTGGTAGTCCACTGTGCTCCAGCAGCGGGTTGATGGGTACACCCAGGATCCACCCTGGAAGCTACAGAGATAGTAAGAATAAGAGCCCCCTGGTGAATGACTATAAACTATAACTGACATGAGAGTGGACTATAGCCCTTTAACCATTAACCCTTGTAGGCCCAACTGCTGAATTGTTCGTCGTTTCTATTTTTCATTAATTTCAAATGATGAAAAACACTACTATTTATGAAATATACAAACCTCCAATATTGAATGCAATGGTTAAAAATACACACCTTCCAGATAGAATGCAATACGACTACTGGTATTTTAATTTCTGTGTAGCAGTTTGACGCTCGCACCATAAATTACTATGCTGTGTGATAGGCCCTTGCTGAAACTTCGGCTTTATCCGTCAAACGTCGGCTCTAATCGCAACATGATGGACCTCATAATATAAATTGTATGGAACAGTCACTTTTTTTGCAATAACTTTAAAGACCTTTAAACCAACAAATCTCATCTAGGCCGATTCTGTCTCGTTTTTTTCCCCTATAGCTCTTCGTTGTTGGTCTGGCGCTTTTTTGACGCACTTGCTTTGACTCGGATTTATGACACATATGATATCACGCTAAGGATTGGTGCACTTTTGAGCCCGGTCCTCTGAGGATTTTTGCGCTGGAGAAGTATGATTGATTGATTGATTGATTGATTGATTGATTGATTGATTGATTGATTGATTGATTGATTGATTGATTGATTGATTGATTGATTGATTGATTGATTGATTGATCGATCGATTGATCGATTGATCGATTGATTGATTGATTGATTGATTGATTGATTGATCGATCGATCGATTGTTTGATTGATTGATTGATTGATTGATTGATTGATTGATTGATTGATTGATTGATTGATTGATTGATTGATTGATTGATTGATTGATTGATTGATTGATTGATTGATTGATTGATTGATTGATTGATTGATTGATTGATTGATTGATTGATTGATTGATTGATTGATTGATTAATTGATTGATTGATTGATTCATTTAAATACAGTAATTTCAAGAGTGAACATGGAACTACTGCATAAATTTATACTTAATATATAAATAGTGATGAAAAATATTTACATGTATTTCAATTCAAATTAGATGTCATTCTGGTATCTAACATCCTAATGGTGCAGAATATAACTTTGTCTAATATGCAAATTTATATATTTTCAGATCGAAGTTGAAAATCTGACTCGGATATTGACATGGACCGATGGCTGCTACAAAGCATGCAGCTATAAATCCTCTATATCGAAACGATAACTGTTTATCGCTGTTACATAATATAATTATATGCTACCTCTATATCGAAGAGAGCAGGCTTTACTTTAGCTTTCACTCATTCCCACCACAGAAAGTTTTTAATTGATTTAACTTTTCTTCTGTAACTGAGATAAAGATAACCCTTATCCTGCTAAGTTAATATAATTGAATATAATTGCATTTTCAACCACTTGAGATTGTGTCTCGCTGCCGCAATCCACAACCTCAGGTGGTTGAAAACTACTCATATTTTTTTAATTTGAGACCAGACATTCACAAATTTTATTTAAGCAGTCATTTAATTCCCAGTAACTGTGATTTAATGGGCTAATATAAAACTGATTAAAAAGTCAATGTCAAGTTTCTTAGTTACATATGAGCTCTAGTAATTATGGCTGCTAAAATAAATGACCTTAAACGGGCCCTGGGTACCTGAAGAGTTTAACCCCATCCCATACTAATAATGATGCCTATTTTGATATCATTAAAATGTCTTGCAAGCCTAGCGGTAGCTACTGAAATTATTCCTTTTTTACATTTTATTTCGAAATAATGAAATATTTGGCATGGAAAGGGTAATGGTTGTTGACGTATATACCCATAGCAACAACAGCTACTGATCTTATATTGAGGATTCGCTATGTAACGTGTTCCACGGACATCTTACAATTCTATCAATATAAATATATAATTATTCTATATTAATTTGATCTCGTGCGTCTTGAAAATACACAATACATAAAATTCAAGGGGTATGATAAGGAGCTTGTGTTGATCCCCCACGTGTTTTCCATGTGCGAAAATTTGTAGAAAATTTCATGTGCATTGGAATAACCGTTTAAAAGATATAGTAATATTTGTATTAAATTAATATTTTTATTTAAATTTCATAGAAAAAAACTCGGGCTGAAGCCTTTTAGGCACTATACTATTGCCACGCTTGACCATTGTGACGGTTTAGGCCTATTTAAAACATTATTTCTCAATGACGCTCATTCACTGAAGTTGCACGTTCACACCTAGGCCTATGTGACATAATACCTCATGACAGCTTGTGCCTCGTGGTCATCGATGGCAATGGTTAGGCCTACATACTAATTATTGATCATGGTTGGGGAGGGCGGGGTGTTGGAAATGGCTGACCGGATGTGTTGTGTTCGGGATTATAGGTGCCTATAGGTAATAATCATGTAGGGCCTACAGGCCTATTTACATCTCCCGGCACATTGAGAGGGACGTGGCGCAATTGTTAGAGAGCGGAGCTCTGTCAATGTCGCTGCCTGCCATGTGGTTTCGAATCCCGCGCTTCGTGCAGGATTTTCAGAGATGTATCATGTTTCTCCCCTCTCAATATTAGGACATTGTTTCGATGTTTTGTCCATGGGCAAAGTACTTAACCCTCAAATGCTTCACTTGACTCAGGTGAAAATGAGTACCTTGTAGGACAGAGATGGCAATGTGCATGATAAGTTCAATGCACAGAAATGGCTGCAGGACTGTATGCTCTCCGTCGAGTTGAAATGGCACATGAATGGACAGGTCCGGTGACCAGGGGGTAAAAATGTAATTATACATGGAGTTTACAGACGATATATCAACCGAGCTGGGCGTCACGGAATAGAAAAATATTTGGTTTATGAAACTGTAAGAAATATATTTAAAGAAAAAAACATAGACTCGAACTAGGCCCCCTAAAAGAAAAAATCTGCCCGTAAAATTAATGAAGATAAAAAATCCGTAAAATACAAAAAAACGTGGAATTGGCAATCCTGAATAACAGCAATAAGTATTAACAAAACGTTGAATCAATGTTCAATCTATGTCTCGTGTTTACTGGGACAAAACGATATAGTCTAGGCAAACGTCCCAGGCTCCTTATAATATAGGCTATATTATAAGGAGCCTGGGACATTTATATATAGGTCTGTGCATGACATGATGTATATAGTAGGTCTAAAGCAGGGTAACCGGTTAGCATAGTATTAATTTTGTGAATCACACCCGGGGACTCACATCTCCAACGATTTGTAGGCCTACACTTAAATATCGGCTCCCATTTAGGGGAGACCGGGGCACCATGGACACCTAATTTTCATTTTGGATTTACTTCAAATATTTTTGTAGCACACTAACGTATTATCGACCGTTAGATATCACTGGACTAAACTAATGTCTGCCTGGAATACAATACATGCATTCATGTTGGATGTTACTTAAAAAAAATTCAACAAATGTTCATGGTGCCCTGAGCTCGGGGCACCATGGAAATGGGGGTGGGGTACAATGGACATGTTTATAGGCATGTTGGAGAGACTTCCTGTGTCAATCAACACATTTTTAATAGTGAAATGAAAAATAAAAAAAGTAATATTTAAATGTAGAAATCTTTATTTTGGGGGTAGTGAGATTAAAAATTATATATTTTCTCTGAGGACGGGGCACCATGGACATTAATGCCAATAATGGGGCACCATGGACACGTCCATGGTGCTCCAAAACATGTCCATTGTACCCCGTCCATGGTGCCCCAGCATGACGAGTGTAATTAGAAGTGTAGCTTTAACTAGCTTAAGGTAGAATCTTCCATTATTGCCCATGGTTCTTGAAAAAACAAAATTTCCACTAGCTATTATGTGATTCTTCTTTTAACTTAGTTCCAAGGAGTCTTTAATGTATTACCAAAATCCGTGTATCACAAAAATTTACTTAAAGGGACTGGCCCACGCTAAAATCATCAAAAAATCGGTGATTTTATTTCGGGTTCTTAATATGACCATATGATGTAAACATGTACATAGACTAGAACTGCAAATTTTTATAATTTTTGTGCTGCGCATTCACCAGTTAGGCTAGATATAGAGACGAAATTCCTGATTTCTAATTATTGACAACCATGTCAAAAATAGGAAATGCGGGAATTTCGTCTCTATATCTAGTCTAACTGATGAATGCGCAGCACAAAAATTATAAAAATTTGCAGTTCTAGTCTATGTACATGTTTACATCATATGGTCATATTAAGAATCCGAAATAAAATCACCGATTTTTTTATGATTTTAGCCTGGGCCAGTCCCTTTAAACCCTTCAAAAACACATATTTCGCCATAGCTTACACAAGCCTTGAAGAATCACCACCAATTTTCCTGCTGAAATAGAACAGTTTTAAAACATTCCCTAGAGTGTTATTTTGTTAAAATTGGACAACGCACTTGGCCAAAAAGAGAGATGTTCATGGTACCCCGATGTGGTGGCCCGGTCTCCCCTACACAAACAAGCAATTGTTATAGGGTATTTAAAATATGCATCATAACTACTTAAAATAAAGTCAAACATCATAGCATTTCATTAACATGGTATATGGATATCCAAGCAAACACGAGACGTTGGGCCAATGTTTGTTTGATGTGGTCAAAACATCAAAACAACATTGGACCAACGTCTCGCGTTTGCTAAATGTTTCGCGCACTAAAACCAGAGATAATTTTGACCCTTTCTTTTTCGCGGTGAATGATACAGCCATTTGCACTTTATCCACGAACAGTCAACTCGCGGATTAAAAATAAAAGAACTGAACTGTTGGTTTAAAACCACAAAAATGTGGGTTTTAGTTGCAGTTGACAACCCTGGTGAGTTGTGCAGGATTATTTGACATGTGCTATGTTTTTTAATCAGTTTAGTACATTTTTAAGCTCTTTCCCGGAAACATAGTCGACTCGAGTCGATGGCTGCATGCACCCCACTTATTTGAGCGATAATAGGTAGACTAGTCTAGTCTGACATTTAAACTTTTTTTAGCATGTTTAAAGCCGCATAACTGTTGTTCTTATTGGCATCATTGAAAAAGAATGGAGCACGTTCAAACTTATTCTTATTTTGGAATTGATGATAGGTAGGCCTACATTTCACAGAACACAGTTTATTTTGTCATGTCATTTAGGCATAGCTATGATGATCACAGATCAGTGTTTCATCTATGATCTAGGAGACTAGGATTTAAAAGGGGCATGGCATGGCGCCACCTGTCATTTGGGGGCACCTCATCATGAACGCCGGGCACCCAGTTGACCCAGGGTGGGCATTTCCAACACCTCCCCTCCCCAATTAAGGGTACAAACAGAATCAATTAAGTGTGTAAACATCGCCAGTTATTACCGCTATATGTATGCACAGGCCGTTATCAGGTATTGCATCATAGGTGTGAGCTCGCGACATCAGTGACTGGGGTGTTTTTGACTGTCACATTGGCCTGGGTGGGTTGATTATTACGTAACAATTGTTCAAAGAGGCAGATCACCTTCTGAATATAAGAAAGGCAACATGGCGCACACGAAGGGCGACATGGCGCTCATAAAAGGCAGCAAGGCGCTCATGAATTGAAGGGCAACATGGCGCTCTCAAAAGAAATAGCTAGATGAAACACTGATGATTTGTTGCTTTGTGCGATATAGGCGAGACATGCATAATAATGTCATTTTTAATTTCGGACCCTGTGTGGAGAATGTCGGTATCTTTAAAAATTGGACTATTCTCTTTGTATAGTTCTTTTAAGTGTGGGCCAGCATCCGAGCCTTTGGCCCGCCACTGAGCTGCTCCCATCTGACCTGCAAGTTCGCGCCAAAAAATAATCACGTAAACCATATTTTTCACTATTTTGATTTTCCGTGATTCTCTTGAAAAAAATTTGCAGTATTTTATTCGATACCTCACGGGCATTTCAAAATAAAGTGACAATGCTATTCGAAAATATCAGACTTTTATTTCATTGTTAATCATCACGTGCAGTGATATAAATTGCGAAATGCGGTAAAATAAAATAATTGTAAAAAGGCAGCCTTTACTGTACCGGTAGCTGAGGCCCAGCAAGCAAGAGACATTCACCCATTGATAGGTCAATGCTGAACCAGCGTCATTGAAGCTGGACCAACATTAAAACATCGATGGATCAGTGACTCGTGCTTGCAGATAGGGGCTGGCCTAGTCTTAGGACACCAACTGGCGGTTTGTGGTGGCTTGGCATCGCAGCCAGCACGAGGCATTGATCCAATGTCGAACTAATTTTGGCCCATCATCTACGGCTCTGGCCCAACGTTAAACCAATGCGTCTCAACGTCTCGTGTTTGTTATTAAGGGGTTTGATGTTGGTTTGATGTAACCACTATTACGTACACATTGTATACAGACGGACCGATTTACCATGAAATGAAATGAAAACTTCTATAGCGCCTAACTCCTCGGAGGGCCGAGCTCAGAGGCGCAATCCATCCTTATCAAATTCCAAAGAAGAGTCGAGGGAAATAAGCATGGTCGTCATCAGGGAGCCGGGACGCAGAGGAGCTAGGGCGGAAAAGCCAGATCGAAGAAATGCGTTTTAAGCAGTTTTCTGAAAGAGGAAATGTTTTTAGCTACACGAAGGTGTGCAGGCAGTAAATTCCAAAGAGTAGGACCATGTACCATATAACTTGATGGTGTATTGCGTTGTGATCTAATCCAGCTACATTTACATCGATCTTGTGCATTTATATAGCCTTTAAAAATAAATGTATGATTGTTTTGAACATTTTAGGTTATTTCTGTCGAAATAAGAAAAACAGTTATGCAGCTTTGAACTTTAGTGGGCCGGCAAACAAAACTTTATGCTTTTAATATTTCAATAATGGCCTCATTTCCACCAGCAACCGCTAGCAAAAAGAACAATCAAACAGAGAAATGTCTTTTATTGCAGTGCCAGTGTGTCACAAATTCACATAAATCCTGAAAAAAACATGAAAAAAACCTATCACAATGACTTTTTCTGATGTAGACTCTACCTAAGCTAAGTCCTAATGGGGGAGTAATCAGTGGTAATGTAGTAAATTGAAATTATGACGTCCCACTATAACCCTATTAAACTAATTCTGAACTTTTATAGTTAGCAAACGCCACTCTCACAATTGAATTGAAATTTTGAATTGAAAATTGTTTTTATTTTTCCCAGCACATTAAAATACATTTTAACAAATCACAAAATATAAAATAAACCAATTTGTATTTTCAAACAAACTTTGTTGTAATCATACAATTTATACTGGAAAACAGAGATTTACAGAAGTTAAAGAACTTAATCAAATGTAACACTCTATGTATATTTTAATCGAGATATATATTTTTTTCCTTTAATTCCATTTTCCCGGATGAAAAAAAACCTGCACTAAAACACTCGATATTCTTATCAAATAAACAATATTTGAACAAATAAGAATAAATCTACAATAAATTGTTACTACCGGCTGTTTCTGACGACTAATATAATATACATGTGATGATCATGAATATGACTAGTGTCAATGCTAATAGTCTGGTGCGATATGTCAGAAATATGCCTAAAATTAAAAGTTCTTGCCAAAATTGATTTTATTGTTTTTTTGACTTTATTAGGGGTCAAATAAGCCAGAAATATTGGGGTTCAATTTTTCCCGCCCCTCAACCTCGTTTTATGACACATTCAAAATGGCCGCCAGCGTAATCACATATTTGGCTATAACTTGGGCCCTAGCATAGCTAGAGTCACGATTTTGATGTCTATACCCATGTTTTTGGGTACGAGGAATCCAATAGTGCCCAAATGTGGATGTCCCTTAGATATTTTGAAATTAACGATAAAACACATTTTTGATACGTTTTCGGTCATTTTTTTCGCGAATTCGAAAAAAACTAAAATTTAAACATTAAGCGTTGTTTAGTGTGTATTATGATAAACAGTACATTGTTGATGGTTTCTGAATGCTGGGTGTTCCGTTAATGGACCCCAAATAGTTGACCAAAGTGATGTAAAGCGATTGTAAAAACTGAACAATTTCAATTACGATGTTTGATGCATTTATTCCATTTAAACATTTTACAACAGTCACAGAGGATAATTGATATTGACGGTAATGTGTCTTTTACAAAACACATTTGATAACTTTGAGAATTGGGTGGGATGGGTCAATGTTATTTAAAATAAAATAAAATTAGCACACATTGTGCGCAAATTGTGCGTTTCAGCAATGTTTCATATTTGCTAAACAAATGACCAGAATTAATCTTGGTGGGTAATTATGGAGCATCCCACCCATCAAATTATTAGATTTTTAGGTCTTGTTTTTCTTAAATCCATAAATGATGCACAATTACAAATAAAAGGGGAACTTTTAATTCATCACATCCTATGAGAGATATCAGAGTATAGATTCCAGCCATAATTGGACGGGCAGGGTCATTACCTTAGAGGATCACAGCAAACATTCAATGGCTTGGTTCATTTTCTTATGCGAAAGAAACAAGCAACTCACAACCAAAAAGATGTTTCGTTAGTTATTAGTAAATCAGTTCCAATCGAAATACAGGAAAGGGGTAACGTGATATTTTTTAAACTGGACAACATAATCAAAGATAGTCTGTTTACATGAGACGCCTTGTAGCCTACCACAGATAATTAAATTAGGAAATATTACAAATGATGTTTCATAATAAGAGAACAGAAAACATAATACATTTTGAACCAACCCAGTCATGGTAACAGATACACTTGAATGTGTTTGCATATTGTATGCTCAGTAGTAGATAAATATATTATCCGGTAAAAAAGTGATAATGCCCGCGAGACACAACATCAAGTGGTTGAAAATTTAGAAAACCCGCAAGAAGTCATTCTAAAAAGGCAAAAGTCAAGATTGCTGAAAAAACTGATGAACACTTTTACTAAGTACTATGTATGTACATTGTCATCCAAACCAAGTTGTTTAGAACTGGTTCCCGTTGAGTTGAGTTTTTTGCAGATTAATGAAAGTGACACAATTATCAAACCATGAGAGTAGCTCATGAAGTCAGAAGTTTGTAAGATGTTCCAATAATAGGCCTAGATTTAGGACAGCTTTATTGGCAGTCCACGGATCACATGTGAGTGATTACACAAGGGATGCTTCATGACAAAAGAGTAATACAAAAACCACCTCTGGCCTATCATTTGGTGGAGTCAGCACTGGGTACTATGGCTAGTGATGTCTCTCTCTGGGTTACTTCTACTCATGGGAGCATACTCTAGAACACCTTATCGTGACCAGAGGTCGTGTGTCTAAAACTCTAATAAGTTGAGCTTGTACTAATTTCTCCAGGACAGGTGAATTCATTTTCTTTTTGCACAGGATACACTAACAGGAGCATCATTCTTCAACAGGTGTGATATGAACCAAATAGTATATTCTGGTCAAATACTGACAAATTTTGAATCTAATACTCATGCATTAACTGAGTAATTGGTGATTTGCGGCATAATTAGATCAAATATGTATGCAACAGAGTAGTCCAAAAGTAATATTTTTTTGTAATGCCACAATGCTATACACAACAGAATATGCTTGGGTATGTCCATTCACCGTCGGTGGAAGCTTTTACTTTGTTGCAAATCAGTTTTAATATTGTTCAGTAACTTTGTCAAAAATTGTGGCATAATTCTTCTTGAAATAGGTTTTTTGAAAGCTTTGTACATGGGCTTATCGCAGATGATCAAATATCTTTACCACTTTTTGCTAGATAACATATCTATCTATTGAGCACACATATGAGAAGGCATTCAAGTGTACCTCTTGAAAGTTGGTTGGTTTCTGTGATGATGAAGCATCTTGTGTAATATCTCTTAACTGGTCTGTGAAAGTAACATTAGCTCCACACGTAAACAGATTATATCCACATATATTGTTATTTTAAATAGCTTGTAAATTAACATCAACACACTATTTTCAACTTGAACTCGACGATCACCTAGTCACATTGAGAGGGAATAGACAAGGATATTTCCCTGAAAGACCCCTGCGAGATCAGCACGGTTCAAACCCGGGATGCGTGCATGAATGACGTGGCAGTCCGATATTCTATCGATGCGCTGCCTCTCCCTCTCTAAATTTGTACATCGAAAGCCTTGGAAGCATGGACGAATTTTGTATGTCAAGTGTACTAATCCTCTGGCTTAATCAGCTAATGATAATTCCAGCTTTACGGTGGCAATACTATTATTGTCTAAAAATCTAGATTGGGAGATGTTCACCTACATGAGCTACACCTTATGAGAGCCAACCATATGTCAATGGGAGACAAGACCTGACCTACTTTATCAGATGGCCAAACCTCCCACCATTAGAACAAAATGTGTGGGAAGTGAAATAAAGCATGTTCATACCTGTCAGATGTCTTAGTTCACCTGCACCAAGGGTTGTTATTGAGCTCAACAAATATTGATGCAAATAAGACTGCCATAGTACCAGATATAGTTAAAATGGTCAGCGTTGCAGACGACTCCTGTACAAATGCAACAGTGGGGTATATAAAAGCAAACCAGGTAGTGTGGCTTGTGTTATTGTGAACGACAATCGGCCATTTTGCAATTAAAAAATTGTCAATATGTTAATATATAAATCAAAATCACTAAATTTGAACCTGAACCTCATTGTCTTTTCGATGAACCAAGCCATTGAATGCTTGTTGTAATCCGCTTAAATGTCAGCTGTGGTAATGCCCCCGTTCTCCTCCAATCTATAACGCAATAACAGAGTTTGTAGGTATACGCGATACAAAGACTGTAATCATTGCGCGGCCGGGCATCCTTGTTAAGTTACAGATTTATATATTAATTAGTAATACTCGCTTTGCATCTCATTAGAATATTGCCTTGACGCGGAGATTTAACTGTCAGTATTTAAATTAATTTTTTCATGAAATTGATCTCAGAGTAGCCCCTGCATCTCGGAGAATATGTCAAATTATGACTGAAATTTAAACGGGGATATCTCTCATGGGCTGTGATTAATTAAAATCCCCTATTTTATTTTTTCCTGTGAATCGTTTAAGAATTTTAGAGAAACAAATCTGAAAATCCAATCGCAATGATCATGATGATTGATTCTGATCATTTGTTTGACAGCACATGAAACATTGCTGAAACGCACAATTTGCTCACAATTTTGTAGTCATTTTGTATTATTTTTTAAATTTCGATCGGACCTTCATCCCTCCTATCTACTTCTCAAAAGAGTGTGTATTTTTTTGCAAAAGACACATTAATTCAAACAATTTTCCTCTGTGACTGTTGTAAAATGTTCATTTGCATATTAAGGAAAACATCGTTTTTGAAGTTGCTCGGCTTCTACGCTATCACTTGTGCGCCTTTTTGGTGGAATATTTAGGGTCCATCAACGAAACATCTACCATTCAGAAACCATCAGCATGATTGGCAATGCGCTGTTTATATTTAGTATGTATTTATAATACATACTAAATAATTAACGCGTCCAAAATTATTATTTGAAAATTTGAGTTTTTTCATATTTGCGACAAAAAATGACCGAGAACGCATGAAAAATGTGTTTTATATTTAATATCCAAATATCTACAAGACATACACATTTTGTATGGGCACTATTGGATTCCTTATACCCAAAAACATGGGTATAGACATCAAAATCGTGACTCTAGCTATGCTAGAGGCCAAGTTATGGCCAAATAGGGGCCTATGTGATTTCTAAGGCGGCCATTTTGAATGTGCCATAAAACGAGGTTGAGGGGCGGGAAAAATTGAACCCCAATATTTTTGGCTTATTTGACCCCTAATAAGGCCATAAAAACAATAAAATCACTTTTGGCAACATAATTGGCCAAAATGACATACCGCACCAGACTATAACTATCAAGTTAATAAAAAAGAATTAACAATAATAAAACACGTGGCAAACCGTAAAGATTACTATTCATCTTTCTGCAGATTTCTATTATATGCAAATGATAAAGATGACTAGATGATTGGAAACCGTAGTATCAATTCAAATCCAGCATCAAATCAAATATTCCTGAAGCTATTGATACTAGGGTCAACACAATACTGTTTGAACCAACACTACTTCCTATATAACAAATAAAAGGCACTTCTCTCAGTGAACTGTAATACACATACAAAATATATACCTTGGAAACCTATTCCCCCTTCTTTACATTATCATGATTATGTTTTTGTATTTAAGAATTACTAGGTTTTTTAATATACATTTGAATGTTATTAACTTTGACACATTCTTCAATTTTTTTGAAGAAAAATGTATCTAAATACTTATTGGCTCTATATATAATAGCATTACTTTTGGCTAATTTTGACTTGATCATGCAGATATGTTCCTTCCAATTTAATTTATTATCCATCAAAACTCCCAAAAATTTAGTAACAAAACCTTCCTCTATTTCTTTATCACCAATACGTAATTCTATTTTGACGTTAGAGTGTCTATTCCCAAATCTCATGACGTTTGTCTTCGACACATTAAGTGATAACTAATTTAAAGCAAACCACTGATTCAATTTTTCCAATTCCTTGTTGATATTAACACATAATTCCTCCAAGTCAAAACCGGAAGAATAAATATTTGTATCATCAGCAAACAAAATGAACTTCACAATATACGACACCTTACAAAGGTCATTAATATATAAAATAAACAACTTAGGTCCTAAAATAGACCCGTGTGGAACTCCACATACAACTTTATATGTATCCGAGTTAATCTCATCCAGGTTAACAAACTGTGACCTGCAGATAAATAGCTGGATGGCCACATATTTGGTTCCCCCCCCCCCCCCCCTAATTCTAAAATGTTGAAGTTTTTGTATAAGCAGTTTATGATCTATTGTATCAAATGCCTTTTTCCGGTCAATAAAAACACCTACAGTATACATTTTTTCATCCATTGCAGAAGATATCTCTTCTGTGAGTTCCATCAAAGCAAGTGCTGTTGATTTTCCTGACCGAAAGCCATACTGACTATCATTTAGTAAACTGAATTTATCTATGTATTTATCCAATTCAATTTTTGAAAACTCTGATAATGAAAATACAGGTCTATAATTAGTAAATAAATTCTTTTCACCAGCTTTGTACAGTGGTACCACCTTTGCTAACTTCATATTACCAGGGAATATACCACTAATAAAAATGTGTTACAAATATGAGAAAAAGGTTTCACAATATCATTAAAACCATTTGCAATATGTTTAAGATCAGTTATCTTTTTAGTATTTTTAATGAATGTATCAGGAATAGATGAGTTCAGTGTCTTTTTTTGCTAATGGCATTTAAAATTTCCCATGTAGCTTTAATTTTTTCTATTTTGTGCATCTAATAATTTTCTGTAATGGTTCTTTTCCAATATCCTAAACAGACTTGTCAATGAATTTTTATAGTTTTTGTAGGTCCTTTCTGCAGATTCTGTACGTTTGGCTAAAAATTTCTTATACAACATTTTTTTTCTTTTTACAAGAACACTGTAAGGCCTTTGTGAACCAAGGTTTACTTTTCCCTACACCTTTAAATGCTATTTTTTTAACTGGACAATGCTTATTATACAGTTGTGTGAATATGTCTATAAAATTATTGTAGGCTACATTACCATTAGACTCATTGAGCACAGTATCCCATGAATTGTTACCCAATTCTTTAAAAGCGTTTATTGACTCATCATTTAATTGTCTTTTTAAAATATATTGTGGTCTTTTGGGTAGGTACGTCCGAAGAAGTCATTTTGGTGTTTTGTTTGTGTTTTTTCAGGATTTATGTGAATTTGTGATAAACTGCAATATAAGACATATTTTTCTTGTTTGTTTGTTCTTTTGCTCACTATTACTGGTAGAAATGAAGCCTTCATTGTATAATTTAAAAAGTTATTTGTTTTGTATGGCACTTTTATCACCTGTTCTGGGGGTTCCCATCATTAGATTACGCGCCAATTACGAAAAATGATGCCAGCTCTCACCCTTAATTTCATGATAGCTGCAACAAATGTTTGAATAGGTAAGTGGAACACGCATGCTGTGGCCCCTTCTGATATTTTTTTTATGCAGGTGCCATTTTTTAAATTTTTGTAAAAAAAATGCAAAAAATGAAAATGGACTATGTCCACTGCCCTATCAGGAAGTTCTGGAGGACATCATTAAGACCGTTTGGACAGAACAATGTGGGAATCTCAAAGAAATGAGATACCTGGGGAAGGCTGCACTAGTTTACCCGGGGTAAAACTTGGGTGAAGTTTTGTTTGCCTACCCTGCACTTCCTCATGGGGCGCACCGAGGGTAAAAATTGAAATTTCATAGCTGTAAGGATGAGAAGACTTGGGAAAAAAAGGAGGCTATGCCTAAATTTCTGATTGTTATATGCCTATACAGGGGTCGAAACTAACTTTTCAGAACACTGGTCCACAGGACCACTACTCCACAGATTTCGGTGGTCCTGTTAGATGTTGGTGGTCCTGATTGACAATATAAAATAAACGCCAAACAAGGTAAATTGTGCAAACATTTTTTTACAGTGAGAGTTACTATATTTTGTACGAAAAAAACCCCAATAAATTATATCCATAACATTACACAACATTCTCTAAAACAACTATAAAAATATTGTCTGTTCAGTTGACTACGCTAGAGTAGCAGAATTACAATAATACATTCAGTGTTTTGTTGCGAAAATTATACACAGCTAAAAGCCTGTAATCCATAAAAGATATCAGATTCCAAGCTTTTGATAACATTAGTCAGCGGTCGATTTTAATCCGGCTATTTTTCTCGGCTCGTGGTTGGCTGGCTTCTCTCTCTAAAAACGTAGATAATCGGACATCGCTGTAAGTAGAAGGGCATGACAAATTTTCAGCAAAATTAAGAAATAAACGGACGAGATATCGCGATCTACAAAGTGGCGCCTGGTGAGCCGTCACCATCTTTTTCGATTGGCCAATTGACTTAATCGGCAAATATAGCAGCTCGCAGTTAGCTCATTTCTCATTCTATCTTTCTAAAATTTCAGATATTGTGAAATCGCGATTAGTAGAAGGGCTTTCCAAATCTACAGTGGAAATAATGAATAAACCCCCGCGGTATCGACATCGTAATTATTGATTGGCCAGTTGGCATTTACATGTTTATTGAGTAATTTTTATCGGCTCGGTGTTGGCTCATTTCTCCATCTTCATCTATCCAGTTGTCTGCCACCGGCAGAACCTGGATAACCCGTATAATATGTGCTATGAGTTCAGAACCCCCCTCCTTTCTCCACCTCCCTGGCCAATTCACAGTTGATTCAGGCGGCCCAAACAATCTGACCTGAGTGTGACCTCCACACTGCAGTCAGTAAACCGGTGACGTCATAATGAATATTCATGTTGCTCGCACCCCTCATTTTCGTACCGGCTTCACACACACCTGTTGTCAAGGTCAGACTGGTAGTCTGACAGTCAGACCTGATACGGCAAGATGCATTTTTCATGCCTACGTATTACTTAGTTTTATTGGAGCGAGATTGACAACGTTTTCATACTAAGCTAGCTAGGCATAGATGTGGATGGCCCAAGCAGCCTGATTACATGGCTAGCTAACCAAATAAACAAACCTGAACATCTGACCCTGCCGGCGGTCGAAAAAGTAGGAAGGCCCGGGCAGCCTTATCCAGGGCTAGCTATCTCAAACGAACAGGTAGCTTCATTCGAACTTGCTGGAGATCTGCGGCCGTGTCTGCGGCAACAATCATGTTAGCCTTGGGACTGGGTCTGAGCCTATGTTAAGCGCAGAAAAAACACTTATCACCTAATTATTTGTGTTCTAATTTCAGTGGTCTAAAAGACCAGTAGTTAAGAGGGTTTTACTGGCCCGCCAATGGTTTTACTGGTCTCGGGCCACCGGACCACTGTTAGTTTTGAACGCTGCTATATGGTATATTTGCTACTGTTACTGTATTGCGGGCACTCCTTGGGTGCCCTGGTGTATCAAAAAACAAACTCAACAGCGACATCATCTCTGTAGTTTTCTTCAGCTGCTTCATGAAGTTCAAGTATCTGGGTGATGTTTTGGATTCTGTTACCCCCATAACCGCTTGCCACATTGAGGTGCCATCTTATGGATGTTTTTATAATTTAGCTCAGATTTTGATCTAGCACAGCATTTTTCTTGCTCAGTGAAAACTGTGGAATGTTGTCAAATATTCTTTTAGCATCTTGGCAGTTATGAAAAAAGGATCAGCATAATTTAATTGGACAATTAAAAAAAATTTTGAATCTACCTAAACTAGGTAGGGGCCTACATCACAAAAATGAATCAAGTTCATATTTAGTATAAACATATTTATTTACCGAGGATTGTACAATAGCAGAAGCTAATGCAATATATGCTCCTCAAAAGCGTTAAATTGTGAGAAGTCGTCAAAAGAGGTGTGCAATAATACGTGCAATTTGTAACAGCGAAGCTGTGCATATTCAACTGATTAGTGGCATGCAAATTATGGTGTTTGACAGTGAAATGAAGTCTACATAAATATGGATGAACAGGCTATGTTAACTATAAAAAAGTGGTCAAATAGGTGATGAAAAAATTACTATTCAAATATTCCTACATTATATATGAAGTACGATACAGATGTTACTACAGTAGAAATAATCTATAGTACTATGTAGTAATACAAAGTGTGTAATGAAAGTGTGCAATGATATGTGCAAATTATAATAATGAAGTTGTTCATAATCAACTGGATAACAACATATCGGCATGCAAATTATATGATACCGATGCTTAGCAGTAGAATAAAATAAAGTAAAATGAAATCTGCATAAATATGTTACCATGTTTATATATGAAAAGGTTATATACATTATGAGAAGTTGTCAAATAGTTGATAGAATTAATAGGTAAATCGCCCAGTATTATTTATAAAGTCTGATACAGCTGTTATTATTTCTACATTTTCAAATTCGTTCCCATTCCCTTCTAGAATTATATGCATCAATGTGGAGTCTGAAACATGATTTACATATTTACTTAAGGTTTGCATCATTATCGGTCTATGCATATTGTAAAGTTTACATTTAAGGAAATAATGGAGAGGGGTTTCAACTGCTTCTGTACATGCATTCACATTGGGAACTATTTAAACATCCTTTCGCGGACAAATGCTTATTGTGGTTACTAAATTTTAAGCGAATTTGAGCTAGTGTTATTTGTATACGTCTATGGTTGAGTGAGAAGTAGCCGAACGTGCTTGTGATTTTTATTTCGTGTTTGTAGTGTGCTATCTGTTTAGTGAGTGTGGCAGATCTAAAGTTAGTATCGTGTGTGTTGTATGTTTTGGCACAGCTGGGGAAGGAACTGTTTATAAAAGCAAATGTTTTGCATCTGGGTATTTTAAATGTGACTGATGATGCGGCTCGTGTGTTTCTGGATTGAAGTTGAGTGGGCATACATTCTGTCGTTATAAGTGATGGCAGTTTCCCGTGAATACATTTGGAAAAATCAATGATATTTTTTTATCTAAGTTGAGTACCTTGAACCTTGTTTACTTTGAGACCCAGCATTTGCACATCTTGCAGTCTTTCCCAATAACGTGTTTTTTTTTTGTCAGTTTTGTTTTTCGCTGTTTTTTTTATCTCATTTAGTATAGGTAAGAATCAGCAGATTGACCACCTATTGTGTGGTGAGTTTTTTTAGTCCAGTAAAAGTTTCGAGTTTACAGTAACTTTCTGTGCAATGAAATTTTGAACTTATTGGGAAAGACTGCATCTTGATGTTTAAGCACACATTTAAATTTTCACATTAACCCCAACTTAACCTACTTCTAAATCGAATTGAAAATGTTTATAGAACTTTGTGATCAACAGTGAAAGTGTTAATGTGAAACCTGCTCCATCAAGTCATAATGACCTTTACACCTATTTATCCCAGGCTGATATTCTTATATCAGCACAGTTTTACATAGATAGTTGTGATTCTTTAGATGTCAGTCATCATCTGCTGGTTGGCCGTGAATACGCTGTTGATTTTGTGTTTTTTTCAGATGACAGTCATCATCTTCTGGTTAGCCGTGAATAAGCTGTTGATTTTGTGTTTTTTCAGATGACAATCATCATCTCCTGGTTGGCCGTGAATACGCTGTTGGAAGAAAAGACTGTGACATCCTGGTTTTGAATGATCAGTCAATCAGTCGGAAACATTGCGTTCTCAATGTCACTCATCCTGATGTCTCTCTGGTGCGTACTTCATGTACATCATGTACATCATGGGTCATTGTTGATTAACCCTTGTCCTGCTACACCCGTATATACACGGTTTAAAACATGTTTTAGATTAACCCTTTGAGTGCGGGCGACGCTTTTAGGCGCATTCATACTGTTTTTTCACAACTAAAATTTGACAGAAATTGAACAAATATGCATGTATAAATCTTGAGTAAAGCCCCCATTGTGAAATTTAGCAGGTTTAATTTTTAAGTGAGGAGGTATTTTCCTTTCATTTGAAGTTGGCAATTGCGTGAGCAATGCCAACTTCAAATGAAAGGAAAATGTTAAGTAGTAATGAAGCACTTAAAGACTTAATAGAAATATCAATAAATTTGATGAAATTGTTTTTGGTAAATGTTCAGCTAATCCTATAATTCAATATTGGAGATGTCTATTTTTCATAAATATAAATATTTTTTGTAATTTTAAGCTGAAAATTGTGTCAGCAATTCCAGCTTCGAATGAATGAAAAATAGAAACAAACAATTCAGCAGTACAAGGGTTAATGTTGAGCAAGCTAAGGTTGACTATCAGTAAAAAAGATTGGAAACTCAATCTTATTTACTTTGTTTAAGCTTGTTCACACTTCAAAATAATAATACACAAATTTAGATTATTTTTATTACCAGAAAGAATATCATTTGATTTTTATTGGATAGAAGTAACCATTTAGCATACAATACTGAACAATAGTCATTTTTTCCAATATAAATATCTGTATGCAAAACAATTTTAAAATGTGGTCACTAGTAATGCTCAAAATTGGAATGCCCCTTTATCTGCTTGAGCCGTATATTTTCAAGTAGGTTTTCTATGCAAGTATAATGCCAGGAGGTTGTCCTAGTAGACAACAAACTTTTGAAAAGTTTTTTTCACATTAAATGATTTTAGAATTCAATGCAGTAGAGCTTGAGCAATATAAACAAACAGTCAATGACTTAAGTCATTGACTGTTTGTTTACATTGCTCAAGCTCTACTGCATTGGGTAACTAGTTACTTGCAACATTTGTGAGGAATAGCTACATATTAATAAAGGACAACTTGAAATTTTGACCTGAGGACAACTTTATTTTGAACCCTCATTTCTAACATTGTACATATACATTATGTCACTTGCAGGCAAAAATACTTTGGAAAGTTATTACACATATAAATATGTTGGTAATCTTATCTTATTTTAGACTCCTTGCACTGATTGCTACATGTGATGTTTTATATATTTTAGCCACACCCGCACAAACCACCGACCCTGACAGGTAAAGATTTGTCAAAACTAGGGACTGCAGTGGGTGACACGCGGCACAAGAGCTCGTCATTTGACGTGAAAAGTGGTGATATATTGTTGTTTGGTACTCTTGGCACTAGCAAATTCCGGTGAGTATCAAGTCATCTCCTGGAGCACTGATGCTGACTACCGTAGTATTTCTGTGTTTTTCCTAGTAGATCTTAACTCTTTTACACCTATACCGTCTGAATCAGCTTTCGTTGCCGAAGCGCTCCAATCTGCCCGACTGCATGTGACAGTCTTCAGAAATCTGTCATGCGCGACTAAACGGAACAACTTCCCCATCCTTTTCACATCAAAACAAAACCATGTTGTCAGTGAATTTATCGGAGTAAACAACAAAATAATTTTTTGTATTTCCAACAAATCCCAAGGAAATCGGTCACACAAAGTGGGAGTTGGCAAGGTGCTAAAGGGTTAAGTAACACATTATTTAATGTAAAATATTTCCTTAATTTGTGGCACTGATTTTTATGTTGACTTTATTTTCACAACTCCCAAGTAATTTTCAGTCACTTGAAGATGTGGATCGCAGCAGCGAGACACAACTCTCATAACTCCCAGAATATCCCATAACAGGTTTTAATATTGACAGTGAATTAATTAAACCCTGTTGACGTTGGTCGTTTAAAAGCTCGACTTTAATATGAAAGATTTGATTTTACATTTTTTGATCTATTATTAAAAACATTGTTCTTCAAAAAATATCCCATTTCTTTTGGGTGTGATAGATAGATATTTATTGACGGCTGAAAGTCTTATGTGCCTGTAGAATTATGCGTCATTAAAATAAAAAAATTGGTACATTATATTATACAGTGCGTTAGGCAGAAAATATTGTAAATTATGTACAAGTATTAAATCGGTGTTCAGCACAGTACGCGATATCGCGTAAATCACACACTCAGAGGTCAAATGTCTCCTTTTTTTCCAGGGTAGTGAGACAAATGTCCCCACCTATTTCTTGTCTGTGCTCAACACTGGGCATCAATTACGCACTTACGGGTCAAATGTCTCCTTTTTTTCCAGGGTAGTGAGACAAATGTCCCCAACTATTTCTTGTCTGTGCTGAACACTGTTAAATGCTATGAAAAAATAATTAAAAATAATATACATGTCAAAGCTATGGACCACTCTTATGTACATTTCTGGTTTTTAGTTGAATGAGCCCCTGTTGCCTCTATCTTTGTAATCAGCGTGGTGCTTTCTGGGTACAGATGTATCCCGCTGTTCATACACAGTGGACTACTCCTTTAATGATACTATACATAATGATAGATATATGTTTCACGTTTAGAGATTGTTTGACTATTTTGCAGAGCTATATATGAGCCATTTGTGACTACGACATCATGTTTGGATGCAGCTGCCAAGCGTGCCGTAAAGCAGCTGGTGATTAATCTTGGTGGACATGTCGTTAGTGAATGGAGAAAGGACTGTCATGTGCTGGTGATGAACAGTCTCAGTGTCACTGTCAAGGTCAGTTCTCAGTGTCACTGTCAAGGTCATTTCTCAGGGTCACCGTGAGGGTCAGTTCTCAGCTCTAGGTTATTGTCAGTGTTTGCTTATTATTTATTTGTCAAGTTTCACGGTTATGCCTTCAGTGTGGCCGTTAACTCTTGTCTAAAATTCATAACATATACTTGCTATCGGGATGCTGGTAGTGTTTAGCATTTTTCAGTCACTGCCACGGGCATATAAAAAAGGTGCAGGTTTATAGTCTGATATCAAGTCTGAAGACCTATCATCCGACTTTACATCTTGCCCCCTGATCACTGGACCTGTTCATTCGTGTGCCATGTCAACTCCATGGAGAGCATACAGTTCTGCAGCCGTTTTGGCGCATTGAACTTATTGTACACATTGCCTTCTCTGTCCTATCAGGTACTCATTTTCACCTGAGTCAAGTGAGGCATTCGAGGGTGAAGTGCCTTGCCCAAGGACACAACATCTTAACAATGTCTTAATTGAGTGGGGAGAAACATGATATTTCTCTGAGATAATATTTCTCTGTGAATATAAGCAAATCAATTTATGTCTCACTAAAAGTTAACCGATATGTTTTTCTTCAAACATACGACCTATGTGCCTGCAAAATTCTTTCCATTTTTTTATCCCCCGCCCACGAATTAGGGGCGGGGGATATTGTCATCACCATGTCTGGAGTGCTGCCGTGCATCTGTGTTTCGTTTCCGGACGATATCTCTGAAACCGATAGCCGGATTGCTTTCATATTGCATACACACATCCCTTAGGGGGTGTAGATGTGTCTTTTGGGGGTTATGACCTTTGACCTAATTTTCAACCTTTGATTTTGAGGTGATTATTGACTTTAATTGATTGCGGATTATAAGTTCAGTTTCCGGACGATATCTCGCAAAGCGTTTTCTCAGTTAACTCTTAACGTTATATTGCATTCAATTATGACGTGGTTTTTTTTTCTGGCTATTTTTGATGATCTGATTAATTTTATGTAGAGTCAATTAAAAATAAATAATGAGACAACCATCTGTATAGAATATGATCTTGTGTCATTTTTTTTTAGATTCTAGATTATTGAATTTGAGGTGATAAAATGTATGTGCCATGATGTTTCATTGACCTATCATAACTCCTCAGTATTTTATTTTTTAGGTGATATGTGCTATGGTATCACAGCGACCTATTGTGACTCCGCAGTATCTGAAGGACTTGGTGAAAGCTACAGAAGAACGTACTAAACCTCCCGACCCTGACGAGTCAGTATAACTAAAGTAACCCAACCCTTCTCCTGTTGAGAAATTCTTAAAGTGTAGATTACATCTAGTCTTTTTGAGGATTTTCATTTCTCTTTCAAACAGGACAATTTGAATGAGAAATGAGCATTAAATTTGCTGGTTTGACATATACTATAGATCTGGTAGTTTTTGCTTGTTTTATTCCCTATTTTGAGACTTTTCACAAAGTTTCATTTTTCTTCAGTAGCGCTGTTTGAAAATTAATTTTCGTGACATTTGCGAAATTTGCGAAAATTAAAACCTCACGAATATTACCAGATCTACAATATTTTTATTCAATACATGTGGTACATATTCAGGGTTCAATTTGAAGCGAAAGGCTTCACAATTTTGTTCAATTGCTGATCAAACTTATAATATATATCATCTGTGATGACAGGAAAAACCCGAGGAATGTGGAGCTTGGTTGCGAATCGCTACACAACAATTTAAAAACAAATTTAACCCCGATATGTAAGTTATTTTTACTCGCTCCAAGTTGTGGGTTGCAATAGCAAGACAACTTCAAGTGTTAATTTCAAAACCCAGTGTTTTAAAAGTTATAAGCAGCGGTAGATGGCTACTACTTTGTTGTATTCTATTACTGATATTTGCCCATTTATGACTTATATTTTAATACTAAAATTCTTCATGCAACAAGAATAATCTATGTTTTAATTTACAGCTATATTCCGATGCTTGCGGAATCACAACTCAATCCAGATGAGGTGTCGTTCACCAAGAATGAAAACCGCAAAACACTTTTTTCTGGAACAATTTTTATTTTTCTTCAGCCAAAGCAGGTAATGATTAATATGTTCAATGATTGATCATTTATCAAGCATCCCTGATAACGGCGAGATGGTTGTATAACATTGTTTTTCGTGAGAATTTATATTTTTCTCACTCTAATGCAGGTTAACTTTGGCTGTTAGACTCTCCAGCTTCAGTGTTTTGCTCTTAGTTGTTAGGTAATGAATTACATCCTGAACCCCCTCCTTGCTGCCCTGGTTTATGTCCTGATTCCAGCGATGTCTCCTAATTTATTTAATAAAATTTTGTGCTATTGTAAAATATATGCTCCATAGTATAGTATATCTTAGACGCCCCTAGAGAGCTCAACCATAAGCAAACAAGAATATATCAAAAAAAATTCTGCACATCAAATTGTACATTGATTAGCAAAATATATATACATCGTTGATCAGGATGTGGTTTTAGCAATGCTTGGAGGAGAAAATTGCCAATCAATAATTTTCAAATTATCTTTTTCCTGTATACAAAAACATTTTACAGAAATGTTTCTACTTTTAAAAAAATGTGCTCACCTTACACAAAACTCTTATTTGTTTTAGGAAGAATATTTTTTAACAGAATGAAATAACTAACAATCAGAGAATTTTTTTTCTACAAATACCAAAATAATTTTGAAGCCTAATAAAGTTGTATTTGTTGTTTTAAAGTTTAAAAAGCTTAGTATGGCTATTGAGCTTGCTGGCGGGACGCCAATGCTAATGGAGGAAGGGACGGATGATAACGAAGATGACATATTACTCTCACCGACATCCTGCATCATGCACTGTGACGTCACAGACATAGCACCATCAATGTCACAGAATGCACATGAATGGCTCGCTCACGTCGATAAATTATTGAAGAAGTAAGTTAGAGAATTAATTTTCAGGTAAAAAAGTTATTGAATGAGTTGTTTTGATAAAAACGTATGTACAGTAGATCCTGTCACCAGCGACCTTGCTTCTGCCAGACAAAAAAAGTCGTTGGTGACAGAAAGTCGCTGGTCACAGGAATGAGTTTTTGCTGTAAAATTTGCGAGGGCGGCGGCTGGTTCAATGTCGGGCTAATGACATTTACCCACCACTGACCTGTAGTCATTGTGGATAAAAGCACGCGGTTGTGGAAACATTTCAATGCCTGTTCTAATATCACTTATTATGACGGTGTTTTTCAGAATGGCTGCTAGCTATGCTAATAACGCTAACAGAGCACACGTTATATAAGCCCAGGTAGCTTCTGACCCTTAACAGGCATGGGGCGTTGTATATTCACATTAAATGTGTCACTATAGGACAGATGATGTAGCATATGTGTGTGTGGGCGGGGGCCCTAGGGTAGTGGTTAGCACCGCTGCCTTTCACGCCAGAGTCCGGGGTTCGGTTCCCAGTCTCGGCGGTTTGAAAGAAACAAAATTGTTTCTTCCCCATCCACGTGTGAAAGTTAGTATTGTGGGGAGCCTCCGTGACCGAGAGGTAGCGTGCTCGGCCTCAGACCGCCAGGGCTCGAATTTCGAATACTGTGGAGGACAGTGTCATCTTAATCATCTCACCATCCTCAGGAGGTTCTCCTGGCCCAGTTTAGCCTATATGTGCACAAAGGTGGCCTAAAGCCTGATTCATTTCATTTTTTAGCATATGTGTGTTTACACTAACATGAGCATTATGCCCACACTAAGACGTTTGTACCGTCCCATCAGACACAATACGTTGAATCAATGTTGGTTTAACGTTGGTCCACCGTCTACGATGCTAGACCAACGTTAATCCACCATTGAATCAACGTCTTGTGTCTGCTGGGTATATGTGGCCGGACCACGCTCATATAGGACGTTCGCTACGTGTGAATAAACACGCGTGGACGGCTCATTAAGGCAGTGTATTGTATTAACAGATTAAAATGACTGGGGGATTAGTTATGTCCTGACGCGATGCTGTTCTAATGTTGGCCAACCCTGCATCAACGTCTCGTGCCAGTTGTATAGTCACCCAGTAAACATAAGCCATTGACCCAATGTTGTTTTATTGCGGGCCGACTTCGAAAACAGTGGGCCAACGTTAAAACAACATTGGGTCAACGTCTTGTGTTTGCTGGTCAGTGACGGCGCGTCTCATGTCTGGAGAGGGGTGTACTGCTGACTGACAGGCTGTGTATAGCGTAATTATGACGGCGCCGCTCTTGTCTACCAGACAACACACAGCTGAATAGCACTTGACATTTAGTGTGCTATAGACAATATTATTTGTATAATTATTCATGGCGTATCTTCTTATTGCATCCCCCGAACAATTTAATACGATTGTATTTTAAAACATGTTTAATTAGCGCTATGCAAAATATTTTTTTTTATACACTTTTCGATTAATGAGAGCATTAAAATGATTAATAGGGCATATATTTAGTTGATCATTGGACATGAAGGGTTAGATGATTTCCTACCGGCGCAGGGTGATATTGCTGTGCAGTAACATGATGGTCTGAGGTAGATAGACCTCTTGCGACAGCAGCCTGTCCAGCGTTATACCTCTCTGTTAACCATGATATCCACACAGTCAGATCTGACATGCAGTGGTTGCTCATGATTGAATGTTCCCGAAAGTCGTATGACGAAAAAAGTTGAGGTCGTTGGACACAAGTAATATAATGACTTTCTGCCAGATATTTGAGGTCGCAAGTCGCGTTAGACAGAAAGTCGTTGATCACAGGTCGGTAACTATAGAAAAATGATCCGTGCAAGAAAAACAAGTCGTTGGAGACAAAAGGTCGTTGGTGGCAGGGTCGTTGATGACAGGATCTACTGTATCACATAATCTAATTTTCCATTGTATGGTTTGTTTATTCAATGTATGGTTTGTTAGTAGAGCACCGCTCTACTTTTTCAGTCTATGTGGGTCTGAGTGGTTTTCTGTATGATTAATTTCACGGCAATAACTTTAAATTTGTGGAATTGGGAACATAACTAACTCCATTTGTGTGTTAAGAATAACTTTTTTTGTTGCACCACGAAGCCAGATTTTGAGATTTTGGATCAGCTGATCAGATGAACACTGATATAAATGACGCATCAATTCCTATCATGTACAATACTATGTCAGCCATGTCTGTTAGGTGACGTCAAGCGTGACCCGTGACCTTGGCAATACACTTTGACCCTCAGTGCTTTCACCTGCCTCGCAATACCAAGCTGCCAGTTCTGTATACGACATGTGACCTACTATGATCCAATGTTGTTTGAATGTTGGCCCGCCGTCTCCGACGTCGGCCCTGCATTAAAACAACATTGGGTCAACGTCTCGTGTTTGCTGGGAAGTGCACCTGTCATTAATAGTAGGCCTAATACGGCAACGCTGACCAAATGTTGGGCCAGCGTCGTAGACGGTGTGCCAGCATTGAAACAATGCTGGCTGCATGTGATTGTCCAGCGGTATGCGTGTTTGCCTGTAAAGGCTGTATGGGCAGTCTGTCCCAGAGGCATACACAATACTCAGCTGACACAAGGAGACATTGAATCAATGTTGGCTCAACATTTGTCCACCATCTACGACATTGGACAAACGTTAATCCAACTTTGATTCAACGTCTTGTCCTTGCTTGGCTGCCAGTACACATGTATGGGGCCTATATAATATGCCTATCGGCCACTCACTGCCCAACAAAACAAACATTCACTCGATGTGGCATTAATGTTGGGCGAGCTTCATAGACGATGCTCTAACATTAAACCAGCAAAAAAAAACAATTCATTTGTAGTAAAAACTTAGGCCTAGTGCCTACTGATGCCTACAGTCTGAATACGTTCTGAAAACTTTAAAAAAAAACCTCCGGCAATGCATAGCCTAATCCTGCTATGCTTAATGAATCTCATAGCCATATGCGAAGCCCCAGAAGTGACATTTAAATTAGGCTATTATTGTTTTCAACTCAACATCAAGTTATTAACTCACTAATTATATCGATAACTTTGCAATCTCAATATATCTAGGCTTATCAAGTTGCGAGTTCTATTATAGTGAGTTCTATTATAGTGAGTCTATTTAATGTTGTCCTGCAGTCTCACACTGTTATCACGCTGGTCTATCATTAAATCAACATTGGCTCAACGACTGTGGCAGTGGAAGTAGTTAATCTGTCTCCTGACTCAGTTATTTCAATCTGAACACTACACACTGCCATCACATCTGAGCAAATAGCAGTAGGCCTACTAGCATGCAATGTGCCTAGGCTACTAAATTGTTTGCTAGACACGTTCTTTTGTACCTTCCCCTACCTGTCATTGACTGGGGTATGCCTAGTAACATATACGCCTATATCACCCAAACTGTCAGGTTAATATAAACAGTTTCTGTTTAATAGATCGGCTTTGAATAATGAACTGCACCACAGTCCCAGATCCTGGTCCCAGCCCAGGGGTCACACAGGGAGTAGCTAGCTGTGAAACGCAGTGACATCACTCGGTCAAAATAAAGTTATATAACACCCCCTCCCCCATACTTCATTCTGTAAAACGCAGTGACGTCACTCAGTGAGAACAAGGTTATATAAGAACCCTCCCTCATACTTCATTGTATTAGCCAGCTCAGTGAAAACAAAGGAGGTCGAGGTCATTGAGTTTCACAGATTTGACCTATTTCCATTAGGGTAGGCCTACCCGATTATCCCTAATAGACCGGATATAGGCCTACTAATAAACACAGAGACGCAGCTGGGGGGCGTATTTACACGTGCAACGCATGACCACCACCCCCCCCCCCCTCCCAAACTTTGAAAACAACATTGAGCTGACGACAGTCAGATACGAGATACAGGATA
Source organism: Flabesymbios commensalis (assembly GCA_964017125.1). Lineage (NCBI taxonomy): Eukaryota > Metazoa > Annelida > Polychaeta > Terebellida > Flabelligeridae > Flabesymbios > Flabesymbios commensalis. The sequence goes on from OZ024909.1 coordinate 82,299,952, forward strand.
GTTACTGTCGGATTCAACACCTCATTTAGACCAATATATTTGTTGCTTAATTGTGAAACAGCTGCATCTTAGCTTTCCTTAAAACCAGGCCCGTTGGGGAGGGGGGGTTCAAGAGGATCACACAAAAATTTCTGGGCACGGGCCTGTTAAAACAATGACCCTGAAGCCCGGCACAAGCTCTACTTCAGTGCCGTCAGGCACTAGTTTATTTCAAGGATCATTGTTTTATTTTATGTATTTTTCAGGTTTTATTTGCTAACCAATCACATCCCCAATTTTAAGTGTATAAAATAATGTTCATTTCAACACTTTCAAGCCTGAATTTACTATTGTCATCTACATTCACTACGCAATTCTCGACTTGTAGTGGATAAAGATGACTGTTTTTTTTTAAACTGTTCCTTGAAAATTTGCGTTCTAAAACAACTAGGTTTCAGGAAATTAAGTCATTCTTCGGAGATGCAAAATGATGCTTTAATGCATCGTGAGGCCTCAAAGGGTTAAGATAGATTACCTTACAGCTATGTTCACGGGACATTTTGTATTATTTTATCTGCTATTTTTTATTACCACTGAATATGTATAATAATGTTAAGAAATATATGGGTTGTCCATAAAAAAAAATTGTTCTATACCTATATATTACACATCCATTTTGATGGATGTCACAACTTAGTATAATGACTTTTTTTAAACTGATTCATTGACTTGAACAATTGATTGATTGATAATCTTTTAAATGTCACTTAAATATTCATGGTAGATGATGCTAAAAATGTTTTACGTAGGCTACACTAGTCAGTTGTTATATATTCCACATGTTATTTTATTTCTGTATTATGCTTTCTGCTTACACTTGAATGTACTTGTGCCATTTTTTTCTCAGGAACAAAAGAAGGTTTATTAATGATTCTGAGATTGGTTATGCCGTTCTTTACTGCTGCACTGACAACTACTGCAACCCTGCCAAACCACTTGGTAAGTACTAGTAAAGGTAAGCTATTTTACTTGTGTATTGCTTGCCTTTTCAATTTCATACCATCCTGTCCTAATTTTTATGTCACTGTTGACCAATAGTTTTATTTTCCTCATAATTAAGTATTAAATTGTTGTTGTAATTGCAACAACAAATCAAAAAAATCTAGTAAACATAAATTTATCAGTCGAGCCCTACTGACATGGAATATTTTGATCAGCCTTATAAAATTCTCACCGATTTAGTGCAGAACTGTTTTTTCACATTGGAAATGAAAAAGCCTAGTTACTTCCTCTTTCTCTGTTTTAATACCCATTTTTTGTTCCTTAAAGATTATAACTACTGTAACAGTTGCAGCACAGGGTAGATTTGTCCGACATCAAAAATCTGTCTCAGTACTAAATGTATTAACACTTTAAGACTATAGTTGTACAGTTTTTTTGTTCCAAATTAAACAAATATGAGTAATTTTTACCCACTTAAAGTTGTGGGTCTCAGTAACGAGACTCAACTTAAAGTGGGTTGAATTTTTTTTTTAATCATTTTAGCGCTTCAAGGTTTGGTGCTTGATCTGCTATCTTAACTTTTTAAAGCAGGATTTAAACCAAAGGAATTGATGAAATTTATTGTGGTAGATGCTAAGTTCAATAAAAAAATCAATTTTGGGGGTGTTTACTTTTAGTAACTAGATTTTGTTTTCGTCATTTGAAGCTGAAAATTGTGTCAGCAATTCCAGCTTTAAATGGGTGAAAAATAGAAACAACAATTTAACAAGGTGCTAATATGACATAATGCCACTGTGTTTTGTTATTTGAATTAAAAGTTTTGTTTTAGGAACAGGAGGTACTGCACCGATCTCACAAACCCTATCACAGCGTATGGGTAATGATACAGTGAACATGTCCATGTCGGCTGCTGTGAACTCCCCCGCACGATCAGAAAGGTATGCTAGGTTTATGTACCTGTTTTTAACTCATTAAGCTTCCATCGTCCCATAATTGCACCACAAGACTTATTTTCAATAAATTATTTAGTCCCATATAGACATTGTGAGGTTTCGTTTCAGATATTAGTCATGGATATTTTATAATGCTCCCATCTTTCATTTGATTTATAATAAAATTCTGATCATTTTCCTGTGAATCGAATTGACAGCAAATATCTGTTAGTAGGCATATATTTTTCAAATTCAGAAATTAGTCTTAATTAATTTGGGTTTAAACCCTTTAACTAACGCCCCCAATTATATTCGGGTTTCACATGTTATTATTAGCACATTACATATAGGCTTTCAAAGAAGTTAAAAGATAAAAACTTGACATCAAACAGCAAGATTTTAAATTCAATTTGGGTTTAAACCCTTTAACTAACGCCCCCGATTATATTTGGGTTTCACATGTTATTATTAGCACATTACATATAGGCTTTCAAAGAAGTTAAAAGATAAAAACTTGACATCAAACAGCAAGAGTTTAAATTCACTTGAAGATGTGGATCGCATCAGCGAGACACAACTTCAAGTGGTAAAAATTTCAAATAAATAATTTGGCGGTTAAAGGGTTAATTCACTAAATGTGATTTGTTTCACAAATCATTAGCCCTTAAGGTGTTAAATTAAAGAATTAAATCTTCACCCACTTAAAGTTGTGTCTCGCTACCGCGACCCACAACTTCAAGTGAGTGAAAATTGCCCATATTTGTTTAATTTGACGCCAAACATTTGCAAATCTTGATGTTTAAACACACATTTCATTTCCAATAACTGTGATTTAATCGCGTAATAAAACAAATTAAAAACTATTATTGTTGTACTTACTTTGAGCTTTAACAACTTTTTACTATGATATTTTCAGTTAAATATTTTTATTTTGGCTCATAATTTGATAACTGTTAAAAATCGTTTTTTTTATTCGAAAGCTGAAAGCATTTGTAGCTGGAAAATAATTTCATTTTGTTCTGTTTTAGTTTGAGAAAGAAGTTACCAGCAGTGGAATCTACTGTCAGCTCTGCAGCTCAGGTAATCATTGTACCAAACCAATCTAGTAAAATAGAAAGTGTGAAGCAATACAACTATTAATTAACGTGAACTAAAGAAAAAAATATTTTAGGCTATTTATTTTAATTTGAAAAAATGGTGCTAAGATGTTTTCCATGTACTCCGTTGAGGAGTAATAGTCTAATACTGTACAAGCGCGCAAAAATGTATATTGTATGGATCAAATAGAGAGAGGAAAAAAAAATACTGTACAAGCTCGCAAAAATGTATATTGTATGGATCAAATAGAGAGAGGAAAAAAAAATACTGTACAAGCTCGCAAAAATGTATATTGTATGGATCAAATAGAGAGAGGAAAAAAAATACTGTACAAGCTCACAAAAATGTATATTGTATGGATCAAATAGAGAGAGGAAAAAAAAAAAAAAAAATAGTGTAATAAGTAAATTAAACTGAAAGAGGTGGAATTGTGAAGAGAATATAAAAGTAAATTTATTCTTATTTAGGTCAAGTAGAAACAACAATAACTGCTGAACTTTCACTTAATTTGCTCAGGCCGCAATTTTAGTACAAAATTACCAAACTGAAAAGGTGTCATTTGATCAAGTGACCACATTTTCGAAGTTAGGCCTCAATTAAAACAGTGTTCTCAAAACACATGCTATCTTTATATATTACTATTAGGGCCTAACCATTTACTGGCTGAGTTATCTTATTCAAATTTTCACCCATCTAAAGTTGTGTCTTGCTACCACGTCCTTGAATTGGGTTAAAAGTACTCAAATTTGTTTAATTTGAGAACAAACATTTTCAAATGTTGGTGATTAAGCACTCATTTCATTCCCAATAACTGTATTTTAGCCTGCTAATAAAACAGATTAAAGATGCCTGTAATTGTGCTTAGCGCTTAAAGGGTTAATCTTTTTTTTCCTCAGGTGAAGCAGGAACCTCTGAGTATGTTGAGTGTCAGTGAGCAGGAGGTCCCGCCGACACACGCCACAAGGGGACGAAAACCAGGAAATAACTCAACCATTGCCAATTTCTTCAACAGATCTAAGTAAGATGGTGTTAACTCTTTAGTAAGAAGGTATTAACTCTTTTCTGCTATGTAAAATAATTTAGAGCGATAAATTGATTAAATTAAATTTTCACCCACTTGAAGTTTTTTGTCTTGCCACCATGAGTCCATGACCCACAACTTCAAGTTGGTGAAAAATTACTCATATTTGTTTATTTTGAGACCAAACATTTGCAAATATTGATGTTTAAACACATTTTTCATCCCAATATTTGTAATTTGAACATCTAAACAGATTTTCAACTATTTTAGTCGTGATAAGCGGTGGCGGATTAAAATTTTGATCCTTTAAACATAATATTCTGAATTAAATTCATTGTATTAAAATGATTTATTCCATCACAATAAAAACTTTTGATTTGATATATTGTGCTAGTGCATTTTATAAAATCCAGTCATTTTCATTCTGCTAGATGTGACAGAAAATGACCTCGGTCACAAGCAATGAGAATATATATACCTGATGGTTAAACAACATGTGTACTGCCAGATCCCTTCTATCTAATTTCATACACAGCAAATTCTTTTTTCTAGCATCAATGTATTTAAATGTAACATATATATTTTTGATAATTTTTTTTACTATTTGGCTATATTTTCTTCTCATCCATATATTAATCATATATTTTTTACTATTTCAGCAAACCACCGACACATAATGAGGACACAGAGGCCTCTATTGACGAACCCAGAGTAAAGCATGAAGTGATCACGCCAGTAAAGCCAAGCTCTCCCCAGCAGCCCAGGAGGTCAAACAGAGGTCATGTCAGTCCAGCAACCAGTCCACATAGAGTCACTCGTTCCAGCAGATCGCCCAGTCCTAGACCAAATGTAAACAAACGTTTGCCCAGTCCACGTCGAGGCAGAGCAGCGTGCTCTAGCAGGTCACCCAGTCCTAAACCTAATATAAAAAAACAATCGCCCAGTCCAGTCTCCAGAAAATCAAATATTCCTACAGACCGGAAAAATACAGACAAAAAGAAAAAGAATAATTCTCCCTTCGTTCTCTCAGATGATGAAATGGATCAAGGTGGGACAGATCAATTTGATGAGATAAATATGGTGCGGCCGAGTCGAGGGCAGGTGAAACGGCGGATATCTGAGAGTGATGAAGATGAGGATCCATTTACAGAGCTTGAGAAACGCAAGCCGAGAAAAAGCAGAAAGGAGGAGGTGGCACCTGTGGTGTCTTCACACGTGGTACCAGAGACAATGTACACTAAGTCTGAGGTAGCGAGTGAAGACGAGAGGGAAGCTGATCCTTTTGACTTTAAGGGAAGAGCGTCCTCAAGGAAGAAGAGGAATGCTCCATCTGACACTGTGGAATCAGCGGTCGCATCTACATCGAGTAATATAAAGAAAGAGAAAGTGGATGATAGCGAAGTGAATGGTAACCTGAGAAACACTGATACGGGAGAAGGTAATTCTTCTGTATCTGCTCGAGGAACAAAGAAACCCAAGCGGGAAAGGAGAAATTCTACAGAGTCTGACCTATTCCCCATTGAAAAGGTGAACCACTGGGCTATGTATCTGTGTTAAAAATATAAAACCTTTATTGATATAATCTATTCAGTTTAGAATTAACGTGTTTGATGGCATTACTTTTGACCTTTCATTACACAATTTCCCGCTTTAAATTCATGAAGAATTCTCCTCTGATTGTTCAATCCACATGAAGTTAACCCTCCTGCTCTCAATTGTTTGTTTCTAGTTTTTATTCATTTGAAGCTGAAGTTGCAGATGCAATTTCCAGCTCCAAACAATGAAAAATAGTTATATTTTAGAGAAGTAGACATCTCCCAAATTTAATCATTTAATTGAATGATCATCTAACGCCAACTTTTTTATCAATTTCAGTGGCTTTATATTAGGTATGAAAATTACTTGAAACTGTATATATACGGGACTAGCAACACAATGCAACTTTCATCTTTAACTAAGTACTTTTTATTAAAAATAAACATCTAGTATTTGATTATTTCCTTGTCTCACACAAACTATTTTAATAATTTTGGATTCACAACTAGAGGTCTAGCATGAAAGGTGGTAACCCTTTGTCTGCTAGTGATGACAATAGTCGTTTTCAATCCGTTTTATTAGCCGTATTAATAACTGTTATTTGGAATGAAATGAGTGTCTAAACAACAACATTTGCAAATGTTTGCTCTCAAAATAAACAAATATGACTTAATTTTTAACCGACATCATAACATAAAGAGATTTAATTAACATCCTAAAGTTGGATTCTCTTGCCAGCAGAAGCAAGATGAGTAGACTATGCATGCTATATAAGGCGGTGAATGGTGCGGTGGCCCTGTGGTGGCCCTGCTGACCACAAATACAAACATTTGCCAGCTAAAAAATTAGCCCTCGCCAACTCATTTTACAACAGGACAGTGAGGGACAGGAACAATTTGAAAGTGGAAGTGAAGTTAGCACCCTCACCTCCAGCATCCAAAGCCGGACTGCTGCAATTTTCCATTAGCTGCACTGCGCTTGCCAACCCCCCAGTGGCGCGATAGCACAATAGTGCATACTGACACGTAATATACAGATACACATAACCACTTGAGGTTGTGGATGGTGGTAGGGAGACACAACCTCAAGTGGGTAAAAATATAAGTAAATTAATTCTGCAGGATAACGGCTAAAATGTTTCCTTTGTTTCACTTTGTTTGTTTTTCTGCAGGTTGACCTCTCGGGGATGGATTCTATGGGACCAGAACAGGGTTATCTGACAACAACTAAGCCTCTGGAGGTACATTTTCACTGACATTTTTGAGAATTCTTATTTATATTGCCAGTAACATTTTAATATACAATGTATCGTGTTGGCGTCCATAATATTTGAAATCAGTCCCACGCAATATTAGCGTCCATGAAATTTATTCTGACAGCGGCTCATTTCATACAGTACCAATATGTACCAGCATGTACTAGTGCTACCAGGTAATTAGCAACTATAACTATTAACGATAAAATGCCTACTCGCGAAAGTGGCCAAATTAAATGGGACTCAAATATAATAGGGTAGGCCCTATGCAGTATTGTCAGAAATTGTGATAATAAGGTAAAGGAATATGAAAATTGAAGCCAGCGAGACTGAGGTACTGCGCCTGTGTTTCACTTCGGATACAATTTGTGTATGGGTCCGGTTGTAGTATAAAGATACAGCAGTTTTGAGCCAAGTGGTTTTCCTACAAATTTATCCACCTGAGAACCACAATAAGCTACCTCAGGGTGGTAACCAATTGATTTATCCACCATCTGACGACGCCAACCAGCGAAACAGCTGTCATGGTCCTGGATAAATAAATCTTCCCAGCCTACCACCACTTCGTTCTAGGTCTTTTTATTCAAGTACAGGAATGCATATTATGTTTTTGTCAATATCTCACTATTATCTATCATCATGTTGATGTTTCAGAATCAAGGAGCTCTTCGTTCAGATTATCAAGTGGATGACAATTTGCCCGTTAAAGTGGTTGTTACAGAGCTGGCTGATCTCATCGCTCGTAAACCACAGCGCCAGCGACCCCGGCAGAATGCTGATGGCACTTGTATGTGGAAGGGGAAACGTGTCAAAAACTTCAAAAAATTCCAAAAGGTGACTTGCTTTGTTTGTAGGCCATCTCTAATACATTTTGTCTAAAATTGTTGGTTGTAGGTTTAAAATTTTGCGGAGGAATTTTGTTTTGTGTCGTGAATTTTCACCTGATAAAATGCATTTTCTAATTTGGTTGCCCAAAAAGCTTTTAAATCTGGAATTTGCTTATATTGACCTGACTCTCACAAAATAAATCACAATTTCTATTTTCAGAATCTCGTCGATGAAGATCGCCTACCTCTTATTATAGGAGGAACTGACTTAGTGGCATATGACAACAGTGGTAATAAGCAATTAGAAGACATGTTCAAAGACGCTTTGGAGGTCAGTTTTCATAACAATATATTGTTGTACGTGTAACTGCATTTCACACACATTTCACACAGCTATTTGAGTGGTGCTAATTACAACTATGATTGTTTTTAAAATTATTTTTCATCAAACAACAAGTTATGGGGGTGAAATATTTGGTCAACTAGCAAGAATGTCACAGTTTAATTCCCAAACTGACCAAATCTAATGAATTTTACCATGCTGAAGTTGTGGGAGCGAGAGATAAGTTTAAGTAGAAATTAAAATTGTAGAACTGCTCTAAATGACCTCTGCGAATTCTACAGATATATAATGCACACCCATGCCTGGCCCAGTCATCAATAAAAAAAGAAGAAGCTAGAAGGGAGCTCTAATAATTAATTTCATGTCAATTTAAGTTTTCTGCCATTATCATGGTTATGGGAAGTATGTGGATCGGGCTACAGTGTTTGTTTACATGAAGGAGTGATAATGCTTCAGTCTCAGAAAGTCCTTATATTGATAGAGTGAATAATTTCTCTTGCATTCTGTGAAACGGGAAATATTGCTGATTTGAAACCTTTCCTTTTTGGGGGATGAAAATAATTGCCAGATTTACTGTGGTACGTCAATACTATATTCAGGAACACTCTTTTTGGTGTAGATAAACATTGGTGATTTTCTTCGAACCAGCAAAGCCGCCAATATAAAACGGGTGCTAATATTCCCCTGTTTACAGTACATAAGATAGGGTTGGTTAGATTATCTGTTATGTTCTAATGTTTGACATTGTTCAATAACATTGCAGGCCGAGACGCAGCAAACGGAAAGAGACAAACAACATACAGACCTGTTCAAGTAAGTAGATGTTTGTCATTCTCTGCTATTACACAGGTTGATTAAAGGTGCTGGTGGAGTTATATAATAAAGCACCGTTTGTAAATAATAAAGACCTATGTTCTAAATGTAGGAATTTTTTCCATTCACTTAACCTGTTAAGCCCCCATGATGCATCAAAGCATCATTTTGCATCTCTAAAGAATGATTTTATTTCATACGGCTAAGGGTTTTAGAACAAAAAAATCATGGATCTCTTTTAATAAAAACGATAATTTTTTTTCATTTGTCTCCCACTTCAAGTCATCTTCATCCATTACTAGTCGAGAATTGTAACAGCAATTCGCGGCTTGTAGTGGATGAAGATGACAATGGTAAATTCAGGCTTGAAAGGGTTAATGCTGGTAATTGTGTCAGCAATGCCGGCTTTGAACATGTTGAATGAATTAAAAATTGTCTGAGTAAATGAGAATTTAAAGAGCTGACCTTACGTAAGTCTGTTATGTTTGTGTTACAGTTGGCAGCCAGCAAACAAAAAGCGTGGTAGACACTGACCACAGGCATCGCATAATAAAAACTGCATGAGAAACCGCTGATTGCAGAGTCTCATGATATAAACTGTTAAAAGTGCTGAAGCTGATCACAGGAGTCTCATAATGTAAACTGCCATAAGCTGATGCGCCAAGTGAGGCAACTATAAATTTCACAATATAGACAATGAACATGGGACGCCTCAATGGTATAAACCGCCACAATTGCAACCAAGGTGACGGTATACAAATGATGTTTGCTTTCTGCATGGGAAAATACAGCACTCGTCCAATGAATAACATGTGAGCCTTTAGGTGAATACCTTATTTTTTGGACAAGTGCTGTATTTTCCATGAAGCACAAAAAATATATCCTTTTCAAGTGGCAGATATATATTCTCCATCTTAAAGAAATAAAATAGCACTTGAAAAATATTATTTTAATATAATTTATATTCAATACATGTATCAAAGCATATCATGCCTTTATACTCACAAATTCAAGGATGTCATAGCATATATTGTAACTTACATTTGTTAAAGACCGTTTTGGATCTTGATATGAGGATAAAGACACAGTCGTTCAGTTAGGTATATTATAATTCAATATTTCGATATAACCTCATTGGAGCAGAGGATATATCAATATCAAATATTAAATACAAATCAAATATTTATTGTACAGATAGCCATGCTGTTTTGTACTTAATGGTGTCAAAATTACTGTAAGAGTTGTCATTTCTAGTTATAATGGCATAGTACAGCATGGTTATATGTCCGTAAAACAGCAGCTGCATCAACTTTTTTGGAAAGTTCCCTTTAAAAATATCTTATCTCGTATTAAAGGCATTAAAAAAACTTTCAAGTATATACCGTATTCTTTCTAATAGATGTCCGTATTAAAATAAATGCCTACTCCCCTGTATAGAAAATAAAATCCACGATCATGGTACACTACATAGCCATTGAAAAACTACTCTTCAGTGTAATATCGAGGTCAATTACTCGTAAATGGTCTATATCTTGAAAACATGGAGGTCTACCATCTGTAGGATATAGTTTACACAGTGACTTGCAAATATCTTACATTTATTTTTCAGTGCGATCATACAGAATATGAGTCCATGAGAAATATAAATTTTCTATGAACTTTAGAAACAACATGCTTGCTGGTGATTAGAGAAAATAATTCTCACTTCATTCATGAGATATAATATATACAAAGTGTTCATTTTGGTGCTTCATGAAAAGATAGATCACATGTTAAACAGTAAATTACAATAGAACCTGCTATTAGCAGCCACTCTAGAAATGTGGCCTTCCAAGACAGGTGGTTGTCCATAGCAGGTTCATTTGTATACAGCATGTCACATTGGGAATGTCTGTTGCTGGCGGTCTTTAGTAGGTTATACTGTAATATCAATTGTGAAAATAGTAAATATAGGAGCAATTTAAATCCAGGGAGCTCTAATGTCAACCATAGTGGTATTTCTGTCTGTTTATTTTCACTTGTTTAATTAAATTCTATGAATGAAAAATTTCTTGAAGCGCCAAATTAAATACTTTAAATTTTCACCCAAATGAAGTTGTGTCTCGCTACCAAGACACACAACTTAAAATGGATAAAAATTACACTTAATATGATTATTTGTTTAATTTGAGAACAAACATTTGAAAAAAAATTATCTTGAACAGATTTATAAATAGTGATATTTTTCGTCATTTGAAGCTGGAAATTGCAATTCCAGCTTCAAATTATGAAAAAAAGTTAAAAGCAATTCAGCAGCTCAAGTGTTAAGGCCTAAAAAAAGACCGACCCTATCAAAACCCAAATTTATTTTATGGATTTCCAAAAAAAAAAACAAAAAAAATTTTTTTTTTTTTTTTTTTCTAGGAAATCAGTAAGTTCAGGAATGAGTTACCGACGGTAGTCAAAGTAACTCTGAAAAACGTTACGAAAAGGAGAGTGGGGTCAAAAAGTGTCAAAAAAAACAAAAAATCGTTACGTAATGTACAGATAAGACATGCATGAAAGTGAATTTGGCACCAAATAAAATAAAATAAAATTCTTACCTACCGATTGGTTGAAGTGACAAAAAATAAAATAAAAAATAAAATAAATTTCCTACCTACCCACTGGTTAAAATGACAACAAATCGGAAACAAACATATATTTTGTTTTGGCCTAATAAAATTCATTGTGCAATCAATATTACGCTCCCTCACCATAAGTACCGGGGCATTCTCAGCTTACATTCTCATATTAAACTTGGGTATTTTCCTTCACTCTTAGTTTGGAATTGCAGTGGCGGATCCAGGAATTGCCAGACCCCCCGGGGGATGCTGATTTTTGAGACCCTGAACGGTGGGTGCCCCCTCTGGATCCGCCACTGAATTGCACCCGCACTCCATATCTAAGTTGAATAAAAGGAGAATGAATACGGCCTACCTGGTTGTTTAGGCGATTAAAGGAGAGGTCTGAGAATTATTTTACAAGTTGTAAACTCTGTTATACTTTGTGCATTTCTTTGATCATTATTACGTCTTCATGAGACGAAAGTTTGTTATATGTCTGTTGTGTAATGTTATGTTTGTAAATAAATGTCACTTATCGCGAAATTGTTATATTATCTATTTTAATTTATGTACAGTAAACGCCCTAGGACCTTGTGATAGAACTCAACAAATATACAGCTCTAGTATACACCCGACTAAAGCGTGACTGACTGAGCCAGCACCATACATTGAACCAGTGCTGATTCAATGTTGGTTCACCGTCTGCGACGCTGACCCAGACATTACACCACATTGGCTAAATGAATTGTGCTTTGCTGGACAATCACACACCCAACAAACACGAGGCAATGTTGGCTTAATGTTGGGCCAGCGTCGCAGCTGGTGAGCCAACATTGAACCAGCATTGGTTAAGTGTCTCGTGTTAGCTGGGTACCTGTCTCCATGTAGACCTACTTAAATCTGACAAGAACTGAACAGTTTTCATTATTTGTATTATTTTGAAGCTGTATTTCCTCATAAAATTCCACATTTATTGCATGTAGGGCTACCTATCATATGTCTTATAGAGATATGAATTTTACATTTGTTTTCATGCAGGGCTACCTATCCATTTGTGTTGTAGTGATATGTTTGCGACCCGCACTATGTTACCCTTGTCCTGCTGGCCGTAGATACTTTTTCAGGAACGTTTAAAAGCATATAACAAGCCCCTGAAATTGATAACATAGTTTGTGTGTGTATCATCTATTTTCACAAGTATAAATACAATTCCAGCTTGAAGTAGGTGCCAAATGTTAACAGACAACAAGCGTTGATGCACAGTTACCTTTCCTGAACTTGCTAACCCTTTTGGTGCGAGGAACTGACTTAAAACGTTAGAATTCTACGTCTATAGACGTCAGATTCTGACGTCTAAAGTAGATCCCGCGCTGAAAGAAACAAAATATTTTTAATTGCCGTAGACCCATAACACAGATATTCAAATGAAGCGAAAGTAGTTAACTAATACAAGACATTTATGGTGATTTCAAATTAAATAAAACCTTCGATCTCAATGGTTTATACAAAGATATTTCAGCGCTGTAAAGGTGAAGGTTTTAAAAGCCAATTACGTCAGCACATTTTTATTAGTTCTTGGTAATTGGCCGTAATTCATTTTCTGGTGCTTGGAACTGGAATTAGGGTTCATTCGGTAAGACTTCTGTTTACAAATATAAGATATTATTGAAGTTGTGGGTCACGCCATCGAGATACAACTTGATGTAGGCCTATGTCAACAAAATTGTTTAGTTATGTTTGCGGCTTTACCGTTTAACCATTTTATCACTAATGTGGGTATTTTAATGCGTTTTAATATGGCATTGTGTGTTTTAATTCGTTTTAACATGGCATTGTGCCGTAATTGTCATTTTCAAATGAGTAAATATATATAACATTCACCAGAAAATGTCCGAATACAAGCATAGAGCTATTCTAGTATAGTAATCCACAGTAGAAAATGTTGTAGTGCAAGGGTCAAGTGAAAGGGCAAAAATCTGACCCAGCTACGGTCTCAAGAGTCGGCAAACATTAGAGCCTCACTTACTTTGGCCTGATGTTGGTGCACCGTCTACAACGTTGACCCAACATCAGGGGCCAGTTTCTGTATCGTACTTAAGTAAAAAGTGTTAATTTTGTACTTAAGTATGTTATAGAAACTGACCCCTGTGGCCGATTTCTATAACATACATAAGTAAAAAGTTGACTGTTTACTTAAGTATGTTACGTAAACCAGCCCACTTAATTTTGTACTTAAGTATGTTACAGGCCTCTGTGTTTATTATATCCAGGTCTCTGCGTTTATTTGCCTGTCTCAGTGACACCACCTCCTTCACCAGTGTGTATTTTATCCACGTGCAGGTCTCTCCAAGCAAACATCAGACGTTGGCCCAACGTTAGTTTACTGTTGGCCCACCGTCTACGACGCTGGCCCAACAGTAAACCAACGCTGGGAAAACGTCTCATGTTTGCTGAGTACGTTCATTTGCCTGTCTCAGTGAGATCACTTCCTTCTGTTTATTTGCCTGTCTCAGTGAGACCACCTCCTCTCGGGTCTTTGTGTTTATTTGCCTGTCTAAGTGACACCATCTCCTTCTGTTTGTTTGCCTGTCTCAGTGACACCACCTCCTTCCCCAGCTTCTGCAGCTGCATCGCCATTTTTTCAAACCTGATGTGTGTGGTGGCCTCCCTCACGGCTAGATGGTGTCTCTGTGCGTCCAGCATCGTCTTCATCTCCTGCTGATGCTCCTCATTACGGCTGATGAGCTCCGACCTCAGCAGATCCAGTGACAGCCTCAGCTCAGCCACACAGCTATGATCATTATCAGCCTGATGTAGTATGGGCAGGCCACAGCCCTTGGCACACATCTTAGTGCGGTACTCACAGCTAGACAGGTGTCTGTCAAGCTCATATCTCTCCAGCATCACTCGGCAGCCAGGACTCGAACACGGAACGCTGACGAAGGAACACGTCTCCTCGTGTCGCGGCAACGTCTCCAGACAACGCACCACATGACATCCACCGCCCCAGTTACAGCAACGTATCTGGAAAGAGAACAGACATAAGCCAAGCAACGCACCACATGACACCCCCTCACCAATTACAGCAACGTATCTGGAAAAAGAACAGAAATAAGCCAAGCAGCGCACCACATGACACCCACCGCCCCAGTTATAGACAGAAAATCGGTCTCTAGCTCGCTGGCTGTCAGTGAAAAGCCATGAGAGGACTGTTGCACAGGTTACCCCAGTTACAACAACGTATCTGGGAAAAGAACAGACATAAGCCAGACAACGCACCACACGACACCCACCGCCCCGATTACAGCAACGTATCTGAAAAAAGAACATAAATAAACCAGACAAGACTTTGATCTGCTGTAAATAGGGACTGTTAGCCTGTCTGAACTCGCTTCTGAAAATTAATTGCAAAAAGGCTATTCTTGTTGTATTATTTTGTATATATGTTTCATTAATTTGAAGACGCAATTGCCAGCGTTATACGCCCATACAGCGCCGTAGTCTTTCACAAATGTTTTTATTTAGAAGTTGCTTACTTATCTGTTATCCGAAAGAAGAGAATGATTCCAAACGCACCATTTAAAGAATGATTCAACTGCAAGACGCGCATGCCTGGGACGGTCAAGTGTAGACCAACAGTAGCCTATTGAGTACAGATTGACGGCATTATTATAGCCACTGAACTGATTACAAGATACTACTTAAACGGGACATTGATCCAATGCTGTTTTAATGCTAGGCCAACGTCTGCGACGCTAGCCCAACATTGAACCAACATTGAATAAATGTACAATGTTTGAGAGAAAATCCGCCTGCCCAGCAAACACAAGACATTTGTATAACATTTATACAACGTCGGCCCAACGTCTTCGACGTTGGTCCAACATTGCATAAAGTCATACAAATGTTTTGTGTTTACTGGGCATGTCAATACAAGCTTGGGTCAAGCAGTTTCAACATCCCCTCAGTAATACAGTCAGTTTGTTTGCAAGCAAGCGACCAAGTAGGGGTAAGGGCCAAGATCTTTGAATTATAAGCTCATAGATGTCGCTCAAGTATATATGAACTTGCTGTGATTTGAGAACTTGCTCTTAATGAGGCTTTAGGTATGAAACGCATATTTAGTATTATTATGGAATAGGGACTTGGCCTACCCACGGGCACTATTGCCTTCTGGGGGACCCTTGTCCCGTGAATTTTAACAGTTGACTACACCTTTAAAGTTCGAAACTGCTTTTCAAATCTTAAATTCCCTACAGACAAATATTTGTGAGGCCTAAATAAAACCTAAAAAAAAAGATAGACCCATTGTAGAAATATAAATCAATTTTTTAAAACATATTTTTCTATTACATTATTTAAAAGTGATTGAACCCACCTTTAATGAGTCTAGATCATTCCTCATATATCTGAAGGGCAGGTGTAGCTGTTTAGAGGAGAGAGGAAGACGGTCTACGGGGCATGTGTTATGTTGTACAAGCCATCCGTCAATACAACTGGAGCAAAACACAT
The DNA here is from genome assembly GCA_964017125.1 of Flabesymbios commensalis. Taxonomy (NCBI): domain Eukaryota; kingdom Metazoa; phylum Annelida; class Polychaeta; order Terebellida; family Flabelligeridae; genus Flabesymbios; species Flabesymbios commensalis. Next base: position 82,315,855 of record OZ024909.1, read on the forward strand.
GTTCACAAGGGGCCTGGAACACAACAATAAGAACAATTGTTCACAAGGGGCAGCAACACACAACATAACACATGTTCACAAGGGGCTGGAATGCACTACACCATGACACATGTTCAGAGGGGGGCTGGAACACACATACATTAGAACAAAGGGCCAAGAATATGTTGGCAATTAAGGGGGGGCTGGAACTAACAGCGATAAGAACATATGTTTACAAGGGTGGGATGGAACAAACGACAGAACACAATTTTCACAAAAGGGGGCTGGAACAAACAACAGGGCCCGTATTCTCGTACAAGTTACGATATATCGTAGGCTTCAGATTGGTCGGAACAAACAATAAGAACACATGTTCGCAGAGGGTGGAACAAACAATGAGAACACAGTTTTCACGGGGAGCTGGAACAAACAACAATAAGTTTGGAACACAATGTTCAAAAAAATGTTAACAGGGGCATGGAACACACAACAGAACATACAACAGAGCAGGGGGCTGGAACATACAACGATTAGAGCACATGTTCGCAAGGGGGCATGTAAAATACAAAAAATAACTCACAGGGAGCATGGAACAAATAAAATAAGACATTTTCACAGGGGGCATGGGACAAATAAAGTAACACATGTTCACAGGGGGCATGGGACACATCAAGTAACACATGTTCACAGGGGGCATGGAACAAATAAAATTACACATGTTCACAAGGGGCATGGAACAAGTAAAATACACATGTTCACAGGGGGCATGGAACAATTAAAATAACAAATATTCACAGAGGGCATGGAACAATTAAAATAACACATGTTCACAGGGGGCATGGAACAATTAAAATAACACATGTTCACAGGGGGCATGGAACAAGTAAAATACACATGTTCACAGGGGGCATGGAACAATTAAAATAACACATGTTCACAGGGGGCATGAAACAAATAAAATAACACATGTTCACAGGGGGCATGGAACAAATAAAATAACACATGTTCACAAGGGGCACGGAACAAGTAAAATAACACATGTTCACAGGGGGCATGGAACAATTAAAATAACACATGTTCACAGGGGGCATGGGACAAATAAAGTAACACATGTTCACAGGGGGGCGTGGAGCAGATAAAGTACCACATGTTCACAGGGAGCATGAAACAAATAAAATGAGACATTTTCACAGGAGGCATGGGGCAAATAAAGTAACACATGTTCACAGGGGGCATGGAACACATAAAGTAACACATGTTCACAGGGGGCATGGAACACATGAAATAAGACATTTTCACAAGGGGCATGGAACAATTAAAGTTCCACATGTTCACAGGGGGCATGGAACACATAAAGTAACACATGGAACAAACAACGATAAGGTTAGAACATAATGTTCACGGGGGGGGGGGTTGTAACAAACAACGGAACACATGTTACCCAGGGACTGGAACACATAGCGGAACACAAGTTCACAGGGTGATGCGACAAATAACATAAAACATGTTCACAGGTGGTCTGGAACAAAAACAAGCAGCACACATGTTCACAGGGGCTGGAACAAACAACAGATGCTGGCACTACTTTAACCCTGAAATCGACCGGTCCTAGTCGTTTTGAATCTGTTTGTGCTTATTAATTAACGATAAATTCATACCCAAATCACAGTTATTGGAAATGACATAGGTGTTTAAGCATCATGCTATACAAATGTTATTTGGTCTCACGTTAAACAAATGTGAGTATTGTTCACCCACTTGAAGTTGTGGTTCGCGGTAGCGAGAAAGAACTTCAAGTGGGTGAAAAATTAAATTTTATGATGTAGCTCTTATGTATGTTTCGTGTACAAGTGAAATAACAGACCTGTAGTGGATTTTCGAGTACGTCATGACATATAGAGCAGAGTAAACCTTCATTAACAGGTGAGAGGAAGCGCTCGACGTCAAACCCCATAGTGTGTGTCTTGTGTAGGCTGCTGACAATCACTCTACAAAGCACATCATCTGCTGAAAATATTAAACAATATGTTATTTCTGAGGGTCATTTTCGTGCTTTGGAAGTCATTCAAATAAATAAAAAATCGTATTCTGAAAGTCAAGTTCAAAACCATGTTGCATACCGCACCATTACCTTCCTATATACGCCCGTATATATAGGCACAATAAAATGACACTTAGATTGTTTTAATATGTTGTGCTACACGGTTCGATAACCAAATAAGGCTATTTGAGAATTCATATATTTCACAATTAGAAATATACTTTACATTTAGGCTTCTTAATAGTTGTCGTGATATTGCCACATTAATGTGCAGTAATCGACATAAATAAATATTCACTTTATATTCATGGACTGACAGAGTAATGGGTCTCTAAGTGCATCAATCCTGCTGATCACTTGGCATCAGGCAAATATATAGTGATATATAGCCTGCACACAATGGGTCTGTAAACTCAGCAGCTCTGGACCAAGCCTCCATATATATCGTTATGCTGCCGTGCAGAGGCGAAAGGCAGTAACTGCTTACCTGAATATAAGCAGCTACTGCTTTACTGCTTTGCAGATCATCATGGTAATTAGCATGACTACCCAGCAAACACAAGACGTTGGGCCGACGTGGTATAAATGCTATGCAAATCGATTTTGTGTTCGCTGGGTAGGTTTATCTGATGTCGTTATGATTCTGAGGAAACTGGCCACCACCAGGTGCATCAGAAACAGCCTGATCAATAATACCCTGTAAACGATGCTTTGTCATCAGGTCATCATTACTCCATGATATCTTATTCAATTCATTTGAATTAAAAATAGACTTATATTACGTTTGAAGAGGGCAGTGTCCCTGGTGCAGTGGTTAAAAACTGCCTGCTTGGAAAGCCGGAGATCGCGGGTTCGAACCCCACTCAGGCTTTCAAGTGTCAAAAAAACGAAATATTTCTTCTCTGCTCAGTCGTAAAGATTCAATATTGTGGGGAGCCTCCGTGACTGAGAGGTAGTGTACTCGGCCTCAGACCGCCATGGTTCGAATTTCGAATCTTGTGTATGGAGGGTAGTGCCATCTCATTCATCTCACCATCCTCAGAAGGTTCTCCTGGCCCAGTTTAGCCTATGTGCACGGAGGTGGCAAAACTACATTAATTTTATTCACATACGTTTGAAAAGTTGACATTTTACTTTGACAATAATATTGTTCTATTTAAGATCTGCACATGTAGCCTACATTTGTTTAACTGCAACGAACAGTTGAAATGCTCTTAAAAGCGTCGCTGGCAGCTAGCACTCTAAATGCATCAGAAACCACGAAATCAATAAGATAATTGTGTGTATTATCCGTTAGCGTGTGATAACATAACTCTGTCAGGCTTCCGTAGTCACCCAGTAAACACGCTACATTGGAGCTGTGGAGGCTTAATGCTAGCACTGCGTCAGAGACGGTGGCCAACACTCAGCCACTATTGAGCCAATATGTATCGTGATTACCTATGATTCGAGTTCTAGGTATGCTAGTACCCAAACCTTTGTTGTTGCACATCTCAACTGATATGGGCCTATGTATCCAAAACAAATTTTAATTACTGCTGACATTAAACACACGCAGGTGAAGATCAAAGAGTTTAAAAAAGTATAAATAATTAATTAATACCTATGCTATTAAATGATTAACCCTTTAACCATCCGGTCACGATTATATTCGTTTTTTTACATTTTTATTACAGATTAAATACCAATTTTCAAACATGGTAAAAATAAAATGTTACAACAATTAGCAAGAACTAGATATCGTAGACTTCTATTTTGTCACATCTTCGCTTGAAGTTGTGAATCGCGTCAGCGAGACACAACTCCAAATAAAGGATAAAGGATTACCATAGGCAACCTTTTAGGTACCAGAGTATGCCTATTCCTCATCATGCATATCAACACACGTAACATTTTGAGTACCAGAGTATACCTCAGTAGGGCTATATATATTTTATTCCTTTGAAGCCAGAACTGATCGCACAATTCCCAGAATAAAATCACCGCTAGACCAGGGGCCCATCACTAAAAATGTTAAAACCACGATTATCTCGTCTCAATTAGAAAGATGGTCTTAACTTTTGTAATGGAAATAAGAATAAGTTAGTATAATTTTAATTTTAAGACTTTAAGTGGCCATACGGGTGATTGACTTTAGATTTTGGCGTCAAAATCTGACGTCTTTTGTCGAACAACAGACGAGGCGAGGCTGGAGTGTCATTATTATCGGGGTAAAAAAAAAGAGAAAATGGAAAAACAGGTTGCCTTGTCGATCTGCTTTCGTGCTAGCTACGGCAGACACTTGTGGACAAGCGAGGTGTACGTAGGTCTATGTTACATGCGTGTGTGATCAACTTGTAAGGGGCCGTCGCAATAGCTTGTAAGGGGCCGTCGCAATAGTTCGCAATTTTTAAAATATTAGTGTTTTTATTGGTAGGTGAGTGGTTCACTGCTCGTTTCGTATTAAATTTTTTGCGTTTTTTAAGTGCTCTTTTTGTGTTCTGCTATAACAAATGCAGATTTTTTCTTTGTAAATTTCTGAAAAAAACATCAGCTAGAAGTATATAGTTAGGTTTCAAAATGTGTATCATTAACGGTATGGGTTTACAACCAAATTTGTCGTGTCCCGTCCTTTTGTGTTAGAAGGGGGGGGGGGGTTGTCAAATGCAATATGAACTGTGTTCGTATTTTGGAAGATTGCGAATTTGAGCGACGGCCCCTAAATTCTCATGGGTCATTCAGTTTGAAAACAGTAATGTTTGTACGGTACTTTGCAATGTTCTGAAAGCATTACTTGTTATATGTTTGTACGTATGTTTTAGTCACTAATTTTAATGGTATGAGAATAGTATGTGAAACAATACTGGTTAAATGAAACCAGAAATTTACATAATACTATAATATTGTACCAACCTACATAGTCCATTTAAATTCCATTGAAAATAAGCCTATGGGATAGAGCCTCCATGCATATTACATTTGAATTGCAAAGATTTACTGATGGTTAAACATGTCAAATGTTGACATGGGTAACATATTCATAGTATTGATTTCGGATCGGCTACGCATGTGTCATTTTGTTAGGCTGTGATCAATTATTGGTATTGACCTAGGGGCATTTACCTCGTCAGATCTTCATAGAACTACTAGAAGAGAATGAGAATAACGATTTGTATCAATATAGGGGGCACAATCACTCATGACAGAGGCGGATACAGAGGGTTTCCATCGTATGCTGGACAACTTTGCGTGTATAGACTGTCAAACATGAAAAGCATAATCTCATATTCCCTTTTTAACCATTTTTCACCCTTGCTTTTTCTACGTTGCCACTAAAATATCACCAAAATCAATACATATTTTATGGTAGATGATCAGTTGATCGTTTATTTTCGATTTGGCTATTTTTCATGTAAATAGATACATTTTTCGTCATGTTAAGCTGTGAATTATAATAATATGGATGATGTGTTAATGTGAGGCCCTTTTTGTACAATTTGATTCTTATAACATAACCCAGTCCGCCATTCCGGACATTTTGGTAGTATAATGCGTAAAGTTTGACCAATATTATGGTGCTCACATGATAGTAAGTGATTTTCTCAATTTATCGATACTTTGCATGACTTCCAACGGGAATGCTCAATGTTGAAGATGATGCGCAAGGGTGCACACATTTGCTTGCTTTTCTTGAAATTTAATATTATGCATTAACGGAAAACCAGTGGAAACAAGCCAATGTTGTACCAGTTCACAAGAAGGGAAACAAATCACAAGTTTCAAACTACAGACCAATCTCACTTTTATGCATGGTATCTAAGGTTATGGTGAGCTGTATTTACAATAGTGTTTATAATATTGTTGAACAGCTAATTAACACTCACCAACATGGCTTTATGACCGGCAAATCGTGTACCACACAACTGCTATCCGTTTATGATACAGTTGGTAACCACTTAGATGAGGGTAAACAAACTGATATGATATTTTTAGATTTTTTAAAAGCGTTTGACTCGGTTAATCACAACTTGCTTATTATTAAATTACAAAAACTTGGATTTTCTGGTAAATTATTACTTTGGATTACCGATTACTTAAAAGACGGGTCCCAAAGAGTGGTGCTTGATGGTTCCACATCTGAGTGGGTGCCTGTTACATCTGGTGTACCACAGGGATCAATACTTGGTCCATTGTTGTTTTTACTCTTACTCTTACATGCCTGATTGTACAGAACATTCGATATAATCTTTGTTCTCAGATGATGCAAAATTTTTCTGGAAAATTAATAACATTGGAGATTGTGAGCAACTGCAGCGTGATTTAAATAGCCTTTATGAATGGAGTCAAGTTTGGAAGTTAATTTTTAATGTGCTTAAGTGTAAATTACTTTCATTTACAAGAAAATTTACTCCTATTCTATTTAAATATCATCTTAACGGAACTGTATTAGAAAATATATCATGCTATACTGACCTGGGATTCATAGTTGACAAGGGTTTAGTATTCCACAATCATGTTTCTAATGTAATCAACAAATGTAACAAAGTCAATGGTATGATTAGACGCTTACTAGGTTACAGAGCTCCAACATCAGTATCCATTATTTTTTAAAAAGCTTCAAAGCAGCCCATTATTGAATATTCTGCTCCAGTCTGGTCTCCGTTCACCAAAATTCAAATAGAGTCTATTGAACGAATTCGGAGAAATTTTACCAGATATGCCCTTCATTATAAAACTATTGATTATAAGGAACGATGTGAGATCTTACATATCTTACCATTGTCTTTTCGCAGAGAGATGATGGACAGCAAACTTCTGTTTAAATCACTATTTGTCTCTGACTTTTCTAATAGTGTTGCATCATTATTGAGATACTACGAACCTGACAGAAGACTACGGTCAAGTCAGAATGGATCACTTTTTTATCCAAGACAAGTAAGAACTAGGCCTAAGACTTAGAATTAGTAACATTTCAGTTCCATGCCCGCATGTTCAGCTCAGAGGTCGCACAGTCATTACAAATTATAGAGATTATTCGGACCTTGGGATCGGGATCGCGCTCAGTCACCGCCATGTTGGATTTTTTTTCCACGGCCTCGGAGAGGACGACATGGCTAATAGCCCAATGGCCACATGACGTTGTTGCGACGTTGAATCAACGTCAATGACACTGATGCAACGTCGCAACAACGTCGGGTGACCAGTGTGTGGTTTAATCCCCATGGCGTGTATACTGACTAAAACGGCGTCAGCCCACAGGCCTACCTCTTGGTTTATTGAACTCTGGATGAATAATACATTCATCAATGGAAGCAAATCGTTCCGTAGTAAAGATCAATTAATATTTTAAACATATAGTATGATACTACAGTGTGAATGATACGGATCCAGGCACAGACCCACTTTCACAGTCGCAGTGGCAGATCTGAAAGGGGGGGGGGGGGTGGATTTGGGATGTTTAAAAAGGAGGGACAAGGGGGGACAGACATGTCCAATATGCCTTACATTGCAAGAGAACGACAGCCCGCCCCCCTCCCGACCCCCATACAGTGGGATGTTCCTTAGCCATTCATAATTGAAAATTAAAATTAAGACATTCAATTAATGTAGGTCTAAGGGCTAAAGTCGCAACTTCAAGGCGCAATATGTCAGACGATGTATTCAATATCAGATATACATGCTATATATATATACTTCATTGTAAATTTACATGAAAATCTATTATTTTGGAGATCATCTTACTTGATAGACCTGCCCATGGCAGATACGTCTTGTTTATGGGCGTATATTTGTTTCAACTGTATATATATGAGTTACTATTAATCCTTTAACCGCCAAATTATTCAATTTGAATTTTCACCCACTTGATGTTCTGTCTCGCTGACGCGATCCACAACTTCAAGTGAGAGAAAATTATTCAGATTTGACAAAATGGAGGTCAACTCTTTTCAAATCTTGCTGGTTTATGTCACATTTTATGATGCCACATATTTAAAATGTGGTACTTAGTGTGCTAATAAAAAATGAAAACCCGAATATATGCGGCACCGGCGGTTAAAGGGTCAAACAACATATAAAACAGTAGGCCTGAATAACCGTTCAGTGCGAGAATGGGGCGTGGCGCTTTGGTAGAACGCCTGACTGCACGCTCCTAGTGTTCGAACCCCGCTTAAATCTGCGTGGGTTTTTCAGAGAAATATGCTTGTTTTTCCCCTCTCAATGTGACTAAGCGATCACGTTGATGGCGGCCTCGTCGAGTTAAGGTTGAAACCAGTATATCGACGCTAAGTCACCGCTCAGTGCAAGTGACTTATTCTATTGACTTATTATACTGTATTCAAACCGGTTTTTATATCAAATTGACAAAAAATTATCAAATGTGAAGTGACGAATGTAAATCTGCCTTCAACATGAATGTCTATAGTGTTTAATAAGCTTATATTCCTCATGTTCATTTATTTGAAACGAGCAGTTGCGTCACCAAAGATAGTTTCAAATGAATGAAAAATGTCAAGAATTAAAACACACCACTACATTATTTTCTTTGTCCGACCACGACATTTTAAGCCAGGAATGGAATTATTGTTGACCAAGTGCAGACCAATTATCATGGTCTATGGTGCTATAATGAGTCAGATGTGACTGAGCTGCTGATTGTGAGGCATCCTCATTATGACCGGATGTGTTTTAAGTCAGTTAAAACCCTCGGAGCTCTACGTTCTTAGCAGTGGAAAAGGCCTTTTCCACAGCTAAGAATGTAGAGCTCCGAGGGCTTTATCCTATACATAAATCTCACCTGGATGGTTTGTGAGCTGCGATTTTTGTGCGTTGTTCAAGATGCGTCCATCTAGCTTTGGTCTCCTGTGATCAGATACTGATCACTACAGGCTGCTACATGTATGTTACGCACAGGACAAGCGGTCTGCGCCTTTGTAGTTGTGCGCTGGCTCGCTCTACAAAGACAAAAAGCAGTATCTGCTTACTTTACAAGTAAGCAGATACTGCCTTTTGTCTTTGCACGGCAGGCCACACATTCCTGTCGTCACACGTGGCTTTGTTTACTTATCGATCCCTGCAGTTCCCGCCTCTGACCTGGCCCCAGTGGCTGAAACAGGTTTCAGCTGCAGATTGACCCCGTACAAAATCGTGGGACATTTCATTGGACTGTCATATCTAAGACTTGCTTTCATATAATCAGGTCAAAAATAGTTTTTTTAGAATCAGTAATATTTCAGCAACGAGGTCGCATGCTCAGCTCATTTCCGCACAGTCGTCGTTAAAAAGCTATGGACGGTTTACGGACCTTGGGGTCGAGATCGCGCTCAGTCACCGCTATGTTAAAAACGTTACTTTTTTTCGTGTAAAACCAATAAAACAATCCACGGCGTCGGAGAGGACGTCACGGCTACCTCTCACCCGCATAACCCTCACCGGGTCACCCGCTGTTACCGAGCTTTGTTCCCTTGTGTATGAGCATGATAATGCTACCCAACAAAACAACAGATGTTGATACAATGTTGGTTTGTAAGTGGCCAAGCGTCGCAGACGTTGCGCCAATATTAGGCCAACATTGGGTCAAAGACTGGTGTGTGTTGTGTAAATAGTGCTACTGTATTTCTAATGATGTAAAGTAATATATTTAAGTATCCAATGTCTAAATAACATAGGCCTATCTAAATATTGTAATCTGTTTATGATCTAAATTCAACATCTAAGCAGTATAGTATCTAAATAAAACAATTCTGAATATATAAATAATCATTTAATGTACGTAGGCCTAACCAGATAACAGTCATATCTATATAGTGTTATCTACAATACAGTATCTAAATATTTAACAGCTGAAGCTGTGGAATATCGAGATACAAAATCCACATTTATAATATTTAATGCTGCATCAAATTTAAGTATATTTATAAATATCTAATGTATAAATTATCACATGTGATTTTATTTCACTCTGCGTGTATTACGCAGTATTCAGTTATCCTATATGACTAATTGTTGTTGTATAAATTGTCATGATGTTCCTAAAAACTGAATTGGAAATAGCACCACTTGACGTTGAAAATTTATCATCAGAATATTTTTTATATGATAGGCCATTAAACACATTTCATAAACTATAATATACTTTAAAAGATATGTTACAAAATGTAAGCACAACCTCAGACAAGTAGGAATTATGTGACAAGTAAAATATGTAAACGCTTGACAGGAAAATAACCATCTCATATCAGGAAAAATATTCAAAATAAATTACCCAACTGTATTTTATCAAATGTAAATTAATACTTTCTTTATTTTGACCAAAACCTGTCAGCCCAAAAATAAATAAACTAATTCTTTGTAATTCTGAGTAGCTTACGCCTTTGAAATTATTTAGTTTTTTAGAAACATTATTCGGACTACAAATTACACAACACAGGGGCGGATCTAGCTTTTCAATGAGGGGGGGGGGGGAGGTTGAAATTTGACAAACAAATATTTTAGGCCTAACGGACTTTAAAAGGGTCGAGAGGCCCGCCCCTGGGGAAAGCTATGGACGGTTGACGGACCTTGGGGTCGAGATCGCGCTCAGTCACCGCTATGTTAAAAACGTTACTTTTTTTCGTGTAAAACCAATAAAACAATCCACGGCGTCGGAGAGGACGTCACGGCTACCTCTCACCCACATAACCCTCACAGGGTCACCCGCTGTTACCGAGCTTTGTTCCCTTGTGTATGAGCATGATAATGCTACCCAACAAAACAACAGATGTTGATACAATGTTGGTTTGTAAGTGGCCAAGCGTCGCAGACGTTGTGCCAATATTAGGCCAACATTGGGTCAAAGACTGGTGTGTGTAAATAGTGCTACTTTATTTCTAATGATGTAAAGTAATATATTTAAGTATCCAATGTCTAAATAACATAGGCCTATCTAAATATTGTAATCTGTTTATGATCTAAATTCAACATCTAAGCAGTATAGTATCTAAATAAAACAATTCTGAATATATAAATAATCATTTAATGTACGTAGGCCTAACCAGATAACAGTCATATCTATATAGTGTTATCTACAATGCAGTATCTAAATATTTAACAGCTGAAGCTGTGGAATATCGAAATACAAAATCCACATTTATAATATTTATTGCTGCATCAAATTTAAGTATATTTATAAATATCTAATGTATAAATTATCACATGTGATTTTATTTCTCTCTGCGTGTATTACGCAGTATTCAGTTATCCTATATGACTAATTGTTGTTGTATAAATTGTCATGATGTTCCTAAAAACTGAATTGGAAATAGCACCACTTGACAATGAAAATTTATCATCAGAATATTTTTTATATGATAGGCCTATAAACACATTTCATAAACTATAATATACTTTAAAAGATATGTTACAAAATGTAAGCACAACCTCAGACAAGTAGGAATTATGTGACAAGAAAAATATGTAAACGTTTGACAGGAAAATAACCACCTCAAATCAGGAAAAATATTCAAAATAAAATACCCAACTGTATTGTATCAAAGGGAAATTAATACTTTCTTTATTTTGACCAAAACCTTTCAGCCCAAAAAATAAATAAACTACTTTTTTGTAATTCTGTGTAGCTCACGCCTTTGAATTTTTTTAGTTTTATAGAAACATTATTCGGTCTACAGGGGCGGATCTAGCTTTTCAGTAAAGGGGGGGGTTGAAATTTGACAAACAAATATTTTAGGCCTAACGGACTTTAAAAGGGTCGAGAGGCCCGCCCCTGGGGAAAGCTATGGACGGTTGACGGACCTTGGGGTCGAGATCGCGCTCAGTCACCGCTATGTTAAAAACGTTACTTTTTTTCGTGTAAAACCAATAAAACAATCCACGGCGTCGGAGAGGACGTCACGGCTACCTCTCACCCACATAACCCTCACCGGGTCACCCGCTGTTACCGAGCTTTGTTCCCTTGTGTATGAGCATGATAATGCTACCCAACAAAACAACAGATGTTGATACAATGTTGGTTTGTAAGTGGCCAAGCGTCGCAGACGTTGTGCCAATATTAGGCCAACATTGGGTCAAAGACTGGTGTGTGTAAATAGTGCTACTTTATTTCTAATGATGTAAAGTAATATATTTAAGTATCCAATGTCTAAATAACATAGGCCTATCTAAATATTGTAATCTGTTTATGATCTAAATTCAACATCTAAGCAGTATAGTATCTAAATAAAACAATTCTGAATATATAAATAATCATTTAATGTACGTAGGCCTAACCAGATAACAGTCATATCTATATAGTGTTATCTACAATGCAGTATCTAAATATTTAACAGCTGAAGCTGTGGAATATCGAAATACAAAATCCACATTTATAATATTTATTGCTGCATCAAATTTAAGTATATTTATAAATATCTAATGTATAAATTATCACATGTGATTTTATTTCTCTCTGCGTGTATTACGCAGTATTCAGTTATCCTATATGACTAATTGTTGTTGTATAAATTGTCATGATGTTCCTAAAAACTGAATTGGAAATAGCACCACTTGACAATGAAAATTTATCATCAGAATATTTTTTATATGATAGGCCTATAAACACATTTCATAAACTATAATATACTTTAAAAGATATGTTACAAAATGTAAGCACAACCTCAGACAAGTAGGAATTATGTGACAAGAAAAATATGTAAACGTTTGACAGGAAAATAACCATCTCAAATCAGGAAAAATATTCAAAATAAAATACCCAACTGTATTGTATCAAAGGGAAATTAATACTTTCTTTATTTTGACCAAAACCTTTCAGCCCAAAAAATTATTATAAACTACTTTTTTGTAATTCTGTGTAGCTCACGCCTTTGAATTTTTTTAGTTTTATAGAAACATTATTCGGTCTACAGGGGCGGATCTAGCTTTTCAGTAAAGGGGGGGGGGGTGAAATTTGACAAACAAATATTTTAGGCCTAACGTACTTTAAAGGGGTCGAGGGGGCCGCCCCCGGGGAAAATTTTGATTTCCAAAAGCTTTCTCATGCAATCTAAGGCATATTGGGCACTGTTCCTCACTCAGCATATCACCAAATCATAAGGAAACCCCTAAATAAAGTGATGATATTTTGCTGAGGGGGGGGGGGGGGGGGGTAAAACACCCCAAACCCCCCACCCCCCTCGGATCCGCCATTGACACACCCAAAATATTTACATGCTTTTGAGAATATCAAAGGAATACAATAGAAACAAAGAGAACAATTACATCTTTAACATATTTTAATCCTTAAAATGAAGATTCAGTTGGCCAGATTGACAGATATTTAAATTCAAATTGTGTATATTTCAGATATTTCCACCCACTTGAAGTTGTGGATCGCGGTAGCGAGACACAACTACAAGTGGGTGAAAATTAAAATTTCTGTAATTTGGCCCTTTGAGAGGGTTGTGTGCTGATTTCTCCGTTTTAAGCTGACGCAATTTCCAGCTCTAAATGAATGAAAAATACCTCTCTGTTCGTTATTGAATTTGCACCTGCCCATTTGATCAATCTCGGTCAATATTTGTGTTGGGGAAAATCAGATGCACATTTCTCTTGTTGATTTGTTTATTACTATTTTTCATTCATTTGCTGACGTGATTTATGTTTGGAAGAGGAGGAATGTTTTATTTTTATGACAAGCTGACATTTACAAAAGTGAATAAGCATATTTACTGGGCATTTAGGAAAAATAAATTGTCAACACCAGTGATATTTTATTTTGAAATTTGCTTCAAATGTTATATGCCCAGCAAAGACATTTTTCTAAAATGGTAGGAAAACCACATAAATGCTTTACCACATTAACACGTCGGGACAACATAATATTATAAAACATATAACTAAAATATTATGCAAAATATCATTTAAAAAGTTTTTGTCAATACCAGTAACATTTTATTTTGAAATTTGCTTTAATGTGTATATGTACGGTGCTAGCAAGAAAATGAGCCAAGAATCTAAAGCGTTTCCCGTTCTGTAAGGAAGACTATGCCTACTTCACTGACAATGCCGCCCTTCAGCCTGACACGTTCAATAGAATGATCACATCATCTTCACCGACTGAATCTATTATATACGACAATAGCATGTACCATAACAACACATGCTGGTGAGGTCCATTGACAGGTTATTGGTCTGGTGACATACACAAAAATCTCCACCTTGTAGAACTGCGTACCCTGTACACAAATCTCTGTTACTTAGGATTATTTGGTCACGTAGAATGAAACTTGCCGTGTGGAGGTATGGGGTTCGAGTCTCGCTCGCCAGCTTGCGTATTAAATAGTTCTGTATTTTGCACTTGCGTATGTAACCAATCTGTAAATATCACCCTTGCGTATTTATTCATTCAAATTTCACACTTGCGTATTTAATCATTCTGTCTTTTACCCTTTCGTATTCAATCACTCTGTATTTTACAATTACGTATTAAATAATTATGTAAATATCACACTTGTGTATTTAATCATTCTGTATTTTACTCTTGTGTATTTAAACATTCTGTATTTTCCACTTGGGTATTTAAACAATCTGTATTTTGCACTCGCGTATTTAAACATTCTGTATTTTGCACTTGCGTATTTAAACATTCTGTATTTCACTCTTGCGTATTTAAACATTCTGTATTTTGCACCAGCGTATTTAATAATTTTTGTTTTACATTTGCGTATTTAATCATTCTGTATTTTACAATTGCGTATTTAAACAAATCTAATCACATATATATAGATGTTTTCAACGTTATTATTTATTCTTCAAACAAGCATAATTTATGTTTTTCTTCAAATTTAACACGTGTAAGTAATTTTTATCGACTTGGGGTTGTGGGTCGCGATAGGGGGTGAAAAATAAACTTCATAACATAGCCTAGCGTTTAAAGGGTTTAAACCCCAACTAAAACACCGTTAACCCTTAAACCGCTAGGACCGAGTAAATCGTTTATATTTATTTTTAATTTGTTTTATTAGTCGAAAAAATCACTGATATTAAGGCCTATCACTGAAAATAAATTTTAAGACATCAACATTTGTGAATGTTTTGGGTAAAATTAATCAAATATGAGTAATTTTCAGCCACTTGAAGTTGTGGGTCGCGGTAGCGAGACACAACTTTAAGTGGCTGAAAATTAAAATTTAGCGCTTTAAGGGTTAACACAATTAAATTTCTCAAATGCTGTTATGTACACTTGACAATTCAACGCCACGTTGGCTCCATGCTGGATTAATCTTGGGCCATCGACAACGACGTTGTCCCAGCAATAAAACAACAATGGATCAACCTAGCTTATCGGATAATACTGATCGGAAGACATATATAGGCCTATATAGGCCCTACTGAGAAAGTGCATGTAGCGCCCTAACAAAACGTTGACGCGTATTTGCCCCAGTTGGATAGTTTCGGTTCTAAGTAAAATTGAAGTTTGCCGGCCCGTAAATAGTTTTTTGAATGGGTCTGGCATTGCACTTGAAACAACAAGGCACAGGCAGACAGACAAACGTCAGAATCTGTGACGTCTAAAGTCGATCCACGCGCTGTTGGCAGTCAGCTTTGTGGTGTCGAGTGTAGGCCCTTATTATGTTAAGCGACACACAACATACACTTTGTGCATCGATTACAGCGTTCAATCAGAGCGTTCAACGTTCACTGTAGCCTACATACGTTCACTATACTGTATATCAGATATGTGGGCCTACTAATACTATACGCCATGTAGGCCTAGGCGTCCTATAACTTAGCCCCGATGGCCGAAACAGGTTTCAGCTACAGATTGACCCCGTACAAAATCGTGGGACATTTCTTTGGACGGTGTTATCTAAGACTTGCATTCGAATAATCAGGTCGAAAATAGGTTTTTCAGAATCAGTAATATTTCAGCTAAGAGGTCGCATGCTCAGGACATTTTCCGTACAGTCACTAAAAAGTTATGGACATTTTTTCGAACCTTGGGGTCGAGATCGCTTCATGTCGACGCCATGTTGACAAACGTTGATTTTTCAGGTATAGTGAATAGAGCAATCCACGGCCTCAGAGAGGACGTCACGGCTACCCCGGCCCAACCTTAAAATGACTGTGATATATCTATGTATGTAACTGTGATCATGTCCATCTAGACATAGGACATATTTAGACATAATAAAGCGTTATATGCACGCAGGTGAGTAAATACTTGGCCTAATATCGTCCCCTTGGATATGAAAGGGTGTATCAGCCACTTACACAGTGGCAGATACATCCTTTTATATCCACAGCGACGATATATGCACTTAAATAATACAGTTATTTATATTTATGAAATATTTGAGGATTCTGAATCTGCTATTAGATTTCAGAAAAAAACTAAGATGATCAGTCTATCGTGACAACAGTATGATTGGGCCAGCTGGCAGAGTTTAGACATTAATAATTGTGGAAGATAGAGATGTTCATATTTGCCATGCAAATATAGGCTTACCATCTAGGCCCTACTATCTGTATCACTTTTCAGTCATGTTTCTCACCAGTAACGCATTCCTTTTATGTATCACATTTTCAGACATATCTCTTTGCATATCACATTTTCAGACATATCTCTTTGCATATCATATTTTCAGCGATGTCTCTGGCTGGTAGGATCTGCTTGGTGACAGGAGCGTCACGTGGTATCGGCAGAGGTATCGCCTTACAACTAGGACAGGCTGGAGCAACGGTGTATATCACTGGTAAGTCTATTATGGGGCCACCATTCAAATCTCTAGGGGGGGGGGGGGGGGTTGTGGAGTATTTCTGAAATAAATATTTTGAGATTGATTTTTCATGAAATATATAAGTGTCTTAAAGACATGCTGTAAAGAAATATTTAGGGCCCTCAAAAATGTTTTGTCTCGTTTTGCTCGGCATCATTAAATGCAGGGGCGGATCTAGCTGTTCGGTGAGGGGGGGGGAGGGGTTAAAATTTGACAAAAAACATTTTACTGTAAAGGGGTCGAGGGGCCCGCCCCCAGGGAAATTTTTGATTTCCAAAGATTTTCTCATGCAATGCAAAACCCCCCCCCTTGGATCCGCCACTGAAATGACGCTTACATTTACTTAGCCTTTTACTTTTGTCGTCTCCTCAACCTCCACATCGGCGGGGGCCCTAGGGTAGTGGTTAGCACCGCTGCCTTTCACGCCAGAGTCCGGGGTTCGGTTCCCGGTCTCGGCGGTTTGAAAGAAACAAAATTGTTTCTTCCCCATCCACGTGTGAAAGTTAGTATTGTGGGGGACCTCCGTGACCGAGAGGTAGCGTGCTCGGCCTCAGACCGCCAGGGCTCGAATTTCGAATCCTGTGTCTGGAGGACAGTGTCATCTCAATCATCTCACCATCCTCAGGAGGTTCTCCTGGCCCAATTTAGCCTATATGTGCACAATGGTGGCCTAAAGCCCGATTCATTTCATTTCATTTCAACCTCCACATGAATACCAAACCTAGATTGCCATCCAACTTTGTAGACAGAAAAAAATACATTTTACGCAAGTTCAATCAATATTTTGCTTGAGGCAGAGTGTGAAATAAAATATCGCAGACATGAGGTGAAATAAATAATGTATCCAGTTCAAAACTCCAACCCCCCCCCCCCCAAGTTATTGAATGGTGGCCCCCTTAGTACCATCGTTGATGCGAAAAATAATGACACTTTTGTAAATTATAACAGGTCTACTCGTTTAATGCGACATTTTCGTTTGCTTAAAGTGGTCAAACTCTTCGGAAAAGCCAGCTTAAAGTATGCCCAATATATAAAAGAGGAGGCATCAAATTAGTTGTCACAGGCAAATTATATATTCAAATAGAGACATTTACCACAACTTTCTTAGCTCGCTTCTCATACACGTAATGTATTAACCCTTGAAGCGCTAAAATGTTTTTTATACAATACAGACGACCACAGGGTTTTTTCAATTCCAAGTCATCCCAAATGTCTTAGTTAGCTCTTTCTGTTTCATTTGAATACATACGTAGGCCCTATATATATGTTATGGGTCTACGCAATTATAAATGTTTTACTTTTTCGGTGCAGTGATCAACTTCCAACGTGAGAATCTGACGTCTACAGACGTCAGATTCTGACGTCTAAAGTCGATCCCCACACTGAAAGTGTTAATAATGCTGTAGGTAGAACTAAAGATGACACAACAGATAGAGTCGGAAGTTTGAATGCAACCGCGAAAGAGGTAAATAGGCATTTTCCATTCAATAGATATTTATTTATGTTACACTTTTATTAAACTGATTTTATCACATTTTATCTCTGTATTAAATAAAAGCTTATAGTCATATCTTAGTGATGGGTTATACATTTTATTCAAAATTGTTGATGTGATGCACGAATATGCATAAACGGTTAAATATTTCAAAGAGTGCCCCAGTACTTAATTTGTGGTTAATCAATATTGGAAGACAGATACTAAACGTGTATCTATTTTCACAACATTTAGCCAGTTTTATCATGCGGATAAAATTAGGTTCAAGAAAATAACCTTTATCATGTTTTAATGTCATCACAAATTGAGGTGGAATATTATATTTCAATATAATTGTCTTCGGAAATGAAAAAACCTGTGTAGGCAATTACAATAATAATTCTCTGATAAAAGATTTTATAATTTAATTTATTAGAATATATTTTCGCATTTTTGTATTTTAGATCGAGTCGCGCGGAGGTCGCTGTATACCGGTGGCCTGTGACCATAGCAACGATAAGGATGTAGATCAGCTTTTCCAGAGAATCACAAATGAACAAAATGGCCGCCTCGATGTCCTGGTCAACAATGCCTACAGCGGAGTAGAGGTAGGGGCTTAGGTGTAAACAAAATGGTCGCCTTGGTGTCAGGCAGGCCCCTATTCTCAAGTTACTTACGACATATATACTATTTACCCATTAAATCCTAGTCGGTTTAGGGGCCCACCATTTATTCTCCAGGGGAGGGGGGGGGGCTGGAGTATTTTTGAAATGAATAATTTTGGGCACTTTACTTCAAGAACTGTTCTATATATACATGTTATAACATTTGAAATTTTCAGCGCGCAGCCGAGCTGGGTTGAAATAAAAAAGCGACAAATCCCCCCCCCCCCACCTTGAGATTGAAAGGGGGCCCCCTTACGAACGTCTACTTGGACATAATTCAAATGAACTGTGTTTTCAGTACATAATGAGTCAGTATGCGCAGAAAAACAGGTTTTGGCAGCAGCCCCTTGAGAGCTGGGATGAAATCAACAGGGTCGGTCTCAGGTAGGTCAATCTGTATTTAATTATTCAGATGCTATTTCAATAAATAATATTTCATCCATGGGTGGCCACCAGTTTAGTGAAATTGTGGTCTTTATGGAGTCTCTCAAATCACCATGTTTTTTTCATTCATCTTCACTTATTTCTTCACTATTTTTAATTGGTCGAATAAACAATGGCCTACTTCTTCTTATTTATATAAAGAAGTCTTATCTAGTTCAAGATTCACCTTCCTGAGCCCACTATGAGTTGCATCTCGCTACCGCGACTCATACAACTTTAAATGGATGACAATTGTTTTAATGCCCAGATACCGACTGTCATGCTGTTTATCCTTATTGTATGTCGCGCTCTTGATCTGGTGCCACTAAATGTATATTTATTTCGTGGTGAATCTCTTTTTTTTTTAGAAATCATTACCGCTGCTCTGTGCTGGCCTCTCGTCTGATGGTTCCCAGACAAAGTGGACTGATAGTCGTCGTGTCGTCACCTGCAGGAAAATCATACTTTCTCAATGTGGCCTACTCCATAGGAAAAGCCGCTGTGAGTGTATTATCAAATATATAAGTTAAGTCTAAGAAATGGTTCGTCAGGCTTGTACTTTGATTGTTAAATAATAGTGTTTAGTGTTTGAGTGTGTGAGTGCATGCGTACATAAATGAAAGGTTTTGTGTGTTTTGGCATTTAAAGTAGACCTAACTATGATACATCGCCATATATGATATGTGTGGGGAATATATTTGTTTAACCTATGACAGAATGGCTTCAGACTGTGATCTGTATTTTATTGTGAAGAATTGTGTCAGCTAGGTTGTGTTTTGACATCTATATTTTTTGTGTAAAGCACGGCATCAGCTTATGTTTTTTCTATCTGTATTTTAGTTTGACACGACGGCCTCAGGTTGTGTTTTTCCACCCTAATTTTAGAATGGAATATTATTTATGTATCACCTGTATTTACCGTGGCAAAACATCTTCAGATTGTGTTTATTCTTTCTGTATTTTTATATAATAGAATGACTTCCAACTGTGTTATTTTACCTGTATTTTAGTGTAACAACTGTGGAGTATCTAGTGCTCATATGTCCAGGTGCATGCCATGCAGAGATGAAAAGTGAGCAACAAATGGTGTGATATCATGGTGTATTTCCTGTACAATCAGTGGCGGATCTGGAGGGGAGGGGGGTCAAGGGGGTCTTGACCCTATCTTTTTTAAAAACAAAATTGCTTCAACATCAATCAAAATTTTCAAAATATCGGTATTTGACACACCAAATTTACTATAGTAGTGCCTCAAATTGAGGCACTACCAACTGGGGTAGTTCCTCCAGTTCTGGTAAATTTAAAGTGTCAAGCTCACAATATTAATTTGTTTTTAATTGGACCTTTTTTTTAATTAAGCTCTCACGATACATCATAGCATCATTTTACATCTCTGACAACATATTTAATTTTCCTACAACTAAGGGTTTTAGAATGAAAATTGCCATGAAGCTGGTTTACCAATACATGACAATTTTCTTTAATTTTCATCAATGTCAAGTCATACTTCACCCACTACAAGTCGAGAATTGCGACAGCAATTCTCGACTTGTAGTGAAAGGGTTAACTTGACCATTTTTAAATTAAGGGTGGGGTCATGAGAATGCCTTCAGATTTTTTTTCAGCACTATCTGATGGCCAGTGTCACATACTGGCTTCTGATGGTGTTTTCTACTTGTATTCTAATATGACTGAATGACTGCATATTGTAATTTTATTTTAGCAGAATGCCTTGATATTGTGTTTCTTCTACTTGTAGATTAGTGTGACAGAATGGCTTCGGATTCGCTTGTGTATTTTTGTATCTGTATTTTCATGTTACAGATTGTGTTTTTTCAACGTCTATTTCAACATGACAGATGGTTTCATATTATGTTTCTTTGTCTGTAGTTAATGGTAGAATGGCTACAGAGTGTGTTCTTGAATTGTATTTCAGTGTGACAGAATGCCTTTCAGACTGAGTTTTCGTTCTGTATTCCAGTGTGACAGAATGGCTTCAGACTGAGTTTTCGTTCTGTATTTCAGTGTGACAGAATGCCTTCAGACTGAGTTTCCTCTCTGTATTTCAGTGTGACAGAATGCCTTCAGACTGAGTTTTCTCTCTGTATTTCAGTGTGACAGAATGCCTTTCAGACTGAGTTTTCGTTCTGTATTCCAGTGTGACGGAATGGCTTCAGACTGAGTTTTCTCTCTGTATTTCAGTGTGACAGAGTGCCTTCAGACTGAGTTTTCTCTCTGTATTTCAGTGTGACAGAATGCCTTCAGACTGAGTTTTCTCTCTGTATTTTAGTGTGACAAATTGGCTTCAGATTGAGTTTTCTCCCTGTATTTCAGTGTGACAGAATGGCTTCAGACTGAGTTTTCTCTCCTCTGTATTTCAGTGTGACAGAATGGCTTCAGACTGAGTTTTCTCTCTGTATTTTAGTGTGACAAACTGGCTTCAGACTGAGTTTTCTCTCTGTATTTCAGTGTGACAGAATGCCTTCAGACTGAGTTTTCTCTCTGTATTTCAGTGTGACAGAATGGCTTCAGACTGAGTTTTCTCTCTGTAATTTAGTGTGACAGAATGCCTTCAGACTGAGTTTTCTCTCTGTATTTCAGTGTGACAGAATGCCTTCAGACTGAGTTTTCTCTCTGTATTTCAGTGTGACAGAATGCCTTCAGACTGAGTTTTCTCTCTGTATTTCAGTGTGACAAAATGCCTTTCAGACTGAGTTTTCGTTCTGTATTCCAGTGTGACAGAATGGCTTCAGACTGAGTTTTCTCTCTGTATTTCAGTGTGACAGAATGCCTTCAGACTGAGTTTTCTCTCTGTATTTCAGTGTGACAGAATGCCTTCAGACTGAGTTTTCTCCCTGTATTTCAGTGTGACAGAATGGCTTCAGACTGAGTTTTCTCTCTGTATTTTAGTGTGACAGAATGCCTTCAGACTGAGTTTTCTCTCTGTAATTTAGTGTGACAGAATGCCTTCAGACTGAGTTTTCTCTCTGTATTTCAGTGTGACAGAATGCCTTCAGACTGAGTTTTCTCTCTGTATTTCAGTGTGACAGAATGCCTTTCAGACTGAGTTTTCGTTCTGTATTCCAGTGTGACAGAATGGCTTCAGACTGAGTTTTCTCTCTGTATTTCAGTGTGACAGAATGGCTTCAGACTGAGTTTTCTCTCTGTATTTTAGTGTGACAGAATGCCTTCAGACTGAGTTTTCTCTCCTTTGTATTTCAGTGTGACAGAATGGCTTCAGACTGAGTTTTCGTTCTGTATTCCAGTGTGACAGAATGCCTTCAGACTGAGTTTTCTCCCTGCATTTCAGTGTGACAGAATGCCTTCAGACTGAGTTTTCTCTCTTTGTATTTCAGTGTGACAGAATGGCTTCAGACTGAGTTTTCTCTTTGTGTTTCCGTGTGACAAAATAGCTTTAGACTGAGTTTTCTGACTGTATTTCAGTGTGACAGAATGGCTTCAGACTGAGTTTTCTCCCTGTATTTCAGTGTGACAGATTGGCTTCAGACTGAGTTTTCTCCCTGTATTTCAGTGTGACAGAATGGTTTCAGACTGAGTTTTCTCCCTGTATTTCAGTGTGACAGAATGGCTTCAGACTGAGTTTTCTCTTTGTGTTTCCGTGTGACAAAATAGCTTTAGACTGAGTTTTCTGACTGTATTTCAGTGTGACAGAATGACTTCAGACTGAGTTTTCTCCCTGTATTTCAGTGTGACAGAATGGCTTCAGACTGAGTTTTCTCTCCTCTGTATTTCAGTGTGACAGAATGGCTTCAGACTGAGTTTTCTCTCTGTATTTCAGTGTGACAGAATGCCTTCAGAATGAGTTTTCTCTCTGTATTTCAGTGTGACAGAATGCCTTCGGACTGAGTTTTCTCTCCGTATTTTAGTTTGTCAGAATGCCTTCAGAATGAGTTTTCTCTCTGTATTTTAGTGTGACAGAATGCCTTCAGACTGAGTTTTCTCCCTGTATTTCAGTGTGACAGAATGGCTTCAGACTGAGTTTTCTCTCCGTATTTTAGTGTGACAGAATGCCTTCGGACTGAGTTTTCTCTCCGTATTTTAGTTTGTCAGAATGCCTTCAGAATGAGTTTTCTCTCTGTATTTTAGTGTGACAGAATGCCTTCAGACTGAGTTTTCTCCCTGTATTTCAGTGTGACAGAATGGCTTCAGACTGCGCTATTGAGCTGAAGCGTCACGGAGTGGCATATGTCAGTGTCTGGCCGGGTGCTGTGCGAACGGAAGTCATAGAAACAGCCACACAGGCCATGCCTCCAAACGTGAGTGAAACTGTCTGTCCAAACCCTCTGTCCAAATTTTTTGTTGTATGTTCAAACCGTCTGTCCTAACTGTCTGCCCAATCTGTCTGTTCTAACTGTCTGGGCAAACTGTCTGTCTAAACTGTCACTCTGTCCAAACTGTCTAACACCAACCCCCTAGAGCACTGATGTCGACAGCAGTAGACATTCTGTGTGTTTAATAGGGTCGGTATAACCAGTTGTTAATAGTGAAATATGTCCTAAATATTGAAACACTGATTACGTTGGGTCTTCCACAAATCCAGGAAATGTTCACTGATTTGAAGTTGTGGATCGCGGTAGCGAGACGCAAATTCAAAGTGCTGGCCCAATATTAAACCAACATTGGGTAAGCGTATCGAGCTTGCTGAGTTTAGCCGATTTGTCCACTGAACACTGGCTGAACACTGGATTGCAAACCCGTTTCTGAGCCTTTTCAAGCCATAGGGCCTACGTGTTCAGCCTGGTCCACTCTCACCCTAACTTCAGAAGTCAGATTTTGACGTCCATAAACGTCAAAATCTGACGTCATCGTGAAGATGGACATTATTATCTTTTACCTTGATTAACTATATATATAACTACATACATAACTATATATTATTTTATTTCACACGTTGTACTGCCTATGACCCGTGCGCACTGGATGCACTCGTTTGAGTAT
This sequence comes from Flabesymbios commensalis, assembly GCA_964017125.1. NCBI lineage: Eukaryota > Metazoa > Annelida > Polychaeta > Terebellida > Flabelligeridae > Flabesymbios > Flabesymbios commensalis. The sequence continues at coordinate 82,340,125 of OZ024909.1, forward strand.
AATTTTATGTAATGCTATCCTTTTACCGTATCACCATGATCACGATCTCTTTATCCGTATGTGATCCTCTTCTTTCAGCATATAAATCAGAACTGACCGGTCACAATAATTATATATACTACGTACTGTAATGTTTTTAAATGAATTGTGGGTGACACTTTAATAATTTTTACTTGACTTGACTTGTCTTTGTTTTTTTCAGCTACGTCAGGTATTTACCGGAGATGACGCAGAATCTGTGGAGTTCTCAGGCAAAGCTGTGGCTCATCTAGCGGCAGGTTAGTACATTAACCCTCAAAGCGCTGAATTATTGTTATAGGCCTATAAACGAGGGAGACTAAATGGGTTTTTTCAATTTGAAATCATTATAAATGTCTTAGTCAGCTCTTCCCGCTTCATTTGAATACCTATGTTATGTGTCTACGGCCATTATATATATTTTAATTCTTTCAGTGCGGGGACCGTCTTTTGGCGTCAAATAGACGTCAGATTATGATAAAGACGTTCCCCGCGCTGAAAGTTGTGTCTCACCAACGCCACTCACAACTTTAACTGCGTAAAACATACTGATAGTTGTTCAACCATTTGCAAATCTTGATGTTTAAACTGTCATTTAATTACCAACACCTGTGATTTAAACTGTTGAAAAAACGGATTGAAAACGATTAGAGTCGTGTTTAGCGATGAAAGAGTTATGCGCCAGTCCACTATAGTTTCTTTACCTCACTTTTCAATCACTTGGAGCTGTGGATCGCTCCAGCGAGACACAACATCAAGTGGGTGGAAATATTTTGTATTAACATAATTGTAACATCATATCATATAAAGACAATTGGAAAAATAAGATGTATTTTAAAATGTTAACTATGATAACACGCCTCATCTGTTAACTATGATATCACGCTTCATCTTTATATTCCTAGATCCTGATGTGATGAAGAAGACAGGACATGTATTGTCAACTGGTCAACTTGCACAGGAGTATGGATTCACAGACAATCAAGGTAAAATATTTTAAATAACTAATAAAAATGTACGTAAATTTAAATGTCAAGTAAGCGTTTAAAGAGCTTAATTAAATAAAATAAAATCACGCACTTAAAGTTGTGTCTCGCTACCTGGAACCACAACTTCAAGACCAAATAATTATATATATGCAAAGCATTTTATTCTCAATAACAGTGCTTTGATCGGCTAACAAAACACTTGAAAAGCGACTTATAGTAATGCTTATTGGTGTGAGCGTAAACTCACTACAATAACGGCTATATTGGCAATCTGGAGTAGGTTTTTAAACTCATAGAGTAAATGTTTTTAAAGGTCCTTTGCTTTATAATAATATATTATAGGCCTATAAGTGGAACCTAGCTCTTTTTTGGGCTTGCTTTATATTGAAAAGAACCTGTAACAGTGTATAATTAAGCCTGTATTAAATTATGTGTTAATATATTTAAAAAAAAAGATAATTTATTTGTATGGAAAATATACACCCAATTCTGTCTGTCTATCCGTCCCACTCGATACACATTCTATCTTATATATTATTAACTTAGATACATTTAGTTCGTATTATGCAGTGATAGTTAATAGTATCTCTCTATTTACAGATAAAACGCCGTCAGCTCCAAAAAATCAAAAGTCAAAGATGTAGAGCGGTCACGACCTTGTGAAGCTGTGATGAATTGTTGATTATCCACTTAAAGCTAGGCTAATTTCAGAACATTTGAATTACAATACAATAATTCTGAACGCAGTAGCGTATGGGGATCTCTGCAGTATTTGATCAGCACGGAGACGGGGATTATCTAGCAAAGTTTAGTAATTGGTTCACAATCGTCTGATATTTCCTGTATGATATAAACTGATACATGCAAGGCTTCACAGACATAGTTCAAAACAGTAAAGAGATGTAATATTATTTAATAATTAAAAAATAAATTAATTAATTAATTGTTGATTAAAACCAAGATATTGAACGCAAACCAGTTACCAGGATTTATTAAATGCTCTAATACATTTTTTCAGACCCACGTGAAAAAGAGGCCGGCCTGACGCAATTGGCTCATTTGGTCCCGTTGTGTCTCAAATCCGGACTGGGTCTTTTGTTTGTCATCGAGGCTGTGTATATATAGTGATCAAAATTGTTCGAAGGCCTCGACTGTGCAGTAATGTATATGATAATGTGCATGTTAAAATACATTTGACATAATTCAATGAGTGTGGGGCATAGTCCCGACATCGGGCTTCATTCTGGCGTGATATTGTCATGCTTGTGCAGAAAGTCACGAGACCCTGAGTGAGTCAGTGCACGGAAAGAAAGTAATCGGTATGATTGCAGATACAGGTTTTCACACAGAATGATTTTGAATAAATTAATATTTTATTGTTAAAACGTCTATTACCATAAAGTTGTTCGAGGTATACCTTGTAAATATGCGGTGTTAGACACATTCAACAACAACAGGTGTCCCTCGGTGTTCCATATTGGGACCACTACCGTTTATTATTTGTATACCTACCTACCAAGTTGTTTAAGCAAATTATGTTATGCCAACATGTATGCAGATGACACCACAACATAGGCTTGATGTATCGGCAGCATCTAAACTGTTGTTGCTTCATGATGATCTAGCTACGGTCAGTAACTGGCTAGAAACAAATTAAATTAATCCTTCATGTGGGAGAACAATCACCCCAAATATATTTGTGATTAACGATGCAAAATAACATCAACAAAAACACTATGACACCATGACATCAACAAAACAAAAATGACAAAACTTTGTATTTAAGGTGTCGTTTTACAGATAACCAGGTAAAAAATCTTCTTAATTAAATGTTTTGATAACTTTTCCATGTAGGTTTACTGTGTATTTAGCTTTGCTTGACATTTGCTAATAAATCACTTGTGACTTGACATTGTCATAGATGAATGTTATATGTCTCACCTTTCCATATAGCACACTAACCAATTAAATGTTAATTTGAACGTATTAAATGTTCCACCCAATCTGATAATGGATTTTAAAATAGACTGTTATTTGAGAATAGAGTGAAGAACTACTGCATGCAGAGTAGGTCTGGGTATTATTTATATATCTCGTTCTTGGAAATGAAAGGGTGTATATGCCACTGTTCAAAGTGGCAGATACAACCTTTTCTATCCATGGGGATGATATGTCGTGCATTATATGCTATACTGAAACTGAATGCATTTAAACTGGTTTTCATCAATATGGTCCTTCGAGTTATTTATGTGATTTTTATTTTTAACTATTTTTAAGTTCACTAGTCGCTTTTATGTGAGTTTACATTTTTTAACCTCACTGGGGAGGGGGGCATTTATACACACCATGGAATAAAAATCAGCTTCAGGTGTGATTTGTGACATCGACTCTCATCATAATGTGAATCTAAATGTTATTAACCTTTTAACCGCTAAATTAGTTAATGAGAATTTTCACTCACTTGAAGTTGTGTCTCGCTGACGCGATCCACAACTTCAAGTGAGTGAAAATTATTCAGATGTGACAAAATGGAGATAAACGATTTTGAAATATTGTGACCAGATTGTATGAAGAACAGAAATAACGCTTGTATTGATAAAAACGTATTTTCTTCCACCCTCTTAGTAAAAAAATAGGAAAAGAATAGAATCGGGACCGGTGGTTAAAGGGTTAAACGGCTGGGTGCTACTAAAAGGGCTGAAGAAAATCCGTTTTTTTTCAGCACAAGCGTTATTTCTGTTCTTTAAACAATCTGGTCGCAATATTTCAAAATCTTTCATCTCCATTTTGTCACATCTGAATAATTTTCACTCACTTAAAGTTGTGGATCGCGTCAGCGAGACACAACTTCAAGTGAGTAAAAATTGTCATTAACTAATTTAGCGTATAAAAGGTTAATACACATTTCCTCATGTCAGACCAGAATGCTTATCTGTTTGTGTGATCTGATTGACTATAATATTTTTATAACCATTTTGATTAATGTAATATTTTTAAAATCTTTTTTTTATTACTTCTTGTAGACAGATTAACATTTACAGCATGCCGTCATTGGTGGCGATTGGTGCAGACAGTAACAATATCACTGTCTGCTTTATCTGTGTCAGTGTCAATATCGTGTCTATGTCTGACCTGGTTCAGGCAAAGAGACGACTTTGAAACAATACTGGGTCAGCGTCACAGATGGTGCTACAACTTTATAAATATAAACCCTTACAGCTCCGAACTATTGTTGTATTTAGCATGGAAACCAAAGGGTTTTTTTAATTTAAAATCATACATGTCTTACTTTCCGATTGATTTGAATACATATGTTTTAGTTTATACAGTTTTAAGCTGATTTTAAACCAAATAATATCTCAAATGAAATAAATAATATAGTTTGTGGTGGATGCAAAATAATCAAATAATTCAATTTAGAAGATGCTTTTATTAAAAATAATTGTCATTTGAATCTGAAAATTGTGCTAACAATTCCATCTTCAAATGAATTAAAACTACAATAGAAGCAACTCAGCAGGACAAGGGTTGAAAACTTGGGTCAGCTCGACATTACTGAGGTTGGGCAAATGTCTAGCATACATGTATAGTGGACCATTTAATCATCACGACTCTCTGTGCATCACGACTCAATGTGTAACTCTTTCAAGCCTGAATTTATCATTGTCATCTTCATCCACAACAAGCCGCGAATTGCTGTCGCAATTCTCGACTTGTAGTGTATGAAGATGAATTGAAGTGGGTGACAAATTAAAAAAACACTATTGTTATTATTAACATAAACGTTCTCGTTCTAAAACCCCTAGAATTTAGGAAATTAAGTCATTCTTCCGACATGTAAAAGGATGCTTTAATGCATCGTGAGGGTCCCTCTCATTGTATCTCAGTTGTATTCCGCAAACTGACAAAAAATGTTCGGATTTTCAGGCAAGATTGGAGTATAAGATTTCACAGAAAAGTTCAGAACGACCTTTTTGTGATGGTTATAAATCATTTTTCAAAGGAGATTTATTTAAGATTCTATCATAGTATCATTTTTGGGGATCACGTCGCTAATGTACAGACAAGAAAGAAATACATTTTTAAATAAATGTTGACTTATCGAAACATTCCTGAAAAAATTATCAGTTACCGGTACACTGAATTGTTCTTATTATTTAATTGATTATTTAATTTCTAAATTATTAATTAGTAAATTAAATATTTAATTATTTTCATGTATTATATTTTAAATGTCAAAACTGTGGGGCAGGGGTGTCGGCCAATGGGGGCGCGCGCAGGCTATTATTCAGATACCGAATGGACATGATTTTCTGTTTGGGAGGTATTTTTGTAAAGTTCAGCTGTTGGCTACTGGGTGTCACTTATTCCATTAACCCTTTCAACGCGAGAACTGACTTTTAGCGTCAGAATCTGACGTCCATAGACGTCAGAATCTGACGTCTAAAGTCGACCCGCGCACTGAAAGTGTAAAATATTTATAACCTCCTGTAGACCCATGACATAAGTATTCAAATAAAGCGGAAAGAGCGAACTAAGACATTTATAATGACCTCAAATTAAAAAAAAACCTTTTAGTCTCTTCGTTTATATTAAAATGTTTCAGCGCTTCAAATGTGAACTATTCAAGTTAACCATCCTTTTTCAACCCTTGAAGCGCTGAATTTTGTTTATGAAAACCTTGGAGACAAAAGAGTTTTTTTCAATTTGAAACCATCATAAATGTTTTATTTTGCTCTTTCTGATTCATTTGAATACCTATGTTATGGATCTACGACCATTGTAAATATTGTTACTCTTACTGTGCGGGGATCGACTTTAGACGTCAGAATCTGACGTCTACAGACGTCACATTCCGACGTCTAAAGTCGATCCCCGCACTGTAAGGGTCAACCCTTTATTCGCTAAGCACGACAATAGTCGTTTTATTATGTTGTATTACCCTGATAAATCACTGTCATTGGGAACGAAATGAGTGATTAAACATCAAGATTTGCAAATGTTTAGTCTCAAATTAAATAATAGGTAAGCCCCTATATTTGAGGTTGTGGATTGCGGTAGCGAGACACAACTGCTCGTGGGTAAAAAATTAAAATATTTCTTTTTTTATCGCATATTTTGAGTAAAAACCATTGACCAACGAAAGGAATAATCCGTCCCAGTAACGTCCCAATAAGGTCGGTCTGAGCTTTTTTTGAAATAATTATATTTTGGTATTTCGTAAAATCAACCCTTCCTAATTATATCACATTATTTAAATGTGAATTGTCAGATCGGGCATTTTCCTTAAATTTTTGCCTCAGTTTACCCACCTGAAGCTGTAAATGGCGTCAGCGCGACATGGTTTCAAAAATCATATTAGAAAACTTGGCAGAGAATGGGTCATTTCTCGCCAACACGCGTGGAAAATGTGATTTTATTTATGTCATGACAGCAACATTTAATACTAACATGTTATTTATACTATGTTATTATTTTTGTGAAGGTGAATCGGTAGCTTTTTTCACTGTCTATGTGAGAGAAACCCGAGCTGGCGTGGGTATCAATTGCATTATTTGACACGAACCACCGAACCAACTAGCCTACAGTTGTCTGCTCCTAATATAAGTACACAGAGCACCCTGTGCAGCCTGTTCCAACCAGACACAGATGGCACGCGTGTATCAAAATGCCGACAGTTCTCTCAGGAAACATGAGGACTTGACCCAATGTTGTTTCAATATTGGTCCAGGGCCGTTAGTGGGGGGGGGGGGCAATATTGAAACAGCATTGGGTCAAATCCTCGTGTTTGCTGTCTACACCCACCCCTCCCCTCCAGAATATTTTCGCCAGCCGATCAGGGTACTTTTAGCAAGACAGCCGGCCAATCACAAGCTTACTACAATACTTGAAATTGAGAGTGGGGGACATCTGACGTCAACCATCTGCAAATTTTAACATGCGAAGTAGCAGTGTCTACGGCGGGCAGTGTAAATATAAGCATCAGAGGGGTTAAGTCAATCACATGAAGATATCATCAAATCACCGTACTCCATTCCTTTTTTATTTACTGAGTAGAATTACCTATTTGAGTTGAATACATATTCGCCTCAGTCCATTTACTGGTGTAATGTATACTGTAAGTTACTATACTTAGGCCCTGGCCGGCTCCGATGGCTGATTCGGTCCGGTTAGAGCACGGAACTCAGAGCTATTGTGTACGAATCCCGGCCGGGTCGGATGTTCGTCTCTGGGGTTGTGCATATACAGTGCTGCCATCTGCTCAAAGGCTTGGAATGTGAAGTGTACCATAAGGAACCTTGAAGTCATTCAATAAGAGTAGGGCATAGTCCGCCTTCGGGCTTCTTTCTTGAATGCCTGTGTTTTTATATGCGTTATTCAGGTAACTCAAAATTGGAAAAGGGAAATCAAATGGTAAAATACATATTACCAGAACACACTTTGGTCCATCCCGCAATTCCCGAAACCACATGAATTCCCCTAATTATAATAGGGAGATCATACCATTTTTTCTAACAGTAGGCCTACTGTTGAAAAGAACCGGGTTTTTCCAGAAATTTTACCCTAAAAGCAAATACTGTTTTTTTTTTAGGGGAATTTTTTTTTTTAAGTTTAGAACAAAAAATGTCATTGTAACAAGTAGATTTTTTTGGACAGGGGGTTGCTGTGTTTAGACTATTTGTACTCCAATAAATAAAGGTCAGGTCAGTAAAAAATACTCTACCTTTAAAAAACTAGGCATGGTCAGAAAAAAGTCAATAATTGTGTCATTTAAGTCCCCTAACTTGACTTAAATTTAAGCAAACAAATCTCGGGCAAATACCTCCTCCCCCCCCCCCCGCCGGCGCTATTTCTTTAAATCCTTGATATACCTTTGATTTTTGCTCACTTCAACCCGATTTGGGTCATAGCAACTTTTCATTTTGTTCATGAGAAGTTAGTAAAAAGACGATAGGTTATGAGTGATTTAGTCATGTCCACCTGCTATATTATGCTTTTGTATATATGTCTTTATTTACCTTTATAATGAAGTACATGTAATATGCATGACATACAGTTAAGATAATGCATATGTAATTCTACAAAATAGTATGACTGATGAATAAATAATTAAATGAATAGTTAATTTTAATTAGAAATAGTAATAAATGCGTATTTGTTTATTTCACAATACATAAATGTGTCAAAACTTCTATTGAAAAATGTACCAAATACACACATTAATAACATATTATGTACAATGGGAGAACAATTGTGGCATGTGATAATAAAAGTACAAAAGATAAAATTGGCACAAGACTGGTACACCATCTGAAAAGTGGGTCCAACTCTTCTAACTCAAGAATGTCTCAAAGCTCACAATCGATTTTAATTCGCCTTAACCCTTTAAGCCCTCACGATGCATTAAAGCATCATTTCACAACCTTGAAAACAAACTGAATTTCCCTACAATTAGCGGTTTTAAAAGGAAAATTTCAATGAAACTGGTGTACCAATAAATGACAATTTTCTTTAATTTTTCACCCACATCAAATCATCTTCATCCACTGCAAGTCGAGAATTGCGACAGCAATTCGCGGCTTCTAGTGGATGAAGATGACAATGGTAAATTCAGGCTTGAAAGGGTTAAACGTGGTGTACATTGTGGCGAGAAAAGTGATAATGTCCTCATATATAACCTGCAATTCTGGGACTTTAGGACAATTCAATCCGCTCAATAACATAATCATGTTCTCATTGTCACAAAGCGAGCCTAACGACTCAGCCAGGGAACCGGGCATAGACTGAGTAGCGGCGGCCCAATCGACACTTCGTCTGTCATAAGAAAAATCGCACAGAGAGCATAATTGTATTTGTCAGACATTATCACCTGAAAAACTATAAAAGATACATCCACTACCGATTACAATTTTAGCAACAGTTTCACGTTTACTTATAAAATTCCTGATTACATTTTGCAAACTTCCAAATCCACAAACAGTTCACATATATCACACATCTGTTAAACACATATAAACCTGTGTAAATTATGCGGGACATATTCCAATATATGCTGTGACATTGTTGCTCTAAAAAAATAATTCATTGCACACGATATCCATTAGACTATATTTCTTACAAGTTTTATATAGAACAGCAATGGGTCCCTCATATGTAGAAATATCTTTAACTATATACATTTGCATGAAAAAAACTTGAACAGTCAATTTAGGGGCTATGGAGCAAGGTTCAGCACAAATTATCCTGTGTACATAACATAACCGTTTGATGTCAATGTGTGACTCAATACTTAGCCATCCAAGTGACATGACATGAGCTGTGATTTGGGAGACTCTGCAGGGTGCGTGCTGTATAGTAATAATTATTGCTTTTGTTTCGTCTTATGAGTGCTAGATAGTCATGACCACCTGATCGATTAAGCTTTCGGTTCGTGTTAATCTGTTAATAGCTCTTGCTACAGATTACTTTGCAAGATAGGCTCTCAGTGATATTACGTTAGTCATGACAATCTGTTAGATGATGTTTCTTGTTCATGTTTATAGTTTTACCGCAGGCTGTCTGGATGTCAAACGCTAAAATCACGATTATAATCACTCCTTGGCTAGATCTACAGCGCAGACGCAAACAGCAGTGACTGTTCACTTGAAAAGTAAGCAGTTACCGCTGAAAAGGGATTGTTAGCTTCACTTTATTCCAAAAAATGCATGAAAATGCAATATTTTCACCAATAACAGATAACAGGGGGGGGGGGGGGCGTACGCCGGGTACGCCCCATGCTGGATCCGCCACTGCTGTTTACTTGAACCCAGTTACTGCTGTTTATATAAAGGTAAACAGCAGTTGCCTACCTGCTCATTTGAAAAGTAAGTACTGCTGTTCGCCTTTTATACGAAAGCAAACAACCGTAACTGCTCACTTGAAAAGTATGCAGTTACTGCTGTTTGTTTTTTACTTTTAGACAAGACAAACAACAGTAGCTGCTTACTTGAAAAGTGTCGCCTTTGTCTTTTATACAAAGGCGAACAGCATTAACTTACTTACTTGCTGTGTGCCGTTTGCCTTTGTATGAAAGGCAAAGGTAACACTTTTCAAGTAAGCAGTTACTGCTGTTTGTTTTGACCTGCAGGATTCTCTTCTGCCATCGAGTACTGGCATACTGACCGCCGTGCAAAGACTAACAGCAGTAACTGCTTACTTGTAAAGTAAGCAGTTACTGCTGTTTGTTTTGAGCTACAGGATTCTCTTCTGCCATCGAGTACTGGCATACTGACCGCCATACAAAGACTAACAGCAGTAACTGCTTATTTTCACATCAGCAGCTACTGCTGTTTGTCTTTCCATGACGGACAACAAAACCTGCACTATCACGTAAACAGCTACTGTTCTTTACATGTGTATAGCACACAAAATCAAAGTGCTGTAATTGTATACCAAAACAAACAGCAGTAGATTTTCACTTGAAAAGTAAGCAGTTACTGCTGTTTGTCATCAGTGATGACAGATGAAGACCACGCCTTAAATGGAATATCAAATCCGACAGACAAGCACGTGACACAGCGGGAAGGGAACGCCCCCTGGCGATAACTAGGATGATAAGCGGCTACTGACACACATCTTCGGCATGTGATTGGTCGACAAGGTCATCTGGACCAATCACATGACTACGATGTGGGTCAATATATTTGTGAATACCGGTCTTACCTATGGTCTACTTTATATTAATCTGCAACAAGCATGGTTTGACATTCTCATGAATGGAGTAGGCATACAGGAACATAATTATACATCTGTATATAAGAGATGGCAAGCTGTCAGGCGGACGCTCCATAGAAGCTGACTATAGGTGAGTGATCGAATTGAGTGAAAAAAAATGTCTCAACTATCAGCACGTGACAAAAAATCAACTAATTCGATAGAAGCTGACTTATAAGGTGAGTGATCAAAATTGGTTAAGCATCGACTTCGAATTAAATAAAAGAATGTGTTTTAACTATCAGCACGTGCCCAAGAATCAACTAATTCTATAGAAGCTGACTTATAAGGTGAGTGATCATAAAAACCCAGGCCCCGGTTTCGAAATTAATAAAAAAAATGTCTTAACTATGAACACGTTTTTTTTCTCTGATTTTTTTAACTTGACAAGATAAATGAGCACGACCTGAATTGTTTTTAAATGTCAGTGGCAGAGCGAGAGGTGATTGCGAACGACCGTCTCATTACTGAGACCGCTGAAAAAACTGAAGCTTTCAATCAATATTTTATTGAACAATGCAAAAAATTGAAGCAATAATTCTAACACCGGCTGAGATTTTCAACATCCTGAAAGATTTAGGCTAAATATCGTTTGAATAAATGACACAACAGCCAGATTCAGATGAATACATCCTGCGTTTGCAAGCGAAACCTACTAACATTTACTGTTAGTGTTTGTTTTAGGTTCTCACCAGCACATTATTATTTTAATCAATATTTTTGCTATATTTTCGCTACAACGCTGGCCCAAAAGTAAGCCAGCTTTGGGTCAATGTTTCATGTTTGATGAGAATCACATAATATCGACTATTGACTGACTGACTGACTGACTGACTGACTGACTGACTGACTGACTGACTGACTGACTGACTGACTGACTGACTGACTGACAGACCGACTGACCGACCGACCGACCGACCGACCGACCGACCGACCGACCGACCGACCGACCGACCGACCGACCGACCGACCGATCGACTGACTGACTGACTGACTGACTGACTGACTCATTAACTCACTCACTCACTCAGGCTACTCACTCACTCACTCACTCACTCACTCACTCACTCACTCACTCACTCACTCACTCACTCACTCACTCACTCACTCACTCACTCACTCACTCACTCACTCACTCACTCACTCACTCACTCACTCACTCACTCAGCCCGAAGACTATTCCCTTTTCTTATCGAAATGACTTCAAGGGTTCCTTATAGTACACCGTACAATCAAAGCGGCCAGTATTCTAACATCATAAGCATGATATACTGAGCAGAAACATGAAAACTGTTTCTATTTTACATTATCATGATTGCGGTAGCTATTTTCAATTTTGGATAAGAATAAATCCACACAAAACAATTATGATGAAATAGAGACATCAAGAATCGGATATGAAATCCCTCTACCTTTCATATTATCAGATCCAAATGGTAAAAAACTGAAAATAGTTCCTCATTTCTAAAATATATTAAATTGATGGAGATTTCACATCATTCTATGTATATTGGGCTCTGGTGAGATATGAACATTAACACATAGGTCTATAGGTATTTGAATTTTAAAATTATCAAGTTACATAGACAGGCACTATCTAGGTTAAGATGTTCCAGTCATATGTTACAAATTGAGGTAGGACGACATAAAAATATGTTAATGGCAGATAGATTGTGCGTTTTCTGTAAAGAATTAGATATTATTGTTTTAGAAGATGAATATCATTTCTTAATGCTGTGTCCTGCTTATACAGATTTGCGATCGAATTATTTATTTATACAGAATACATCTTACAGCAATTTTATAGACATACTAACAGAAACAGACGAAAATAAAACAAAAAAATTAGCTTCATTTGTATATCATTCAGAGAAACTCAGAAGTATTAACATGATGAACTTAGCAAATATGTAATGATGTATTGATTTGTCCTACACAAATGTGTAATGTAAATTATTTTGAATATGTAATGCATATTATGTATGTATATAACATGTGAGATTGTTTTGTACTATGGGCCCAAGGCCTTGAAAAAACAAAATAAAATACTACTACTACTTCTACTCTTTTAAATTTGAGCTGCAATTGTAATTTCCCCAACCAACTTATATTTAAAGTGTGACGCAACTGCGGCTCAGTCATGTTGTAATAAAATTCGTGTTATTTACATTACATTTTATTTAATTTTGTTATAAAGTAAGATACATAATTAAAAAACAAGTGAGGTATTTTAGTAAGAGTAGGTTTTTCAACAACGCTGACAACAATTTCAGATCACATTATCAGGATTCTATGTTAATATATATATATTGGGTGCGAATTTTATACAATTTTTAAAAATTTGCGAGAGCATAATTCACAGTAACAGAATGGTTAGTTGGTGTAGACCAGTTGGTCAGGTATCGTGATATATTTTCAATTTGATACATTTTTAAAAAAAGTTGTTAGGCTTGTAGCAATAACATAATTCACAGCGAGAGACTGGTCAGTGGGTGTAGACGAGCTGGTCACTTATCCAGACATATATGTTCTTATGTCTGGTGAACAAATGTAATTGAAAGCTTGTTTTGTGAGTATAAACCTGTTGAATACTGAAGTCTGGTTTTATTTTGTGTTTCTACATTTCTTGGCACTGATCGCATTCAGAAAAATGATTTCAGTTGTAGTTTTCCAGTATCACAAGACAATTTAAAAATTATGCTTCTGAATCGTAATACAAAATAAATTAAATATAGAACACAAGTAAATATAAACCATACGGGTTCAGAATAAAATATACGATATACCGTAATATGATATATAACTCCAATAAATTAGAAAATATATGTGAATTAAATGAAATTGCTGGTCAGATACAATGTAATTAAGTTATAATGGTAATCACGACTATAACATTTGTAATAACTCTTTATTGCTTAAATACTTTGGTCAATGACCCGCACGAACGCCATGCTAACAATAACAATAAGATTTTTCACGCACTCGGTCACGCACTCGTATCACGTGCAAATGGATGGCCTGATTTAGTCTACTATTCATCTATTGTGTGCGTCAAATACCACGCACATTTATTAGATACATGTCCAAATATATGAGCGTTGTTCCACGTGTCAATGTAGACGCCTGTCCAGCGTCAGTCTAAGGTTAGGCAACTATGTTTTATTTCTTTGTTTTAGATCAGAAAAATCCAAAATCTTATGAGGGTGGGCAGAAAAAAACAACCTATTTTTGGAAAATGAAATCGGGTTTTAGGCCACCCTTGTGCACATATAGGATAACCTGGATCAAGAGAACCTCTTGAGGATGGTGAGATGAATGAGATCACACTGCCCTCCAGACACAGAATTCTAAATTCGAGCCCTGGCGGTCTGAGGCCGAGCACGCTAATTCTCTGTCACAATATCGACTCTTTTACAAGCAAGCAGAGAAGAAACATTCTGTTGCTTTTAAACTTAAACTTTCAAACTTGAAGGCCAGAGTGGGGGTTTGAACCCGCGATCTCCGATTTTCCGACTTTCCAAGCAGGCAGCTTTAACGACTGCACCAGGGCCCCCGCCCATCTATTTGAAAAAAGTTATTAAGGGCGACAAAATAAAAACAGCATTGGACAAATTACACTACCCCACCCCCCCCCCCCTCCCCTGGGCAGCTGCCCGTACACGGGCACTACAATGTTGGCACAACGTTGACACAACGTTGTATTACAACGTACACTACCCCCACACAACAATGTTGGTACAACATTGGCACAGCATCGTAGACACCCCCGTACACCAACACCATCCCAGATATGTCTAAAAACTTGTTTGGACTATACCTTTTTTCTAACAGTTTTTTAAAATTTTTTAGTGGATATAACTTTTTTTGTAATAAATATTCTTTTAGGTGGATTTTACACACCAAATACATTTTTACACCAATTTATTACTGTTTTTTTTTTTACACAAACATTATTAATAAACAGCCTTTAGGCTAGAATCTTTTTGTTTTGTAGTTATAATACTCTTATTTTCTCCATTTTTATTACTGGTGCGTTTTTTTACACCAAATATTAACTTAAAAACAGCCATTTGTGAACTGCAGTAAGTTGATGTGGATCTGTATGACATCCCTTTATTTTATAAATTAATTGTCACGTCTTCAATATCTGTAGAAAAGTTGAGGTCTACCAGAGTATCAGATAAATCAGAACGCCAATCACTTAGCCATTAGCGATATAAACGTTTTGTACATCGGAACATAATATTGGTAGAATTGTATTGTAAAAATGTAGATGTGACATATAAAAGATTCCCCCAGATTCGATTATCACGCGACGCTCCAGTTAAAAAACTGAACCAGAAAATATCTAGGGACCCTTCGAACCCGTTGTATGGGTAATAAAGCTGGTGGCATTACTTTTTGAATCCGTTGTATGGATAATGAAGCTATTTACATTTTACTTATATTGAATGCAAATATTAATTTAAAAAGAAGGTGACACGGACACAATACATATGTTATTTATTAAAAGGTAAGTAAATACAAGTCTATATCCTGGGCCACAACTAGCCAGTAGCGCATGTTTTTCTTTGATTTCTCCGTCAGTTATCAACCGATTTTCATGAAATTTTGTAAAGATCATTTTTCAACAGAATCCTAATAGCCCTGGAAATTTCGTAAAATCATATTCAGTATTTCAAAAGTTAAACCATTTGACATGTAGTAAATTAAATTTATGACGTCCCTCTTAAAACCCATTAAACTAATTCTAGAATTTTATTACATGTCAAATGGTCTAACTTTTGCAATAATAAGTAGTACTGTATTTTGCGATTTTTTTACCGATGTCGGGATATGACTTGAAAATTGCCTGTGCTAAATTTGAAGGCGACTGGTTCATAATTGACGGAGAAATTGACAAAAAGCATGCGCTACAGAATTAACAGAATGTGAATGTGGCCCAGGGTATAAGTCAATAATGTTTTTTTTATTTATTTCAACCAAAAGTTTTTGTACATAGCATTGAGAATGTTAATAGTGCCTACCGTTCACTGGTTTCTTATTAATAATTCACGTCTCTGTGTGACCAGAACACGTTGACGTATTATGCAGACTGTCACCAAAATAGTGTGACCTTAACAACTAACAGTTTGTCCATATCGCCGTAACACAGCGCACCAATCAACAAAGGTACCAATTTTCTTTTGATTACTCATAATATTGCTGGCAACCATTACCAGAGTGTTAATGGTATATTTGAGGAGATATTTGCGTGCTGTCTTCACCTATCATTTTCTTAGAAACAGTTGGCGAAATGTATGAAAGTTTTAAATGATGGCAACCACAGCCAATGGTTTTACAATGTTTGCACAATGTCGATACATCGACCAATCTTGCATCACAATAGCCGTCTGCACTCACCCGTCACAGCCCCAGCCGACGAAATAAAAAACTTTTGACCTATATAAAAAAAAGTTAATCAGGGCGACTAAAAAAAAACCGAAAACAACATAGCTGGAAAATGTTTTTTTATCTTCTGAAATTAACGTTTTTTGGGGAAATCGGCAAAAATCCAATGCGCACGCTGGGCAATAAGAAAACATGTTTTTTGTTGGTAATGCTCGGCCTAAATCTAATGCGTGCGCCTATCTGAAACAGATACGAAAACCATGGTGGCCTTAGGTATATTTTGGTAAAGAACACTCTCTGAATGTTTGTCCCGGTCACACATACACACATGTATACACGACGCACAGTCCAGAGTAGTGGTTAGCACCGCTGTCTTTCACGCTAGAGTTCGGGGTTCGGTTCCCAGTCTCGGCGGCTTGAAAAAATCAAAAAAATGTTTCTCCCCCATCCACGTGTGAAACTCAGTATTGTGGGGATCCGCCGTGACCGAGAGGTAGCGTGCTCGGCCTCAGACCGCGAGGGCTCAAATTTCTAATCCTGTGTCTGGAGGACAGTGTCATCTCATTCATCTCACCATTCTCAGGAGGTTCTCTTGGCCCAGTTTAGCCGATATGTGCACAAAGGTGGCCCAAAGCCCGATTTATTTCATTTTCATTTCTTTTCCACACATGAAAAATTGAAAAAGACCAGATTTAATCCGACTTTTGACAAATGTTGCCATCTGACAGGAATGAGCAGCGTATTTCTAACGCGTTGTGCGCATGTACTGCACATCTAGTAACCATTTTATTCCAGCAGTCATGTGTCAGCCTTGTGAAAATACCCACGTATTTCTGATGTGTAGAATCAGAAGCTGAACGATGCCCATCGCATTGAGCCTTTGCTGAGCTGGATAGCGCCCTAACTCTCATTTTCAGCCTCAGACGTAGCCTACCGTCTTCAAGATATTTCAGTTTCAAATTTTATTTTTCAGGTTGTTTTTTCTATGGAATTTTCGTTAGATGGTATCCTTTATATGAGCTTATAACCTGGAAAGCCCAAAGTTCAGTCCCTAGTATTTTGCCTTATCAGTGTTTATTGAGATAAAATTACAAATATGTTATACCAATTCAAAGTAACGTTACACCACCCAGAGAACCACTTTGTATAATAACTGCAGAAGATTAGCATGGTAACGTCACGTGATTACTTTAAGATTTACTCAAATTAATTTGAGTGCTGAAATCGGCCTACGTCCATGCCACAGACTAATTATTATCTAAATGTCAGATGTGTTAGCCGCCGGAAGTTATATGTGGATGAAAAATACATAATGTATCGTTCTAGTATATAAACCAAAATAAACCAAGCGCAGCCTGCTGTGGGTGACTATAGTCGTCAAGTAAAAAAAAAAAGAAAATTTTTCTGGTATTTTTTTTCACTTTAGTTTTGTGGTGTCTTTCTATTTGCGCTTTATATATAGCTAACTGAATGATTTTGTAATATAATGGCTTTTATTATCAGTTGTTCATCAGATGTTTTTTTTTAAGAAAAAACGTGCCAGATATTACTGGCACGTTTTCAGTGTAAGGGTTTACGATGGTTTTCATGGTGTCTACAGGCTGAACATATGGTTTTCATGGTGTCTACAGGATGGACATATTTTTTAACACTAGTCATACACAATAAATTATTCACATAATATGTGTCATGTCACTAGTAATGCGACTGGGCTACTATTTAGTTTTAGTAATGATTTTAAAAAAATCTAACATTTTATTAATTCTAGTTTTTATTCGTAAATGATCATTAGACTATAATATTTTAGCAACAACGTTAAAGTTCAATCACTTTTGATGCACCTGGCAAAGTTCGAGATTGTGACAATCATGACTAAAACGAAGTGGTGGGATATTTTATTTCTTAATATTGAATATATTTACAAATTGTATTATCAATCTCATTCAGTGGATATAAAGATGACAAAACTCAGGTTATTACATTATCTATATTTCTCGTGACATGCACTTAGTTTTCGGTAGCTATTGGTTTTCTATTCATCCCACGTGGCTCTATGTCGTAATTCTGCTCGCCGATATTTGATACCAGTTGTGTGATATACAAGAAGCTTCAGTCAAATTAACCCAGGTGTGTTTGCCGCCAGGTTATTTAATGAGAATTTACACCCTGTTGAAGTTGTGAATCATCTAAAGTATCGTATTCCCATGACATGCTCAGGTATATCCCTCTGACATGTTCTAAGTGCAAAATGACGGCCGACGACCATCTGGCATATTTTAGAAACAGAGATGTACCATGATCTGTTTTGGAGAAAAAATGACTACAGTCGGATTCAAACCGGGGGGGGATTATTTTCGCCGCTTTCTCTGTCAATTCTCAACCAGTTCTCATGAAATTTTACAAGCACTATTTTCTACCCTGAAAATTTCATTCGCAAAATTTTTCATAGTTTAAGATTGAGTTTCTTTAACTTGTAGTGAAAAAGTAAGAATGTCGCCCTCTGTAAACCTAGCTTCATCTCACAATTTTATTACAAATGGACTAACTTCTGCCACACTTATCAAAACGTTTTTAGTCGCGACGTGAATAGATATAATAGTGTGTGTAAAATGTCATGAATACTGGTTGAGAATTGACTGGGGACTCCGTGAAATTTATTCACTCTGGTTGATGAACTCAGTGTGAATCTGACTATAGGACATAAATTACCTTTAAATTTCAAAAAAACAAAATGCTTTATTGCCCGTAGAAAAGCATTATTGTGGAGAACCACCATCTTATACTGAATCATGTGTCTGTCGGGCGGTGTTATCTGATTCTCATCCCAACATCTTATCTACCTCCGTATAGGAGGCAGGTATCAGCTGAATAAATATGTGGGCGGGGGCCCTAGGGTAGTGGTTAGCACCGCTGCCCTCCACGCCAGAGTTCGGGGTTCGGTTCCCGGTCTCGGCGGTTTGAAAGAAACAAAAAATGTTTCTTCCCCATCCACGTGTGAAAGTCAGTATTGTGGGGAGCCTCCGTGACCGAGAGGTAGCGTGCTCGGCCTCAGACGGCCAAGGTTCGAATTTCGAATCCTGTGTCTGGAGGACAGTGGCATCTCAATCATCTCACCATCCTCAGGAGGTTCTCCTGGCCCAGTTTAGCCTATATGTGCACAAAAGCCTAAAGCCCGATTCATTTCATTTCATTTCTGAATAATTATGTTTGTTTCAAATATGATAAGAACACAATGTGATGTTGATCCTCCGTCTCCGACGCTGGCCCAACATTGAAACAACATACCCATCCAGGGTTTCCCCCAGAAAAATGAGAAAGCATCATGGTAACTGGCGGTTCGGGTTCAGCGCGGCGCGCATATATGCGCGCCGCGCTGAACCCGAACCGCCAGTTACCATGTTGCTTTCTCAGACTGGGGTCAGGAGGCATACCCCCTTGAAAACTTCTGTATATAATACCCCTTGTAGTAACTTATAGAGCTAATATGTATCGATTATTTGCCCTGATACATTATTTTTATGACATTGTAAAATATTAAAGTAAAAAGTTCAGTTTGGGGAGAGCTTTTAATGATTTTATTGAAGCATCATGACATTTGGAAAAGCATCATGGGAATTACTGAAGCATCAGGGTAAAAGTTTAAAGCATCATGGTACCATGATGCTTTGTTGCTTTGGGGGAAACGCTGCCCATCATACTTTTCATTTTTATTGTATGATTTCAGAGTTGTGATGGCAGTGTTGACGACGTCAGTACCTGTGTTACCATGGTCACTGGGAGAGGAGAGGACCCACCAGAACTTCCCGCTATGTAGACACGCCAGACAGGTGACCGGAGATGCTGAGGATGATGTATCTGGAACTAAGGATAACATGACAGCCACTGCGACGGTGGCCAGGACAACTAATATAACACACCTCTACACGTCCGTCACTATGCAGACCACCACCAGTGCCAGCTCCACCACCAGCCCTCATATCACTGTCAGCTGGTTTCAGGTTGTGATACCTCTCGTCTGCGTCCTGGGTATTATTGGTAACATTTTTAACATCATAGTGTTGACCAGGAGACGCATGGTGAGCAGCCTTGACAGATTAGGTCGCTCAGCTTACCGCGGATTGGTGGCTCTAGCCTTGTCTGACCTCCTGTTCTGTGTCACTGTGCTCACCCTGTCTGTGATCCCACTAGTCACATCAGACTCCCTGGTCTGGCTCCATGTTGTGATGCTGTACAGACTACACGGTGTCTCCCTCATCAACCTGCTCCTGATGTCCTCCACATGGCTAGTGGTGATGACTGCTGTCACACGGTACATGGCGGTGATACGACCACTACAGACGAGATTAGGACCATGCTCAAAGAACACCACAGCCCTTATTACATTCATATTCCTCGCCTCTACTACTCTAAGCCTACCTTACTTCCTACATACAGGCGTACAGCAATGTCTAAACCAGGATAACACGGTCAGCTTGCAGTACTATCATGTATTTGGATCACAATCACAAACCACCCATCTGCTGCTGGTGTACATTCGCTGGATCTGGCCTGTGATTGCTGATGTTTTCCCGCTATGGATTCTCGTCTTCTGTAACGTGACACTAGCTCGTCAGTTACGTACAGCCACATTACAAAGACAGCACTCCTGTCCTGGCCAACACATACGAGGCACCAGTAAAACTATCACCCTGACACTAGTCAGTATTATTCTGATGCAGCTACTACTAGTCACTCCAAGTGAACTGCTCAAATACATCAACCCGTACTCCACCTGGGGATGGGTTGGACATGTCATTGCTCAAACCACAAATGTGATGCAAACACTCAATTTTGCTTGTAATTTTCTTATGTACCTTGCGGTTAATGTAAGGTTTCGTAAAACTGTAAAGGCGTTTATTTTTGAGAAATGGTGGTACAAAAAAAGACGAAGGCGTTCACACAGAAGGAAGGCGACATCTCACGGGACACATAAATATGAGTCGTATGTGTCACTGAGGAGGATGAATGTGAAAGATGAGGATGTGAATACTTCAGACAGAGTGATTGAAGAGATACTGTAGATCTGGTAATATTAGATCGCGAGGTTTTAATTTTCGCTAATTTCGCGAGGAGCACAAATACGCGAATTTAAGAGTCTCGCGAAAATTATTATTATAATAGCGCTACTATCATCGAAATTGACAATTCCCGAATTCTAGACGAATTCTAGACGAAAAGTCCCCAAATCACAAATTCGTGAAAATCTAAACCTTCCAAAATTACCAGATCTACAGTATGGGGATTGTGATCAATTAATTATTATTCGATCAAAGCATTGTTATCGGAAATGTGATGTGTGATTAACGTGTTTTAACATCAACATTTGCAAATCCTTGTTAGAAATTAAACATATAATGTTCAGCCACTTGAAGGTGTGGGTCGCGGCAGCGAGACACAACTTCAAGTGGGTGAACATTTTAGCGCGGAGATCGACTTTAGACGTCATAATCTGACTTCCGTAGACGTCAGGATTCTGACGTCTAAAGTCGATCCCCGTGCTGTAAGGGTAGGCCTAAATAGTTGCAGACACAAAAACATAGTTTTTATTACTTGATTGCGGATGAGATACTGTGCATGATCATATCTTCGATTGTAATCACTGAAGTAAAGGATCAAGATGTCACCAGTTCAGGGAAGGAGTTATTTTGATTTTATGTATGCCTACCTTCCACGAGGATTGTGGCCTCTAACAGTTCAGAGAAAATGAAATGAATGGGGCTTAAGGCCACCTTTGTGCACATATAGGCCAAACCGGCCTAGAAGAACCTCCTGAGGATGGTGAGATAAATGAGATGACACTGCCCTCCAGACACATGATTCGAAATTCGAGCCATGGCGGTCTGAGGTCGCGCGCGCTACCTCTCGGTCACGGAGGTTCCACACAATATTTATTTTTTGCGAGTGCGCGTGAAGAAACATTTTTGTTTCTTAGAAAACTTGAAGGCCAGAGCGGGGTTCGAACCCGTGATCTCCGACACAGTTCAGACAGAGTAGTGCATATGCTACTAACTAGTTCTGATCATATGTAACTCTTGATAAGGCATTGTATGACCTCCAAAAAGAAGAATCAAAATATGAAACATTAAGGCAGAGTTGAGCCAACGTTTTCGACGCCGCCCCAACATTGAGGCAGCATACAGCGAGCGTTTTGTGGTGACAGGCGAATCAACCCAGAATCTGACGTCTATAAATTTCAGATTCTGACGTCTAAATCGATCCCCGCGCTGTGAGTAAAAATATTTATAGTGGCCATAGTTCAAATGAAGCAAAAAGAGCTAACTAAAACATATAAGATGATTTCAAATTGAAGAAAACCTTTGTTCTCTATGGTTTATACAAATATTTCAGCGTTGAAGGGTTAATCTACCAGAGAAGATGATATCTATATTAAGAATGCATGTGGTCTGACTTAACTTAACAATCACACGAACATTTAACCAATGCAGAATTAATGCTGGGCCACAGTCACAGACAGAGTTTCAAAATTAAAGTCATAAGTCAACATTGTTTAAATGTCGCGTGTTTGCTGGTGTCAGGTGGAGTTGAACCCATGTTGCCTGAATGATGTCACGATATGTGGCTTGTACAACGCTGAAATATTTGCGTATAAACCATCAAGACTAAAGGGTTTTTCTACAATTTTAAATAATAAATTAGAACGTCTTAGTTATATTTATTAGCTCTTTCCGCTTCATTTGAAAACCTATGTTGTGGGTCTACGGTCATTATAATTTGTTCCAGTGCGGAAATCTTGCGTCTATAGGCCTAGAAGTTATATTTTGACGTCTAAAGTCAGTCCCCGCACTGAAAGGGTTAAATAAACTATGAACTCTTTACCTTCCAGCTTAGAAACAACACAGAAAACACGAGACAATAACACTTTAAACGGTAAGCACGATTATAGTTTCTAATCTATTAGGAATGAAATGAGTGTTCAAATAATTGCAAATTTTTAGTCTCAAATGCACTCTTTCAAGCCTGAATTTACCATTGTCATATTCATCCACTACAAGCCGCGAACTGCTGTCGCGATTCTCGACTTGTTGTGGATGAAGATGATTTAAAGTGGATAAAAAATTAAAAAAAATTGCCAAGTATTGGTAAACCATTTTCATGAATATTTTCATTCTAAGATCCCTAGTTGTGGGAAAATTAGGTCTGTTTTCAAGGATGTAAAATAATGCTTAAATGCATTGTGAGGACTTAAAGGGTGTCGAACACATAATTATATGACTAATTAGTAATCATCACCCATTTCACCTACTTGGAAGTCGTGGGTTGTGTTAGCGAGACAATGCTGAAAGACACAACTTAACTATAAATGTGTTCTTGCCATTTTGGCGAAAACGAAAGCATTCCCTCTGGTATTAGTTTTCAAGGTAAAGAAAATAAAAAAATATGTTTTGACTGTATCGAAGGACATCTGAATTTCAGCTGTTTAAACATTTTTTTATTTTTAAAAGGTCAATTTCGGACACTTCCTGATATACACCAAAAACTAATCCAGGCATTAACAGCCTTACAGCTTCATTTTCTACTTAAAGTAAAACAAATCCGTTAATCGATTCGGACAACAGAATTTGGCAGCCATTTTGGAAAATGGCCTCCCCATGAGGTCAAAATTTGTTTGTACACTAAAATAATTGCCTAGGCATATAAAGCGCATTAGTGAAATTTAAAACCAATATGCATAGAGGCTTAGACGCAGTGACAAAACAAAACGTGGCGGCGGAAAGTCAATGTGAAAGGGGGTGCTTAATAAATAAAGACAATAGCCCGCCGCCATTATTGAGCTTGAAGTCATTATTGCGGCCACAAGGTCAAATTATTGACGTAAAATGCGAAAAATGACAATTTTGTATTTTTTTCCAGCCATTATTAAACTTGTCCAAAAACTACTTATTAGTAACATGCATAACAAATTTGAAGAGGATACGTGAAAAACTTTTCAAGTTATCGCGCCCACAAGGTCAAATTATTGACGTAAAAGACGAAAAATTGCAATAAGTCGGCCATTTTGAATTTTTTTTCGGCCATTATTGAACTTGCAATAGCCCACCTTTTTTAATTAAAACAAGACTACATAAGTCCAGGAGCTCCCGCTCCGAATTAGAATTTGATTTAAGCAATTTTGTGTAGGGTTATTAATGTAGTCCTAGGCTAGGTCAAAAATCAAGACGCAAGACAACTAGGTCTAAGAAGCCCAGTCTAAGAGTAAGATAAGAACTAGATAGTCTGTCAGAGATTGCAAACCTCCATTGAAATTAATGATCCTAATCAGTATCCCAGTAATGGTCTACCTATCTGGCACGGTTTACCCGATTTCAGGCCAATCGAGGTAACCAATAGCTGATTTACGGTCATTTTGTATTCGATATAAACTAGTTAAAAACTTAGGGTGCATCCTCCCCCGAAACCTCAAATTTTTGTTTTATAGTAATGGACTAACATCTAACACAGTTTGCAAAATATTGGGCATGTGAAAGTCAATAATGGCCGATAGGGGGCCATTTTGAATTTGATCGAGTCAGAATTTTTCAAGATGCATCCTCAGCTGAAATCTCACATTTCATTCCATAGTAATCGTCTAGCTATCTAGCACGGTTTACCAAATATCGGCCATGTGAAAGTGAATAATGACCTAAAGGCGGCCATTTTAAATTTGATCAAGTCGAAATTTTTCAAGATGCATCCTCTCCTGAAATCTCACATTTTGTTTTATAGTAATGGTCTAGCCATCTAGTACGGTTACCAAATAACGACTATGTGAAAGTGAAAAATGGCCGATAGGTGGCCATTTTGAATTTGATAGTCAATTTTTTTCAAGATGCATCCTCTCTTGTAATCTCACATTTTGTTTTATAGTAATGGTCCAGCTATCTAACTCGGTTTATCAAATATCAGCAATGTGAAAGTAAATAGTGGCTGATAGGTGGCCATTTTGAATTCGATTGAGTCGAAAGTTTTTTAAAGGCATCCTCTCCCGAAACGTCACTTTGTTTTATAGTAATGGTCTAGCTATCTAGCACGGTTTACCTGATATCAGGCCTATCGAGGTAAATAATGCTGATTGTCGGCCATTTTGAATTCGTAAGTTAAAAATTTTCAGGGTGCATCCTCCCCTGAAAACTCTCACTTTGTTCTATAGTAACTAGGTAATGGTCTAGCCATCTAGCACGGTCTACCAAATATCAGCCATGTGAAAATGAATAATGGCCGAAAAGGCGGCCATTTTGAATTTGATCAAGTCAAATTTTTTCAAGATGCATCCTCATCTGAAATCTCACATTTCGTTTTATAGTAATGGTCTAGCCATCTAGCACGGTTGACCAAATATCGGCAATGTGAAAGTGAATAATGGCCGATAAGCGGCCATTTTGAATTTTATCGAGTCAAATTTTTTCAGGATGCATCCTCTCCTGAAATCACACATTTTGTTTTATACTAATGGTCTAGCCATCTAGCACGGTTTACCAAATAACGGCCATGTGAAAGTGAATAATGGCCGATTGGCGGCCATTTTAAACTTGGACGAGTTGAATTTTTTCAAAATGCATCCTCTCCTGAAACCTTACAATTTGTTTTATAGTAATGGTGTAGATATCTTGAGCGGTTTTCATGATATTCCACAATATCAGGCCTGCGGAGGTGAATAATGGCCGATAGGCGGCCATTTTGAATTTTATCAACTTGAATTTCGTCAAGATGCATCCTCTACTGAAACCTTACAATTTATTTGATATAAATGGTGTAGCTATCTTGAGCGGTTTTCATGATATTCCGCAATATCAGGCCTGTCGAGGTGAATAATGGACGATAGGCGGCCATTTTTAATTTTATCGACTTGAAATTTTTCAAGATGCATCCTCTTCTGAAACCTCAAAATTTGTTTTATAGTAATGGTGTAGCCATCTTGAGCGGTTTTCATGATATTCCGTAAAATCTTTCAGTCGGATTTACCGATGTTATAAATTAGGTCAAAGTGCTGGGTCAACTTCCAGGTCAAGGTCCAAAAACCTGAAAAGGCACAACTAGGGACCTTAGAGAACATGTATGTGCAATATAACTGTCATCGGCCCAGTACTTTTTGAGATCTGCTCCGGAAACGAATTGCGCGTCAAAACGTCTAAATAGGTCATAGTTCTGAACCAGAAGTAGGTCAAAGTTCAAATACCCCAAAAAGCACAGCTAGACCCCCTAGGGGTGTTGTGTGTAAAATTTGAAAACAATCGGACAAGTACTTTCAGAGATATGCTCCGGAAACGAATTGTTTACGGACGGCCCAACGCCGTAACATCCTCATTTTCTCCTCTGCGACCTTGCGTATTGAATTCAGATTAAAAATATTTTAACCTGTCCATTATACACCTGGAAATGAAATGAATCGGGCTTTAGGCCACCTTTGTGCACATATAGGCTAAACTGGGCCAGGAGAACCTCCTGAGGGTGGTGAGATGATTGAGATGACACTGTCCTCCAGACACAGGATTCGAAATTCGAGCCCTGGCGGTCTGAGGCCGAGCACGCTACCTCTCGGTCACGGAGGGTCCCCACAATACTAACTTTCACACGTGGATGGGGAAGAAACATTTTTGTTTCTTTTAAACCGCCGAGACCGGGAACCGAACCCCGGACTCTGGCGTGAAAGACAGCGGTGCTAACCACTACCCTAGGGCCCCCGCCCTATATATCCACCTGGAAGTAACACACATACCAAAAATTGTTATCCTAGCTTATTTTTTTACAAAGTTATAGGCAGAAGAAGAGGCAAAAAAAAACAACGGAGGCGGAATCCATAGCTCCCTCCGTCTTACCTACGGTGACGGCGGGAGCTAATTAAAAGGCGGCCTAAAAAGTAATTCACCCCAGCCATGCACATTTACAGACAAATATGAACTCAGCTGGTTTTTAATATTTTAATCAATATTACATACACATGAATCACATCAAACGAATCACAATTTTAAGGTTGTGCTTAGAAGAAATGGTGTGAAAAATAAAAAAAGTAATTAAAGCTGTTTCTCAAAGTTGCAAAAAAAGTTAAAGAATTGTCATTGTATAGATGTAATTATAAATGTTAAGGACACGGCTGCGGCAAAGACAACTTTACAACAAATAATACACCAGAATAAATACAAAACATGTATACTATTTTTGCGGCGAGCAGCGCAGTAGTTTGCTGATGCGCAATTAGCTATTATATGTTCAATTTAAACAAAAACATTTCCAGTAAAATAAGACAATCTGCATTCTGCTAAATATAGGCTGTCTGTATTTAACCTTTTCATCGCTGATCACGGGTGTAGATGTTTTAACTTTTTTTATTATTCTATCAAATCACTGTTATTGGAAATGTAACCTTAACCCCTACAGCGCGGAGATCAACTTTAGTCGTCAGAATCTGACGTCTGTAGATGTCATATTCTGATGACTAAACTCGATCCCCGCACTGTGAGAATAAAAATATTTCTAATGGCTGCGGACCCATAACATTGGTATTCAAATGAATCGGAAAGAGCTGACTAAAACGTTTATGATGATTTTAAATTGAAAATAACCCTTTGTCCTCAATGGTTTTCATTAAAAAATTCAGCGCTTTAAGGTTTATTGTCTGTTTAAACACCAAGATTTGCAAATGCATTTTTTCAGAATGCACGCTAACCCTTTCCACACTTCCATCACAAATGTCTTATTCAGGTCTTTCCGCTTCATTTGAATACCTACGTCATGGGTCTACGGCCATTATAAATGTTTTAATTCTTAAAGTGCAGGGATCGTCTTTATACCTCAGAATCTGACGTATAAAGACGATCCCTGCATTGAGAGGGGACAACAGAAAAAGCAATTTCATGATCTGCACTAGCTAGCAGTCTAAAAGTTATTGCTTTTACAGCAAGTACAATATTTTTTTATATAGAAAACACATATTGCTGTTCATGCTACATCGGTCTTTGAGATGGTCTGGGCTTCAATAGAAGTTTTCCTGTCTGTAAAATATAAAAAAAAATAAAACATGAAAAAAAAGGAAATAAACAGGTGCTTTGATTATACATGTAACAATACATATAAATCCCCTCACAGAGAAATAATTACAGAATTAGTGAAATATGTATGCATCAATGATAAGAATTTTTTCCTATAAGGCTTAGAGTCTGATAGTGCTGATATATTTTAGATTAGATTAGAGATCACATGGTTATCCAGTATTGGCTTAGTTAGCTGTTACCACTATTTTGTAGTTCTATGACAATCAGAAATAAATCTTACAGTGCAAGGATGGACTTTAATTATTCAAGTGTTTCACCCAGCAAATACAGATCATTTCTATAACATTTGTACAATGTTGTACAATGCATTTATATAACATCTGTACAATGTTGGACCCACGTCGAGAACATTGAGCCGACGTTGTACAAATGTCATACAAATCAGCAGGATAAGGGTTAAAAAGACATTGCTGCATCCACTTACATCATCACATGACATGTTGTAATCTGATAAAACAAGACGACATCGGGAAGCAATTCTAGAAATATGTCAAGGAAATAAAACACTGAACAAAACAAACACTGAACAAAACAATTAAAAACTAACAATGCTAGCATTACTATAGATTCAAGAGAGATACTAATATACATCATATAGCATGTCCAAGCTATAATTATTAAAAAGTTATATTTATATTAAACTGAATAATTTGAGAATTCCTTTATACAAGAATTTCTGCGAAAACAGTATTGAAATTGCTGTTAATATTATATCATATAGCATATCTAAGCTCTAATTATTAAAAAGTTATATTTATATTAACATGATTATTTAAGAGTTCCTTAATCATGTTAATACGATGATTTAACTACCTACGAAAATAGCATTGAAATTGCTGGGTTTTTTTCTGTATTGAAATTCAGGAGACTGGATAAATTTACACGGATTCAAATAAGTGATGCAACTTAAATATATAATTCAAAGCAAAATAAACATTTGTCATTAATATGAGCTGCAAAGGATACATTGTTGGAGCTACAACCCTCTTGTGTATTCCGAAAAGAAATAATAAAACTATTAATAAACAGCTGAGAGTGAAGACAGGATGATTCATGAGGGAGTGTGTGAATGACACCTGAAAAAATAATAAAAAACATGTAAGAAACAACACAACATACATTAATAAAGACTGTCACAGCAACATTTTTTGGTCAAAAAGCAACGTTTAGTTCTCCACTTGAACAAATATGATAAATTTGTGCAACAATTAATAACCACCAGTGACAAATATTACTTTTACTTTACCACTACTTCACACTTAGTCATAATTCTGATGAAAAAAATTAACATCTGAAAAATGTTGATAAAATGGCAGCAACATCAACATAAATTGCTGATTCAAAAATAAAATTTGTGATCAAGGTACATAGATATTAACACTTACAACACTAAAATATTTTTGGAGCCCTTTGTTTTCTTTTAATTTAAAATCATCTACGCCCATTAGAAATATTTTTACATTTACAGTGCGGAATGGACCATAGACATCAGAAACTGATGATCCCCGTGCTGTAAGGAAGGGACCAATGCCTTCAGATTTAGTGTGCGCACACCATAACTTCAAAAATATAGAGTGCAGACTAATTAGAGTCACCATAACTCATGCACATAACTATCAAGTCAAACTCGCTTGACATTAACTGTGGGGAGTGATGACTCACTACACCACTTATAGGTGAGAAATTTTCAAATCGTAAGGCCCCGATAGTGTACAGTATGAAATATAATACCTTAGATGTTTCTGGATCCCACAACCAGTTCCACGCTCCCATTGCTGTACAGACTGACACCAGGATGAGAACAACTGAAAAAGAAATACCACAGACATGCTACATAGCTTATTGTCTCCACTAGTATTAACCGTCTTTGCTTTAATAATATAGGTTTACTGTGCCAAAATGGCTGCAGGATTGGTAGGCTCAACGTGGAGTTGAAATACAGGTTCAGTAAACAGGGGGGAAAATGTAGTCATTTAACAACTATTTGATTGAGTGACGTTCAGGTACACATGCAGGGTTCGACACTAACGGTTGCCCGATCGCCCGGGGCAAGCGAATTATGGTGGGGGCAAGTAAAAAATAACAGACAGTGACCCCCCGGGCAACAGCTTAAATTTGCACCATCTTAAATTTGAGCGACTGTCAAAACAGACAAAGCATGTGAGTGTGAGGTCGGGCAAGTGATAAATTTAGGGGGGAGGTACCCTAAAAATTTTCTCAGGACCAATAAGTTAGTGTCCAGCCCTGAGATAATCATGATGATTGATATACATGTATCCAACAAATAAAACAGTGTGTCCTGCATGTTTCAAACCACGGAAGGCCTCCAATTAAGGGTTAATCACATAATAACTACTCAACTACTCACTTCTCCATCTGACGGTGGCTGGATGCAGCTGTGTTATCACCTCTGTCAACCTTCTCTCAAAAGCTTTCAAATCTGTCATGAAAAATTAGAAATTAACCAGTGATTAAAGATGAGAAGCCAATACTATGTGTCAAGACAAAAAGCTATTATTAGAAACTAATATAATACATATAGACATATTTCAAATAAATTTATTTCAGTACAACCAGTTAGTTAACCAGCATCTCATCCTTCAAAAATCCATAGTACTCACCAGTGATGCCTATACAATTAGCAAAGCTTAGACAGTCATTATAGGTAAGATTATTTGATAATCTAATTATGGTCACAAAGTTAATCTTAGCAAAAAGACCAAAGATAACAATCAACAGAGACGCAATGAAAAAATTGTCAAAAAATATAGTAGGCCTACCTTCCGTTCTTTCAAGAGACATAGTTATTTTTTATTCCCAGGTTTAGTTATTTCATCTCCTTCATAAAACTGCAGAACACACAAAAATAAGATTCATGAATAATTATTAGAAAGAAAGTCTATAGGCTGATTCTGAAGTCCATAGTCAATCCCCTCATTGAAACAGCAAAATATTTATAATGGCCGTATTTAAATTCGTATTCAAATGAAGCGGAAAAAGCTAACAAAAAATCACTTTGGACTCTTGGGCCATATACAAATATTTCAGCACTTTAACCCTTTAACCGCCAAGTTATTTAATTTGAATTTTAACACTCTTGAAGTTGTGTCTTGCTTACGCAATCGACAACTTCAAATGAGTGAAAATTATTTACATTTGACAAAATAGACTTCAACTATTTTCAAATCTTGCTGATTGAGATCACTTTTCATCTTTAACATGTATAAATTGTGGTACTTAATGTGCTAAAAAAAATGAACAAGGCCTGTCGGTGACAGAAATAGGCCTCAGCCTCTAATTATCGTTTAAAAGTGAAAATCATTTGAAACAAGAGCACACTCGACAATAGCCCGCCACCATTATAGAAATTGCCCGAGAACTGGGTATTAGCAGCATGCAGTACAAAAACCCTACATTTTGTTTAATAGTGATGGTCTAGCTATCTGTCACGGTTTTCCATATATTACGCATATTGAAGTGGTCGAAGGTCGGCTATTTTGAATTTGATCAAGTCAAAATTTTTCATGGTATTTCCCTAGCTGAAACTGCACATTTTGTTCAATAGTAATGGTCTAGCTATCTGGTCAGGTTTTCTAGATAATACGCATATTAAAAAAAAAATGGCTGATAATCGGCCATTTTGGCCACCATTACCTAGTTTCTGTCCGAATCTTGCCAAATTTCGATCTCGTCCGAGATACTAGTGAAATGGATATATGCTCTAAATTTTGCAGCGATACATAAAAAAATGCTGAGTGAATCGTTGTCGATCCACAGTGGCCGCAGGTTTGCCATTTTATATTTGATCAAGTTGAAATTTTTCATTGTATATCGCTACCTGAAACTGCACATTTTGTTCTATAGTAATGGTCTAGCTATCTGGTCCGGTTTTCCAAATATTACGTGTTAACGAGAAAATTTGTCACTTAGTAAAAAGTCAAGGTTATAGGGGTCACAGAAAGGTCAAATGTGAAATTAGCTTTAGTCATGATTAACCTGCATGTGAAGTTTAATCTGCATTCCACTTACGCGAAACAAGTTAAAGTGTTAAAAGTGGCGGACAGATGGACAGACGGACGGACGGATGCGCCTGATGACGACAATAGGCATTTGCCAAAATTTTGGCTGAGGCCTAAAAACTGAATAAAATCACTGCCGAGTTAAGGGCATTTCAAAATGGTGGTGACACTGAGAGCGATTTGCACCCCAATGTCCGAAAAAAATTCCATTAAATGTTTCTGATTCTAATAAAGCAATCTTTTATCGAACTGATTCTAGGCAAGATATGTCCGTCCAAAGGAAGTTGGAACCTTTTTTGAATGTGGCTAAAACATGCAGTTTCAGTTACTGTTAATCCTAGGCAGTGGAATATGGATTGTATCCCTCATAATGATACTGAATGACAAAAACATTCATTATCGTCCAGAACCAGGGGGGTACAAAAGAAAATCAAATGATCAGCTCATTTTGCGCACAGGACTTCTTTAAAAAAATATGGACCTTTTTTGGACCTTGGGGTGAGGTCGCTCTCAGTCACGGACATGCTGAAAAACGTTGATTTTTAGTTTAACGGGTAAAACGAGTACAACAATCCACAGTATCGGAGAGTCAGAGCTGACTGAATTGCAGTGACGTCACCGGAAATCATTTCAAATGGCTACTCGTAGAAAACAATGTAATACAAGTCCCCCTGCCCCATACTTCGTTGTATTAGAGCGCTAGGTGTAAACATTGCAGGTCAACTCCTGTAAAGGCTATAGAGTTTCACAAAATAACAGATAGTATAATGAGAAGCTTTTTTTTAATTTACTTTTGTGTGAAATTTTTTTTGGGTCATTTTTTTCCTCTTCCCCCAACATTGCTGATAATTTTGTTGTGTATTTTGTAAGTTGGACCATTTGGCATACATGTAATAAAATTCTTTGAATTTGCATCATGGTAATTGTGAAATGAGAGCTGTAATTTTGAAAATTTATTACATGCCAAATGTTCTATATTTTCCATAATACTGTACACAACAAAATTCCACCAAATTTTCAGGGAAATTAGGGGAAGATGGTAAAATGACCGGATACAAATTTTGCCCAAAAATTTTAAACAGCGACCGAGCAAATTGAAAAAAAAGCTACTCCCAGGATTTGGTGAAACTTGATGAGAATACATCATTATAGTACTACGCTCTGATACGATCTGGTTCAACTCGCTAAACTACAGTCTGTTTCACCAGATACTGGGAGTAGCCTTTTTCCAATTTGCTCGCTCGCTCTTTAAAATTGTTTAACAAAATTTTTCTCTGATCCTTTTTTTCATCTTCCCCCAACATCCATGAAAATTTGGTGGATTTCTTTGTGTATTAGCAGTGATTAGCGAAGTTAGGCCATTTGGCAAGTAATAAATTTTCAAAATTACAGCTCTCTTTTTCAAATCCAGTGTGTCCATACCCCGAAAAAGACAAGAATCGCAGAAAAAGACCCGAAAAAGACTTTTTTTTAACCGAATTTCATATTATATGATATATATCCCATTTGATATTACTTTATATGCCTAAATATGTATCCGGCATATTTTGATGGCAGAATACATGAAATGAACCGCAGCCTAGGTGGCCTACTATACTACTAGTGGCATTGTTCATAGATCTGGCTGCTGTATCAAATACCGTGACTGTAGGCCAAATCAAATGTTATATATAGGCCTAGGGCCTATATGTACTTATATGATTAAATATAATTATGTCCTGCTTATTTTAATGTGAAATAAACATTAATATACAACAAAACATAGGTCCTACTGTTAGTTGCCTTGTTTATTGAGATAACGGCGACAGACAGACGGCAATCAAATGTTGCCGTGAGAGATTATAATATAAATGCTCTAAATACACTGAAATATATATATCAACGACGCATCAGCTGTACAAATGCTCTCAAACACGCATGCGTGGCTAGTGTCAAGGCTGGCAGTTGTCTATAGGGGCGGGGGGAGAGGGGGGATACATCAGCTGTACATTGCATCATGTGTAGGCCTATGATACACTAAGCTACAGGTTGATTCACACTGGGTCTAGAAATATATATTCAAAATCACCTGCAATCGGCAGGGTGCAGGCCTCAAAACTACCAAAAGTGGCCTGATTATGCGTGCATTAGCAGCTGGTCATATCGGTTACCATGTCAACACAATGGGTGTACATCATAGATATTGGGACCTAATGTCGCCAAAGAGCATAAGTAAGAGAAATATCATCTGATAGTAGCTGACTATTTTTTGAATTATTACCCAGAGATGCCGCTAAAGTATATAGTCACACTGTAATTTAAGAGCTCGATATGATCTTGTTTCATGACTGTTGGTCAGGACTAGGTCACTTTGAATTGTGGGGGTGTAGTTGTCCTGCGATAATCATCAGTTGACTATGGCTTTAAGCTGTTCAGACAAAGACCGCCCATTTTGCGACATTGAACAATGTTGGCCGATGTTGTTCCGTCGTCTTCCGCGCTAACCCAACATTAAAAAAACATTGGTTCACTGTCCCGTTTTTACTGGTAGGCCTTTCAAAAAGAACACAATTATATGAGCACATACATGTGTTTAATTATTACAACGAAATATTTTATATTGGTAAATATTCAGAATTATATAGGCCAGTCCAGTGCCCAAAAATGCCGGTGTTAATTATGCAAGATGAAGAAATGTATTTTAATTTAGAGGAGCGTAATAGAATAACAAATACAATGTTATAAGCTTGTAAAAAATGTGTGATAGCAAAACCAGGATACCGGGGACATCAAGCAACACTCAGCAGATGGTGAGTGACATGATGAGCTCCCTAATGAATGGCTCAAAAAACAAAGACATTGACGCCATGTGCTACATTGATTTCATTTAATTTTTATAGCAGATGCATATAACTGCTAATAACGTTAGAATCATTTTATATATATTACATAGACAATATTAGGCTTAATCTGTATAGAAGAAGAATATGTATCATATATTATAGGCCATTCACAGTTACCAAGAAGAATATGTATCATATATTATAGGCAGGGTTCCCCACAATGCCGGAAATGCCGGCAACCCGACCGGATGAATTTTATGCCGACCAGCATGTAATAGGTCACATCCGGCTGTTATCCAGCTGGTAGATTAGCCAATATTCCTGTCGCCAGTGTCATACCTCTGGTGTCATACTGTGTTGGTTTAGCGATCAGCGTGTCCGTGTAAGACTGGTGTGCGCGTATATTGCCGGTGTACAGTGAACACAAAATGTACAAATACACGTGCTACCCCCCATAACCCCCCTCCCTCTTGGCCACCCGTCATGGGCTGTATGCTAAATAACATAGATGTCCCAGCAGACAAGAGACATCGACCCAATGTTGGTCCATCGTCTACGACGCTGTCCCAGCATTGGATCAACATTTGGTAGATGTCTTGTGTTTGCTGGGAAGCAGAGCTGACAGCAAGTGAGTGTTAGGTCACAGTGTGTATGCTAAATAACATAGATGTCCCAGCAGACAAGAGACATCGACCCAATGTTGGTCCACCATCTACGACGCTGTCCCAGCATTGGATCAACATTTGGTAGATGTCTCGTGTTTGCTGGGAAGCAGAGCTGACAGCAAGTGAGTGTTAGGTCACAGTGTTATGTCACGCTAACAGCGCTGAGCCGGCATTGGCGCGACGCTGGCGGAGCTGGCAATACTAGAGAGTGTGATAACAGCGTTGACGGGCCAACACTCTTTAGCGTTGCCAGTCACCACGACACGTTGTCACTCACCAGAGTATCACCGCGTTGGTGAGTGAGTGATAGGCCTACTAACTACTATACTTTGTTGTGTCTTAATAAAAAAATCTTTGCTTTTTTTAGCGCGCGCGCGCAACAGTAAACATATTATTACGCTGCTCGCGCGCTAGGTTAAGATTTTTGTGAGAACGTCCGGATGATTTTTTTTTCTGTGGGGAACCCTGTTATAGGCCATTCACAGTTACCAAGATTCAAACTTGAATAAGCCTACCTTTTGAAAATTATTGTTCATTCAAATTGTTTATTCATGCTATAATGTTGTTACCAATAACTGAATGTAAGAATAAAGGTATTATATATCACATGATATTTGTGTTTGCTTTAGTACTTGATTTATAATAGATCTACACATACAATATATGACCAATCAAGAAATAAATAGGGCCTACAATAAGCAAGAATTAGCCTAAAAGTAGCCCAGCAAACACGAGACATTCACCCATTGTTGGTTCAATGTTGGTCCACTGTCTACGACGCTGGCCCAACCTTGAACCAACAATGCCAATTCAATCATGTATCGTGTTTGCTGAGAGGCCTAGTAGGGATATAATATTGAGTTTACCAGGTGGCGCATTAGTGCAAAATGACAGTAAATCCGGAACACTACAAACTAGGCTACTGTAGGCTGTATTACAATAATTTACATAAAACATACTTGCCGATACATGTTTTGAACACATACTAACATATAAAATAGGATTATAGTAACATACCGTTTTAAAAAGAATTCGGTTGAAAATAAAGTCTTTTTCCGGGTTTCTAGTCTTTTTCGGGTATGGTCACACCCCTTTAACACCATAACAGAGGTGGGCAAGCGGTCGCCACATCGCCACATGTGGTGACAGAAGCAAAATATCTGTATTGTAAATATTAAAAAATGACCTTTTAGAGCACCTAAAAATAGTCATTTGTGGCGACAGGACTCATTTCGCCTGCCCACCCTAGTGAGCAGCACTCTCAGCTACTGCTGAGAGTGAGCACGAATGGCATTCATCTTTTTTGGACGGTGCGGGCCATTTAGGCTGGCATCAATAGCAGACAATCCGCTCAAAATAAATCCGATTCAAACACATCATACATTACAGAAATATCTTACCTCTACATAAACCTATTTAGTGTACCGTATGTAGTCCATTGAAATGTAGTATATGCTTTTAATTCTGACCACCCCTCAAAGTAATCCGACACTGTTTACAATATGGCTAGTTTATCGTTAGAACTGTTTACAACTGGTCAAGGTATTTCACCAATACAGGTCAAAGGTGAGAATATGAACCATCTAGTTACTGCATACCAGGGTTCCCCACAGAAAAAAAAATCATCCGGTCGTTCTCACAAAAATCTTAACTTAGCGCGCGAGCAGCGTAATAACATGTTTACTGTTGCATGCGATATAAAAATCAAAGATTTTTTCATTAAGACACAACAAAGTATATAATTGACAGTGTTTATTGAACACTTTTAATAGCATTTGATATATATGTGAAATCACAGTTACTTAAACATAAAATAATATTGATTTGATGGTTTGTGAGTGGTGTATTTGAGGCCTATGCATGTTTTCTTTGTGTTCTATGCGTTTTTGTTTGTTGGTGAGAGTTATTATCAGATTATTCTGTTATTTACAAGTGTTGTTGTGTATGCGTGACAAGGTTTGTGAGTTAGTAGGCCTATCACTCACTCACCAACGCGGTGACACTTTGGTGAGTGACAACGTGTCGTGGTGACTGGCAACGCTGAAAGTGTTGGCCCGTCAACGCTGGTCAACAGCGCGACATCGCTGTTATTACACTAGAGTACTGCCAGTGTCGCGCCAATGCCGGCTCAGCGCTGTTAGCGTGACATAACACTGTGACATAACACTCACTTGCTGTCAGCTCTGCTTCCCAGCAAAGACTAGACCTCTACCCAATGCTGGTCCACTGCTGGGCCAGCGTCGTAGACAGTGGCCCAATGTTGGGCCAACATTGCCAAGAGGGAGGGGGGGTTATGGGGGGTAGCAGGTGTATGTGTACATTTTGTGTTCACTATACACCGGCAATATATACGCGCACACCAGTCTTACACGGACAAGCTGATCGCTAAACAAACACAGTATGACACTGGCGACAGGAATAGGGCCTATTGGCTAATCTACCAGCTGGTTAACAGCCGGATGGGACCTATTACATGCTGGTCGGCATAAAATTCATCCGGTCGGATTGCCGGCATTTCCGGCATTGTGGGGAACCCTGTGCATACCACCGAAAATATGTACATCTCATCACTTTTAATGCTATGATATCTCGCCACAGCACCGCTAGGGCAAAACGTGATATGACAAGCAGTGGTCAACTTATTCTCAATTCAGTTCATCTAAAATTGCAGCTCACCCACACACGTGGTTTGAGTACGAGGGCTCAAAGATACAAAAATGTAAACAAGAACCTGAGACAAGACATTTTATTAATCCGAGTTTATATTTGCTTTAATCTTGATTTAGAATAAATTATTATTTATGTTTTTATTATAATATTGGACCACAGGGTGTAAGCTGTGCCGTGACACCAGATAAATCACCGAGGTATCATTCAGTGGAATGTAATTTCTAAAAAAACGCTGATGTAAAGTTTACAGGCATCTTTCGTGCTGACTTCCATCCTGCATCACCGGGGAACAAGAATTCAATTACATGCCAAATGGTCTAACTTCCAAAATACACAACAAAATTGCACCAAAAATGAACCGAGAACAATTTTGTGAAAATTTATCGAAGAGCGACAAA
This sequence comes from Flabesymbios commensalis, assembly GCA_964017125.1. NCBI lineage: Eukaryota > Metazoa > Annelida > Polychaeta > Terebellida > Flabelligeridae > Flabesymbios > Flabesymbios commensalis. The sequence continues at coordinate 82,378,936 of OZ024909.1, forward strand.
GCAAAATGGAAAGAGGCTACTACCAGGATCTGCTGAAAGAAATTTTAGGTGAAACAGACTGTAGTGTAGGTCTAAGGCTAGCCCCAGCAGTGGCTGTTCCTGTGCTTGACAGAGGGCTGAAATCTTAGCTAGTCTAGATCTACCGTCTACAGTCTAGGCCTGGAATAGAATCTTATCGACCCGCTGTGAGCTAATTCCGCAGCTGTCTGTGGTGACCTGCTCCGCAGGGCTACAGCGACTCCAAGCCTCCATGGGCCTGGAGAAGCGAGCATCCACCTATTACCCCACTCCCGTACCCTCTCCCACCTTCTAATTTTTATATCTACTTTATAGTGAAAGTCACTTTAAATTTGTCACTTTTGCGTTGCATGCCTTTTGCTGATTACTCACGCAATTTTCATCCGATTGTCATGAAATTTGGCAAGCATTATTTTCTAGTCTTACGGCAACTTCCCTGAAAATTTCAGGGAAAAATATCATGTAGTTTAAAAGTTAGACCATTTGACATGTAGTTTTTGCGAATTATGACGCTCCTCTATAAACCCATTGCACTTTATCAGCTTCACTCACGAAACTCCACTACTTGGCAAATGGACTAACTTTTAAAATACTCATTCAAATTTCACGAAATTTTCAGGGTAGGCGCCGGAATAGTTGAAAAGAGTGCTTGCAAAATTTCATGAAAATTGATTCAGAATTGACTGAGAAATCAGCGGAAAACACACAACGCTGGTGGAAGTTGACTGCAACTTTAGTTACTCTCCCCGCCTATTTTGCCACAATGGGGTCCACACCCTTACATCAGTCCCTCTCCCTCTTCTTAGTTACTTCTCTGATCATGAGTTGAGCCCCCAGTTAACCTGAGAGTCCGCATAGCACCAGATAAATCTGGGTACAGGACTCCCACGGCCTGGCGAGTGCTTGTTTTATTCTGAATTTAGTAATCAACATATTATCGCCCACACTAAATTATAAAACAACAGCCCTGCGAAATTTGTTTTGTTTGACGGCGAAAAATAATTCCCCTAAAAAGTCTATCCAAAATCTTCAGCTTTATTTGAAGGGTCTAGATATAAAACTAGTTACATTTAGCACTGTCTAGTTTAGCTTAGGCTAACGTTAATTATTTACTCTGTTCAGTCCGTCAAGTGCGTCAGCTTGCTGTTTGTTTGTGTTTGTTTGGGATAGCTAGCCCTGAATAAGGCTGCCCGGGCCTTTCGACATTGTTGATCGCTCATGGATCAAATGTATCTCTTAGGACCAATAACAGGAAACACGATACATTGATTAAATTGTGTTGTTTTAATGTTAGGCCAACGTTAAAACAACATTGTTATGGATTGCAAATCTCATCTTCAGAGATGGGAAACCAGTTTTATGTGGAGCAGCCCCCCTGTTCACAGAGCCCCAGTGTCTCTTCAGCGAGACACTGGTATTATTGGGTGGGAATCCAGGAGATTCAGAGGTCTAATGATGTCGTCATGATAATAGCAACATCAAATGATGGGGGTATTCACACCGTAACCTACTTTTGGCTTACGCATACAATTATAGGTCGAAAGGAGTAGTGACGTACCTTCAATTTTAAACCTGCAACTCCCCCTCTGTCACTGGAGTTACCCTGAGAGCGTGACCATAATTGGCGTGGTATGCCCACCTTGCCCCATCCGGTCTGATAGTCAGACCACTGGTCTGACCTTGACAACAGGTGTGCTAGCAGCTGTACGATCGGGAGGGTTGCGAACAACATGAATATTTATTAAAACGTCACCGGTTTACTGACTGTAGTGTACGTGGAGGTCACACTCAGGTCAGATCGTCTGGGCTGTCTGAGTTAGCCAGGGAGGAGGGGGGTTCTGTATTCATAGCACATATGCATGATATCCAGGAGTCTTCTCTATCGATACACTGTTTGATTTTTGGAAATTCGATTCATCATGATGGGTGTTTTGTCAGTAGACAGTATGATTAAAACAGATAAGTTTGTATGTGTTAGAAATATTGTCAAACCAGATAAAAAACAGCCGATACTGCAAGTAATCTAATTTACAAGCTGCAACACAGCCATCTTTTGCCCCATCAGGTCTGACATGCAGTCATACCACTGGTCTGACCTTGACAACAGGTGTGTGGGAAAGCTGCAGGCCTACCAAAAGGAGGGGTGCGAACAACATGAATATTATGCCGTCACCGGTTTACTATCTGCAGTGTGGAAGGTCACACTCAGGTCAACTTGTCTGGGTTGTCTGAGTTGGCCAGGGAGGAGGGGGGTGACGTATACTCATAGGACATATGCGTGCTATCCAGGAGTCTGCCAGTAGCAGAGAACTGGATAGATGAAGATGCAGTTCAGCCTGATTTTCCTTCACTGAGCCCCAGTGCTAATGGTGAGAGTCACTGATGATGAGTGAAGATTTTCCAAATTATATGGTACAGGCGCAGATCCAAAGGGGGGGGGGGCACGTGGGACGCAAGCCCACCCCTTTTTGCGCCAATTTCTTTGAAAAGTCCCCTAAATTGGTTAAACAAATCCTGGGAGCAAGCCCCCAGCCCCCTGCGCCCCCTCCTTTTTCAAATCCTGGATCCGCCCCTGTGGTAATCACCTCTGCCAGGATTTCCCGCCGTGAGAGAAGGGTTTGTATGCTGTTCGCTGATTGGCCAGCGATGACATCATCTGAGACAGCGTGACCTCAATAGGGGACCCCACTATCTTCTGATAGATCAGCTATATGTATCAGTGTCTTATGGTGAGAGTCACTGATGATGAGTGAGCCCCGCTGGGGTGCTAAGCCGATTTTATCACTGCCAAAAACTCTCTGCTTCTTCTGTTTCTCCTCAGTATACACCCCCCCCCCCTTGGTCAAGACTCAATAAAACGACTCAGATAGCTATGATGCTGATAATACCGGGAAGAGCCACGCACCCAAGTCAAATTACTTTTTTTAAAGATTATTTTAAAGGTCAAATTGGAAGCCGAAAGTTGTTTAAAAAAAAAAATTCTAGTCCCCCCCTACTGTCTTGTATTGTAGGCTAGATATGAAGTCGTTTCGGCCTCTTACCCATTCAGCCCTTCTCGTTCCACCCCCTAATATGCGTATGGGCGGCTTACTATTAGTCTAAGTGGAAGATTGTCAGGTGCCAAGCCCTGATTATATTGGAAATACTGATTTAAAACGAGTAGACCGTAAATTAGTAAATTCTACATGTTTCCAAATTACTAGACAGGGTACGAGGTAAGGATCGATGCATGTGATAGAGGTGAATTACATGACATTAAGCAGGGAACGGACTATTCGAGCCTGTCGGCTACTAAAGTCTCCACCTTTTACCCATACGAGATATATGTTTAATCACCAGGTGGGGATCCGTGAGGTATTGATTCACACACCAGGTGGCGCTCAATATCACTGGTACTCGTGTTTGAAATTAGATAAAACGAAGATTAGATTTCTGGATAATTATGTTGTACGGTGAGTACAAAATTAAAAAATATATTTTTAACAGTAATAAATAGACGTATCACATAAAAAAGTATACAGTGTGATATCAACTCAACAGCAAAGAGAATGTTTTTTGTATTTATAAACGGAGGGTGAAGCCTAAATTTGCTGCTTTCACTAAATGTGAGAAAGCAAATTTTAGTGCCATACCTCATAACGAAAACGAAAGCATCCCTCGGCTACGAGGTATTTTTAAACAATTTTTGAGTGCCTGTTTTGTCAGGTCGAATTAAATAGGAATTTGTAAACAACTTGTATTGGATTGAGCATAATTTCGTAACCTTACGTTTTGAAGGCTAATTTCTGAAACTAATTATTTCTCGTAACGTAGATTTTCCATCGTTTATAATTCTAATCAGATAGATCGTCAGGATTAAAAATCAACTATAATAGTCCAGTCAAAGTAGAATCTACCCGTAAGCTATTTCTTCATCAAATTTGAAACAGATTGCAACATAATTTTTTTCTCACAAAGCATTTCATCAAGGTCCCCAGAGCACCATAAAAAAGTCCCAAAACATCCACCAGGTGGAAATAGGTTAAATTTGCATAAATCCCGCCAAATATCTATATATATATATATGCGTTCATCTTTTTGCTTTCAGATGATCTATTTCAGTGATCACATGTTTTATATGATCTCTGTTACATTGTTCAAAATGACAACTAAATAGCAACATTTTACAAAATATTTCCTTTTCGGGGAACTATTAAATCTAGCACTGTTATTCATGACGGTCATCCAAATCATCAGTGAAATCTGTGGGGTTGCGAGTTAGAGCAAATTGTGCCTGTCATTCACTGCAAACAGCTGTGCCTGGCAAACCATATTTTCGGCATCATGTGTGTTGATTTATAGGCTATATACTCGTAAATTAGTGGCATCTCTGTTGACATGCCGTAAGCATCTTAATTGTTTGGGGCGCTAATAACTTACCTCATTAGCATAGATAGAAATCCATTTGCTCAGAATGACTCTCTTTTCAACACTGCTAATGGCATTACTGCCCAGCAAGGAGTCAATGTTGAGATAACACGAATAATTGGAAAACGTGATTTAGCATCCATGATTGGAGAAACGGTGGAGGAATTCCATTTTCGAAAAGCTGATCAAGCAGTGACACTAGGATCAAGATTGACTGTCAAGGTTAAGGGTGAACCGGTTAAGGTAGATCCACAGTTGATATTCCAAAGACCTGAAGACTGGTAACTATTGGATAAAGTGGTGAAGATCTACCTACACTCTCCAAATAAGAACTTTGTAGTCACCCCCTTCCTTTTGAATCAGTCTCACTTCTTCTGCAGGCAAATAAGGCAGTTCTTGCTGATTTTAAGGAAAGCTGTGAAAAAAACAACGACAACCAAGTGGAAATGTTCAGTTTATACAAAGCTCCATCGTCTTCCATGGCCCGGAGGTTCCACATATGACAGTGTGTGTCTTCTGTATGTCAGATATGTAACTCAGAAATATGGTAGGTATTGTGCTATAAATTGTTATGGACACAGAGAGGAGCCACCAACAAAGGATGCTACACACCCAAAAACAACTGGGGGGAATGTATATACGTCTCTGTAAATGTCACTGGTGGGATGATTGTGGATTCCCAAAAAAGGGGAATTTCTACAGAATATTATCAACAAGTACCGATTTTATTCATTATCTCAGAGACAAACTGGAGTATGTTGGGTGTAGCAATGACCAAGCCTAGCAAGATGTTAATGGGCCAGATTTTCTTAAGTGTCAACTTCTCAATCAAGAAACTGATGAAAATACACTCATGACTCATCGTTTCATATTTTATTACTTGAATGAATAAGGCACTGTTTGTTTATATGTATTATCCTTTACAAATTGATTGTGTATCAGAGAAAATGGCTACATAAAAAATAAAACTGATATTCTTCAAAATGTTAATGAATTTGCCAGGTAGGAATACCAGCTAATAGAAAACCACATTCATTTTTTGTAAACCATGAATGGAGCTACCTATAAACGGGCAAATACCCTTTGTGAACAATGGCAAATAAAATTGGTATGGACTAATCAAACTAACAATAAGCATCACTTGGTTTAATTCGTTACGATATGTACGTATTTCTCTATTTATGATTTATTAAAAATAGTCACTATATTGTCTGTCTATACTGATATAATCCCCCCGCCATTTAACACATAGTATCCGAATTAATCAATTATACAGTATAGACTATAAAGTAAAGGAAAACACATAGTATTTTAAAGGAGAACACAATCATATACTGGTAATAAACATAAATGACCATTAACATAATTATGTATACTTACAACAGAAAACGTTTTATTCCGATTAATTAAACTAATTAAACTGAATTAATTCCCTGTTAGCAAAAGGCTTGTAGCAAACAAACAATGAGTGAACAAGGTCATGGTACAATTAGCCTTTGCACATGCATATTTCAGCTGAAACATGTCAGTACAGCACTTTGCAAAGTCGTAAACACTGGGAAGACACTAGTTATAACAATTTCAAGTATATCAGCGCTGCCCATAACATAATTTGTAAAATATTTTTTGCTCAGTAAATACAAACTTAAATTGGAGACTCAAATTGTTTACTCATTATGTTTCCTAATTCTCTGGTTTTGCTTTTGTGTTTTCTTAATTTTTTCCCATATCTGTCTTTAATCATTTAATTTCGTATTTATTCTTCTCAAATTTGATGTAGCATGACTGATTATCTTTCTAGTTTAGCTTTAATTGAGCCATTTGCACAGCTACCTGGTGATGTAAAATTCCGCTAAGTTAAAATTCATCACCATGGGCACCTCTAGTTTAATATAGTGTATGGTGTCGCATGGTCCCTCTGAATAAGGGTTTATTCTAGTGGGTCATATTCTAGGTGTAAGTCCTGTCGTCAGCTGGACGTACACCTAGCTTTAACTGACCTCTTTTAGAGAGGGACATTTTAGAGAGGGACATGGCGCAATGGTTAGAGCGTAGCGCTCTGCCGATGTCGCTGCCTGCCGTGCGGTTTCGAATCCCGCTGGTGCATAATTTTCAGAGAAATATCATGTTTCTCCCCTCTCAATCTTGGGACATTGTTAAGATGTTGTGTCCTTGGGCAAGGCACTTCACCCTCAAATGCTTCACTTGACTCAGGTGAAAATGAGTACCTGGTAGGACAGAGATGGCAATGTGTACGATAAGTTCAATGCACCGAAACGGCTGCAGGACTGTATGCTCTCCGTGGAGTTGAAATGGCTCACGAATGAACATGTCCAGTGACCAGGGGGTAAGATGTAAAGTCGGATGATAGGTCTTCAGACTTGATATCAGACTATAAACTTGCACCTTTACCTTTACCTTTTACATCTTTATTTTCGCATTGCTAGTGTCTTGTGCTTTCTGGCAGTTTGTTTCTTTAGCAGTATTCCTGTTGTAATACAGGCATTCCCCCCTCTGTGCTTCTTTTTTTCAGAAACAGTTTACTCTTATAATTAGTTCCTTATGTGATAGGATATTAGCTGTTTACCGTCCACCATTTGAAGAAAAAACTTTCACTATAAAGCATGTCATGCAATAGCATTTAAAAATAGTTAAGCTATAACAAATACCATAGCGGTGAACTCCTTTACGGACAATATCATATCGTTAAGGTCAAGTCATACCACTGTGTAAATATGTAAGAAATAAGTATTTATCTATTGTAATACTCGTCAGGACAAATTACGATGTCTCGTGGTAAGTTATACGATCACATACTTGTTTATGGAGCCACACATAAGGACTGTTATGAACAGTGATCTCCTTTACTTAATCAGTATACTCCTTTGCGCGATCAATGAGCTCATTTACACGATCAGTGAGCTTCTTTACGCTTTCCTTATGCTGCTTCCCAATAGCCGGATTGTATACACTATCCTCAAATATCTCCCACAACTGTAATTTTTCGTATTTAAAACTGCATACAGATCAAAACTATTTTAAATTAGGTCCTTGAAAGATACCATCAAGCTTTTTTAAAGTCATACTAACTTTTTTCCAGTATATAATCGTCGAACTCACATAAAAATACAATTTTGTATGATCAATTGGCAAGTCCAGCTTTCCATTCAACTTCGATTGAATTTGAAATCATGAATAACAGTACTAAATTTAATAGTTCCCCGAAAAGGAAATATTTTGTAAAATGTTGCTATTTAGTTGTCATTTTGAACAATGTAACAGTGATCACATAAAACATGTGATCACTGTAATAGATTTTTGCAAGCAAAAATATGAACGCATATATATATAGATATTTTGCGGCTATTTGGGATTTATACAAGCCTAACCTATGTCCACCTGGCGGATGTTTTGGGACTTTTTTATGGTGCTCTGGGGACCTTGGTGAAATGCTTTGTGAGACAAAAATCATGTTGCAATCTGTTTCAAATTTGGTGAAGAAATAGCTTACGGGTACTTTGACTGGACTAATAGTTGATTTTTAATCCTGCATCCTGCATTTGAAACAGGGCAGAATATCTAGAATAGTAACATTATTATCTAACCATTACAACAGCAATAATCAATCAGTGTAGTAAAGGAGAATATGTAAAGGAGTTCACCTCATTACGCATTTGACCTCGGAACCACGTGTGCATTATTTTTTAAAACCATATTAAGTGACTAGTCTGGCGCAGGAGTATGACTGCCCTGTATGTCGCACTATGGCAAAGTGAAATTATATAGGCATGCTTAGTGTTTTTGCGTAAAGGAGTTCACAGGCTTGTAGCATCTCTATGTTTTTGCATTCTTTCACTGAATGGATACACAATATCACACATGAAATATTTTACCAAATACACCTTAAATCAATCCAGTCCCCTGCTTAATCGTTAATCGTATTTGAGTTATATAATGATGTGTATTTACTTTTTGTAATAAAATAATATAATTTTTAAGGATATGTAAAGGAGAACACATAATTCTGGCGACATTTAATTTTTGATATATTACAGCTAGGAAATGGACAGGAAATTTAACTGAACTTTGCTAAAAAGGAGGTACACATGCAGAAAATATGGTAAAGGTGAAGGTTTATAGTCTGCTATCATATCTGAAGACCTATCATCCGACTTTTGCAATTTATCCTCTGGTCACTGGACCTGTTCATTCGTGTGCCATTTCAACTCTACGGAGAGCATACAGTCCTGCAGCCGTTTCGGCGCATTGAACTTATCATACACATTGCCATCTCTGTCCTACTAGGTACTTATTTTCACCTGAGTCAAGTGAAGCATTCGAGGGTGAAGTGCCTTTGCCAAGGACACAACAATGAAACAATATCCCAAGATTGAGAGGGGAAAAATATGATATTTCTCTGAAATCCTGAACCAAGCGGAGGTCGAAACCGCGCAACAGGCAGTGACACTGGCAGAGCTCCGCGCTCTAACCATTGGTCTGCCTTAGACTGCTGTTTGCAGTGAATGTCAGGCACAAGCTACTCTAACTCGCAGCCCCCAGATTCCGCTGATGATTTGGATGACTGTCATATATAGCAGTGCTAGATGCATTAAACATATTAAGAATTTCCATGAATAGGAAATATTTTGTAAAATGTCTCTATTTATTGGTCATTTTGAAAAAAAAAATATCCAAACAATTGTTAATGTTGTTTATTGGTATCATTGTGTCTAAAAACCCTAGTATAGAACTGAAAATCACTGAAATAGATCATCTGAAAGCAAAAATATGATCGCGTATACATATTTGACAACCATATTGGATTTAAGAAAATTTGACCTATTTTCCCCCAGGAAATATTTTGGAACGTGTGGTGTTCTGTGGACCTTAAAAAATGCTTTGTGAAAAAAAATGTTGCAATTTGTTCCAAAACATATCTAGTTTGCCTGAACTATTAAGTTAATTCCACAGGTAAGAAAATACAGACACAAAAAAATTGTATGGAACGTTATTTTATTCAAAAGTAATTTATGGTAATTTATGCTAATTAAGTAGATTTGCAAAAGTCAATATCAACTCAATAGTTACAGCATTGTGCATATTTTTATGAATATAGCTATGCGAATTCATGCTAATTACATTGGCATTTAAAAATAACTAAAACAAATTTATACCACGGGATGGAATACATGGGTAAACTATTTATACAGAAAACAACTTTGCAAGTATTTGTTCAACGATTACAGCGTTTTAAAAAATTCTGAGTGAATTAGCTTAGAAATGTCGGTGGTTTTATTTCTGATTATTTACGGCGATTACGACACAAAGTGATTATGAAGGAAGACATAGAAAACAATAGTCTTCCAGAGTTAGTTGAGAGTTTATTTAAAACCTGAATTACAGATCGGGCAACAAAAAGCCAATCTCACATGTTACAGCAGATAGTTTTTCCATGATAGCATGCTGGGTGGCCATCTTGGATTTCTGCACGTTGTATTGTTTTGAAGTCTTTGATTTTAATTGTATTGAATTACTTAGCCTGCCTAAATTATATAGGTGATGGCCTAGACACCAACATTAATCTTCCAGGTGGATTGTTTCAAACGTTATTAGCAGATATAGATTTTTAATGTTAGCCTAACTGCCATCTTCAATTTCTGCACATTGTATGCCTATTGCTAATAATTTTGTTAATTTCAATTCCTGATAGGCCTACATAAAAACCTAGGTGTAGACATAGGAATGAATCTTCTATTTGATATTTTTGGAAAGTTATGAAACGATTGACTTTTTTAAGATAGCATTTTTTTCAGTTAGGCTACTTACACCTAAAAATCTAGATACCAAAATGAATCTTCTAGATGGCTTGTTTCAAAGTTATAAGCAGACATACATTTTTCATGTAACTAGGGTGACGGCCATCTTGAATTTCTGCACATTGTATTGCCCTGGCAAATTTTATAACCAGATGACACACCAGAAGTAAGCGGGGTCGTATGGCAGGGTCTGGATGATTGCATTTGTGAGGAAAATATTGGGCATTTAGGCCTACTCTGAACTCACTTTAATCCTCATGTGATGTGCTCCTGAAATCTGATGAGGCGTAACGTTATCAAAGTATCATGTCGCATGAACTACCAATAAAGACAAGCAAATGCCGTAGATACTGCATAGCCTGCATTGACATCTGTCAATGTGACTGTCAACAATTCCAAAATAGAAAAGTGTAACAACGTAATATATGCTACTTCATTTTATAAAATTATATTATATAAATATAATAATTTGCATTAATGTGTGGAGTATGGTGGAGACTGTTACACCGGCGGCGGTAATCACGCCATCCCTATTGGTTTTCTCTATACTCCAGTTACATGACGTGTTCAGAAGGAAGAGGCAACTCAGGTGTTATTTTGAGGTACTATAGTGGAGACTGTTACACCGGCGGCGGTAATCACGCACCTCCTATTGGTTCTCTCTATACTCAGTCACAAAACAAGTTCGGAAAGAAGAGGCAACTCAGGTGTCATTTTTTTATTTTATTACCTTAAAGGGACTGGCCCAGGCTAAAATCATCAAAAAATCGGTGATTTTATTTCGGGTTCTTAATATGACCATATGATGTAAACATGTACATAGACTAGAACTGCAAATTTTGATAATTTTTGTGCTGCGCATTCACCAGTTAGGCTAGATATAGAGACGAAATTCCTGATTTGTAATTATTGACAACCATGTCAAAAATAAGAAATGCGGGAATTTCGTCTCTATATCTAGTCTAACTGGTGAATGCGCAGCACAAAAATTATCAAAATTTGCAGTTCTAGTCTATGTACATGTTTACATCATATGGTCATATTAAGAACCCGAAATAAAATCACCGATTTTTTGATGATTTTAGCCTGGGCCAGTCCCTTTAAATTGTCCCTGCATAACATGAAAAATAAATAAAATATCACAGATAAGTCGAATGAAAATAATGATAATAAACAATTGAGATTGTTTTTTCTTGTCAATATACCAGTAAACACAAATCATTTGCATAACCTTTGTAAGATGTTGGACCAAAGTAGAAGACGTTGAGTCGACGTTGTACAAATGTTATGCAAATGTTTGTGTTTGCTGGGGTACCATACATAATCAAGTTGCCGTACATAATCAAATTACCTTTAAATAAATAACAACACGTCATATCCATATTTAACATAATTAATCAAATCACCATATATAATGAAAATACTATAACATAATCAAATTACCATATTTAAACAAACTTCCATAAATATTATGTAAGCACAGTTAAAAGTTAAGAGTTAAGATTTTAAAAAAAGATCTCTATGTACTGTCATCTAGCAAATGGTGGTTGCTGAAAAAATGATTAATTTACCAAAATCTGACTTTGATGATCACTAATGTTAACATGAGATAGACACATAATGAATATTAACGTTTTAGGCAAATATAGAGCAGTTACTCTAAGTCATCTTCATCTATCCAGTTGTCTGCTACCGGCAGACTCCTTGATATCAGTATATGTGCTATGAGTTCAGAACCCCCCTCTTCCCTGCCCAACTCCTGCAGGCCAGACAATCTGACCTGAGTGTGACCTCCATACCACAGTCAGTAAACCGGTGACGTCATAATGAATATTCATGATGCTCGCACCCCCTCCATTTCGTACAGGCATCACACACACCTGTTGTCAAGGTCAGACTGTTAGTCTGACGGTCTGACCTGACTGGGCAGGGTGCTCTAAGTTGACTTTAATCCTCGCTGATATCTGAAGAAAGACATGTAAATGCCGGAGATACTGCATTGCATGCATTGACATCTGTCACTGTGCATGGTAATTATTGCAAAATAGAAGCATAGCCGTGTATGAGACACGCAAACTCGGTATTTATAATACTGTAGATCTGGTAATATTCACAATGTTTTAATTTTCACGAATTTCGCAAGAAGGACAAATTCAAGAATTCAAGAATCTCGCGAAAATTATTATTATAATAGCGCTGCTAATGAAAAATGTAAATTTGCGAATTCTAACCTTTGTGGAAAATCCCAAAATCAGAAATTCGTGAAAGTTTACACACACAAAAATTACCAGATCTACAGTATAGAAATCTATTAATTTGCATTAACATGTTATCTGTATAACATAATTATACATTTTTAGATAATAGTTATTGTACCTTTTAATTAGGGCGGGGGCCCTAGGGTAGTGGTTAGCACCGCTGCCTTTCACGCCAGAGTTCGGGGTTCGGTTCCCGGTCTCGGCTGTGTGGAAGAAACAAAAAATGTTTCTTCCCCATCCACGTGTGAAAGTCAGTATTGTGGGGAGCCTCCGTGACCGAGAGGTAGCGTGCTCGGCCTCAGACCGCCAGGGCTCAAATTCGAATCCTGTGTCTGGAGGACAGTGTCATCTCAATCATCTCACCATCCTCAGGAGGTTCTCCTGGCCCAGTTTAGCCTATATGTGCACAAAGGTGGCCTAAAGCCCGATTCATTTCATTTTTTTACCTTTTAATTATGTTGATGACACATAAAGTTATATTTGTACAAATGCAGCTTTGTATTTTTAATGTCAAACTGACATGTACTACTTTTATGTTTGTATTTTTATTGTCATTGACCCGTCTGAGTGTCAATAATATAATGTACTAGTATAATCTACTAGCACACACAAATTGAATGCACAAAATTCAACTACCAGCGCATGGGACACCTCTAACTTTTTATTTGATTTAGTGATATGCTGCCATTATCAAGTTTTGATACCATAATTGATGGATGCAATTCGTGTTAGATAAATGAAAAGTAGAACTACAAAGTTGACCACCAGTCCACTCACCTGTTTGAATACAAACATTTATTTCTTCAATGAACTGCACAATATAATTCATGGCATATATTTTTCTACTGAACAAACTGTGGAATCTATATCTTGTATCATTTCTTTAGTGAATGGATCCTGATTCATATTTCCCTGTTTATGAATCCTGTGATGTGATCCACCAGAGTTTTTAGCTGTACATTCCAGAGCTTCATCTGTTACGGATATATTTAAAAACGCGGTCATACGTTTCACTTCAGACGCGATGTCTTTTTTCACGTCCTCATACTTAACAACAAGAAGTTGACCGGGAAAATCATGAAGCCAATAATTGTTGAATGCTTTCCATTTTTCTGTGATTTTCTTTACGAATGTAGGCCACACTAAAACAAAACGAGCAAAATATTATAATAGTTTACATAATGTAGATTTTACGATTAGATGCAGGCCAAAACATAGATGAAAATATTGTTCGTATATTTGTATTGACTAACTGTAAATTCTGGATCTGCTCCCTGTAAACTAAGAAACTTGTGCCTAATACTTACTCATGTGGTAAAACAAGGCAGGATGACCTTTGCCTTTATGTATGCCTAATACTTACTCGCATGGTTAACATGGGGGGGATGAGCTTTACTTTTATGTTTGCCTAATACTTACTCATGTGGTAAAACAAGGCAGGATGACCTTTGCCTTTATGTTTGCCTAATACTTACTCGCGTGGTAAAACAAGGCGGGATGAACTTTACCTTTATGTATGCCCAATACTTACTAGTGTGGTAAAACAAGGCGGGATGAGCTTTGCCTTTATGTATGCTTAATACTTACTCACGTGGTAAAACAAGGCGGGATGAGCTTTGCCTTTATGTATGCTTAATACTTACTCACGTGGTAAAACAAGGCGGGATGAGCTTTGCCTTTATGTATGCCTAATACTTACTCGCGTGGTAAAACAAGGCAGGATGAGCTTTGCCTTTATGTATGCCTAATACTTACTCGCGTGGTAAAACAAGGCAGGATGAGCTTTGCCTTTATGTATGCCTGATACTTACTCGCGTGGTAAAACAAGGCAGGATGAGCTTTACCTTTATGTTTGCCTAATACTTACCCGCGTGGTAAAACAAGGCGGGATGAGATTTGCCTTTATGTATGCTTAATACTTACTCACGTGGTAAAACAAGGAGGGATGAGCTTTACCTTTATGTATGCCTAATACTTACTCGCGTGGTAAACAAGGCAGGATGAGCTTTGCCTTTATGTATGGCTAATACTTACTCGCGTGGTAAAACAAGGCGGGATGAGCTTTGCCTTTATATATGGCTAATACTTACTCGCGTGGTAAAACAAAGCGGGATGAGCTTTGCCTTTATGTATGCTTAATACTTATTCGCGTGGTAAAACAAGGCAGGATGAGCTTTACCTTTATGTGTGCCTAATACTTACTCGCGTGGTAAAACAAGGCGGGATGAGCTTTACCTTTATGTATGCCTAATACTTACTCGCGTGTTAAAACAAGGCGGGATGAGCTTTGCCTTTATTTATGGCTAATACTTAATCGCGTGGTAAAACAAGGCAGGATGAGCTTTGCCTTTATGTATGGCTAATACTTACTCGCATGGTAAACAAGGCAGGATGAGCTTGCCTTTATGTATGGCTAATACTTACTCGCGTGGTAAAACAAGGCGGGATGAGCTTTGCCTTTATATATGGCTTATACTTACTCGCGTGGTAAAACAATGCAGGATGAGCTTTGCCGTTATGTTTGCCTAATGCTTACTCACGTGGTAAAACAAGGCAGGATGAGCTTTACCTTTATGTATGCCTAATACTTACTCACGTGGTAAACAAGGCAGGATGAGCCTTGCCTTTATGTATGCCTAATACTTACTCGCATGGTAAAACAAGGCAGGATAAGCTTTACCTTTATGTGTGCCTAATACTTACTCATGTGGTAAAACAAGGCGGGATGAGCTTTACCTTTATGTATGCTTAATACTTACTCGTGTGGTAAACAAGGCGGGATGAGCTTTGCCTTTATGTTTGCCTAATACTTACTCGTGTGGTAAAACAAGGCAGGATGAGCTTTGCCTTTATGTATGGCTAATACTTACTCGCATGGTAAAACAAGGCAGGATGAGCTTTGCCTTTATGTATGCCCAATACTTACTCGCGTGGTAAAACAAGGCAGGATGAGCTTTGCCTTTATGTATGGCTAATACTTACTCGCGTGGTAAAACAAGGCGGGATGAGCTTTGCCTTTATATATGCCTAATACTTACTCACGTGGTAAAACAACACAGGATGAGCTTTGCCTTTATGTATGCCTAATACTTACTCGCGTGGTGAAACAAAGCAGGATGAGCTTTGCCTTTATGGCCTGCACCAGATTGGCGATTATACTCGGAGACAATAGCTCCCATAGGATGTCGTATCAGAAGTATCGCTTTATCAAACTCAGGCTGGCATTTCAATCCAAAATTATGTGTTTTAATTACTAACACTCTGCCAGTTCTTACACCCTCTCCTCTAAAACCATTAGCCTGTATTTTTTCATCAAAATAAACAGCCCCAGTGAAGTAACCTGAAAAGAAAGGACAAATACTGAACGATAGAAAAAGAACATCGTTTTCAAATGCAACCAATAAAAATTGAATTATACACATATCACCCTGTTGACCCCTTTAATCACGACTGTGTGTTAGCGAAAGTTAACCTGTTCAAAGAGCTTTTAACTAGTACCTTTCAAAGAAGATATGTGCTATGAAGCAGCGAGAGATAATAATTACTTGATGAATCCAATTTAACTGTGGATCACGTCAGTGTGACAAAACTTAAGCTGTGGATCTAGTCAAAGAGAAATAACTTAAGCTGTGAATTGTATCAGCGATACATAACTTAAGGTGGGGCTCGGGTCAGAGAAACATAACTTGAGCTGTCGATCGAGTCAGTAAGACACAACTTAAGGTTTGGATCGAGTCAGCTACACATAACTTAAGCTGTGGATCGAGTCAGCGAGACATAACTGAAGCTGTGGATCGAGTCAGTGAGACATAACTTAAGTGAAAATTGAGTCAGCTTGACATCACTTAAGCTGTAGATTGAGTCAGCGAGACATAATTTAAGCTGTGGATCGCCTCAACAAGCCACAATTTTTGCTGTGGATCTCAACAGCGAGACATACTTTAAACTATGGATCGAGTAAGCGAGAAATAACTTGAGTTGTAGATTGAGTCGGTGAGACATAACTTAAGCTGTGAATCGAGTCAGCGAGATAAAACTTAATATGTAGATTGAGTCAGTGAGATATAATTTAAGCTGTGGATCGCGTCAACAAGACATAAATTAGGCTGTAGATTGAGTCAGTTAGACATACTTAAGCTGTGGATCGAGTCAGCGAAACATAACTTAAGCTGTGGATCGAGTCAGCGAGATAAAACTTCAGGTGTAGATCGAGTCAGTAAGACATAACTTAAGCTGTGAATCGAGTCAGTGAGACATAACTTAAGCTGTGAATAGAGCCAGCGAAATATAATTTAAGCTATGGATCGAGTCAGAGAGACATAACTTAAGCTGTGGATTGAGTCAGCGAGACATAACTTAAGATGTTAATCGAGTCAGTGAGACATAACTTAAGATGTGGATTGAGTCAGTGAGACATAACTTAAGATGTTAATCGAGTCAGTAAGATATAACTTAAGATGTTAATCAAGTCAGTGAGACATAACTTACGCTGTGGATCGCCTCAGCGAGACACAGTTTTTGCCGTGGATTACAACAGCGAGACATACTTTAAAATATGGATCAAGTATGCGAGAAATAACTTGAGTTGTAGATTGAGTCAGCGAGACATAACTTAAGCTGTGAATCGAGTCAGCGAGATAAAACCTAATATGTAGATTGAGTCAGCAAGACATAATTTAAGCTGTGGATCGCGTCAACAAGACATAAATTAGGCTGTAGATTGAGTCAGTTAGACATACTTAAGCTGTGGATCGAGTCAGCGAGACATAACTTAAGCTGTGGATCGAGTCAGCGAGATAAAACTTCAGGTGTTGATCGAGTCAGTGAGACATAACTTTGGCTGTGAATAAAGTCAGCGAGATATAACTTTAGCTGTGGATTGAGTCAGCGAGACTTAATTTCAGCTGTGCATGGGGTCTGCGAGACATAAATTGAAATGTGTGATCCAGTCAGTGAGATATAACTTTGGCATGCCCGCTAGATCTACATGAGGACCTGCAGGATATATCTAACTTAATGATAACTCTATACTGGATACCCACCTGTAGCCTGCTGTAGTAGATGTCTAACCCAAGTGTTTCCGGACCCTGGCACGCTCGCCAGAGCCACACGAGGACCCGCAGGAGATATAAAACTTAAGGTGCTACACTTTGTCTGCTCGTCACCTTCTGTAACATCTGTGCTTTCTACAACATCTGTGCTTTCAGATTTGTTAAAAATCAACATCAGGTTTTTATTAACAGGAGATATCTTTCCAGCTATGATGTACCACGAATGGTCGCAGTAGAAACTATCATTTCCATTCACATTTGTTTCATCTTCGTTCTGATGCAGTTTCAGTATTTCTTTATCATCCAAAACACACATTTTTTTTTGTAATGAATGAGCTGTATTTGTGTTTGTTAATTCCCTGGTGACGTAGGTCAAAGGTATCCTGTCAAACTCATAGAGACCATACAAGAAAGCTAAAGCTGTTATAATCATCACCAACAAACTCCTCAACAATTTCTTCAAATACTCTATTCTTACAATGGGAAACATCTGTTCAACATAAAAATACATACATACAATGTCAATTTTAAGAGACATGTACACTAGGATGTCATGTATTGTTTAAATAACACATACATATCGATTGGTTGAGATGTGATCACGTGTTGATAGTTAAGACAATTTTTTGACTTAAGTCAGGCTGGTGAAACCGGGGCCTAAAGTAAGAAAACTAGCTTAACTGGGTATTCGTCCAGCCCGTGCCAATACCGGGTCAACATCTTCAACGTTGGCCCGGCATCTGGCCGTTGCTAATCAAATACCCCTGCTAACAGAACATGATAACACTGTTAGTGTCAGATGCTCGGTCCAACATATAATATAGGCCTATGCAGATTAATCGGCTGATAAGTAGACTAGCATATAAACAGAGTGTGTCCTCCTGCTATCCTCAGACCTGAACACAATCTATTCCAGATGTTTGTGGTCGAGATACTTACAGATACCAAACGTAAGAGTTTTTATCTGCCAGAGGCTCATCATTCTTATGGCTCTTGTGTTGCGAGGCCCGTAACTATATGTGTTCAAACTAGCCCTAAACTAGCCCCAAAACAAATTAAATACCAATAAAATTAGAACGATATTTGCGTGAGATGTCATTTCAGCAAATAATTTAATTTGTCTATTTTGCATAAATAGTAATATTTTCTGTTATTTGAAGCCGAAGTTTGTGTGAGACAATCACAGCTACAGATAAACGTGAAATATAAACAAACAGTTCAGGTTTCAAGTTAAATATACAGTCATGTTCTAAATTCGCATGCGTAGGTCACGTGTAGGCCTACAGTATCCAGTACAGGTTGATTGCATTCAGCTCAAGTAAGTCAACCTGATTACAAGACCATGGATACTACTCCAACAAGACACTCACCCAATGCTGTTTTAATGTTAGACCAATGTCTGCGACACTGGCCCAGCATTAAGTCAACACTGTTCCCTGGGAAAGCCCTCCTGTCAATATATGCGTGGGGGTCAACTGTTTCGAGCTCCCTGCAGTAACATAGTCAGTTAGTTTTCAAACCCAAAGCACAGCTTGGCGCTTTGAGCTTTGGTGGAATTATTTACTCATAGATGTCGCTCCAGTATGTATGGACTTGTTATGATCTGGGAACTTGCTCTTAATGTGACGTTGGGTATGCAGGTTTAATTTAATTATGGAATAGGACCTAGGCCTACCCACGGGCACTATTGTATTCTGGGGAACCCGTGTCCCGCGTATTTTAACAGTTGACTTTAACATTAACTCTGTTGAACGATTTGTGTAGCAGAAAAATAGGTTCCCCATGCATCCCCTACTAAAAATTCATTCCCACACCAATTTTAGCAATCCTAAGATATATATTTTCACATTTCAGGTGTTACTGGTGAAACCAAATATCCCACGGTGTCCAATATTGCAAGCATCATAATAATTTACCATGTTAAGTGTCATTAAGAGCATGCACGCAAATACCGACTTAAGTACAATTGAGTGATAGTGATCAAATAGAAAGCATATCAATTAAGTGTCTTGCAAGGTGGCATGTTGATCATGTTCACACTGGATTTTATCGAAGCTGGTAATGTAAATTTGTAAATAGATCAAACCGATTTTATAAAATCTACACTTGGCACCCTACAGCAGACTCCAGCTTTGCGCAAAAAACGCGAAACAGGTATATCCCCTTTGCTGGTTCGTCAAAAATGTAATAGGTTTACTATAAAATACTGGGAGAGATTTGTCTCTCTCTGAAGATCACCCCGTAAAAACCCATGCCATATGTAAAGCTTGCATAATTCACGTTTTAAAAATTGGTGCTCGCATATTTAATATTTACTGGAAGAAACTGATTTGTTAGATGTCTGGAATGCCAGTCTACTAATCGCTACAACTATTTGATGTCTTCAAATTAGCCACAGCATTGGAAATCCCAAATTAAGTACAAACATAACCTACATAACACCGAATTTCGCGTCTAGTCTGCTTACACTGCAACGGAAATCATGGTTGTTACTGCTACAGCTATAATAGGATGAGCTTCTACGACCTGCAAATCAGACCGAGCTATGGGACATGGGGAAAAACGGCCGTGGTGACCCAAATTACTATGTAGCAGCCATAATAGACGAGTCTCACCGAACTATGGGGCCTGGGGCAAAGGCCATGGTGACCCAAATAGGCGCGCATTATAGCTGAATCTGACTGAGACCTTGGACATGGGCAGTTGGTCATATGGGTGAAATTTCTATTTATTAAACATGCATTCTACTTACATACACTTGACATGGCTAAAATAATGGTTCGTTTTATATCCATTCATGCCATGATTTAGTTCGTGTTCACCTAACACGCGTAATACAAACTTTATGTGTTGATTTAGGACTAAATTCGTGCTTATGTCAATGTTAAAACAACAACATATTTGATAAAGTATACACAATAAAAATAGAAAACAGATTGGACATGGCATTATAATTCAACTTTACCTTGAAATCTTTTAAATATATGATAGTCGTCCCTTTATGAATTAAACTTTCTAGATAATAACTGTTATATATATCGGCATAGTAGGCCCCTAGATAGTCCTGTTACTATGTAGGCCCATTTATGATATACATATTATACAACAGATTTATCATATGTAAAGGCTAAACATTGTAAGCTATCCCACAGGAACTGCAGCATAATGGCCTATTAAATCTACGCGAAGACAATTTAATGAATCTCAATTGATTATTCAACAGTCAAACACACGTGTCTACCTGACATGACATCAGCTGGCTTACAGACTTGGAATATTATCGAAAAAATATTAGAAATCAAGTCAGGCGGACGAAATGTCACAAGCTGCCACCCGTCGTAGTTTTGACATATTGATTTGTGTCATAGTTGCGACTTTTTGGTGAGTGTGTGTCTGCAAACAAGATAACATTACATGGATTTTATGAAAAATACAAAATAGGCGAGAGCTTCATATGGATATATATTTATGTAATTGAAGATTGTATACCTTCACTTTCAGGGTGGTCGTCCATTTGGAAAATGGCCTCAACGGTGAAATGGTCAACTCAGGTATTTTACTGTAAAAACGCGGAAAAAATAATGTAGCTTCTTAATTCTTGAATGGCCACTTGTGTGTGTGATCCTGGACCGCCTCCGCCGACACTACCATCCCCATCGCTGCCTCCGCCGACACTACCATCCTCATCGCTGCCGCCCCCGACACTACATCGCCGCCACCGCCACTACATCGCAGCCGCCGTCACCACTACCATCGCTGCCGCCACCGACACTACCATCGCTGCCGCCACCGACACTACCATCGCTGCCGCCGCCGACACTACCATCGCTGCCGCCACCGACACTACCATCGCTGCCGCCACCGACACTACCATCGCTGCCGCCGCCGACACTACCATCGCTGCCGCCGCCGACGCTGCCATCGCTGTAACCTGTGCAACAGTCCTCTCATGGCTTTTCACTGACAGACTAAATTTACGCTAGAGACGGAATTTCTGTCTACCATCGCTGCCGCCACTGACACTACCATCGCTGCCGCCGCTGCCACTACCAGCGCTGCCGCCGCCGACACTGCCATCGCTGCCGCCACCGACACTACCATCGCCGCCGCCGCCACCACCATCACCGCCGCCGCAGCTACTAACGTTACCATCGCTGCTGCCGCCGACACTACCATCGCTGCCGCCGCCGCCACTACCATCGCTGCCGCCGCCGACACTATCATCGCCGCCGCTGCCACAATCGCCGCCGCAGTAATTGATCTTAGCTAGTGCTTCGGCTTCTTATTTTTTATTTGTTGTATTTTTTATTTGTTATATAGGGCTACTTCGGACTTGGGAATTTCTCTGAATACAACATTTTGACACAGTGTCATTTTCAATATTACTCCCTATTGGTCTTACAAGCGCTGTTGAGAGCAGAGCAACTCCTAATTACCTGGCGATGCTAATAATACTAGAGCCATTACTGATAACATCGGTGATGTCGTCTAGCGATAACATTATTGAGGGCGCCCTTATTACTGTGGGTGAAAAACACAAAGAAGTTTTTGCCAATTTTCACCAGTTATTTTCTTTCTTTTTTGTTAATATAGCTATTATCAGATGCTTTGGTGTTAACTAAAAAAAGTAATTTTATTCTACCTCACCCACCTCGTGTTCAATTGAATTCGGAGAAAAGTGTACAGATTTCGGGTTCATAACATCAACACCACATTGAAGCATACATGCAAGCAGCAGCTGAACATTTTCACTTCTGCGATGTCAAATCCTATGTGGCGTGTTTTATGTCATCACGTTTATATTTTATCAAACACTAATTACATGCGCATAAAGCAAACTTGTGAACTTGAAAAAAAATAAAAGAGTGTAGACAATTATAATGACAACCTACTGTATGTAAATTAAAATTGTTTTTGTGAAGGGTTGCTCCCTAACAGCCCTATATATACCACTAATATACCACTAGTATATATGCCACTAAATTAGGTGTCATGGTTGAAAATTTCTTAGGCCTTAGCTTCGTGAGATATCTCAGAAATTACCATAAAATATGTTAAGGAGTGATGGCGTGTTAATTTTTTTTTTTTATGTTGATAGGCGTCCTGTAAAATGGACAAGTGTGATGTTCATTGCCGCAAATGTCTTTTTATTTTTAAATATGCAAATTAGCCGCCATCACCGGAAATACAGTTTCAATCAATATCATATAAAGTATTCAATTTAAAAGTCACTTTAAATCTGACCCTTTTGCGTTGCATGCTTTTCGCTAATTACTCACACGATTGTCATGAAATTTAGCAAGCATTATTTTGTAGTCTTACGGCAACTTCCTTGAAAATTTCAAGATTATTGTGTAGTTTAAAAGATAGACCATTTGACATGTAGTAATTTCGAATTATAATGCTTCTCTATAAACCCATTGATTTCATTCAGCTTTAATCTCGAAATTCTACTACATGTCAAATGGTCTAACTTTCGAAATATTCACACAAATTTTCACGGTAGGCGCCGGAATACTTGCAAAGAGTGCTTGCAAAATTTCATGGAAATTGATCAAGAATTGACTGAGAAATGATCGAAAAACACCCAACGCTGGTGGAAGTTAACTGCAACTTTTTTTTATATATTGAAGCTATGTTTATACAGTCTGTCATAACCAAAAGCAGTACGGTAACTCTAAACACGAAATTTTAAGATCATGGAGAATTCCCACAATATTGAATCTTTGCGATACTTTGATAACTGGATACCAGATCAGTGACGACCCTGTGAGCTTCGGTGTGAGGATCGTCTTTACAAGGAGGTTCTATGGAGCTCAGGACTGTGTTATTAAACCACCACACCAGCAGCTGCAGGGCCCCCGACATTATCCAGCTCGAGCTGTTTAATCACCAGGTAGAGATCCATGTCGTATGTATTCATACACCAGGTGGTGCTCAAGGTCATTCGAAGCAGGTTGGTGCTCATAATTATGCACATTCATGATAGAAGCCAAGATTTATAGACAATTATTTTGTTCGGAATCAATCAGTACAAAATGCAAATAGAGTTTATAATACCAAACCACATTTACATATAGGCCTACCGTACGAGAAACAGTCAGTGTGATTTTACCTAAAATAAGCCACAATCCATTCAGTATCGACGAACACATGTATAGGAACCTCCTGGCAACCTCACTGTTGAGTTTTAGGAAGCATAGCTATGCTTCCTAAAACTCAACAGTGAGGTTGCCAGGAGGTTCCTATACATGTGTTTGTCGATACTGAATGTGTTGGTAGTCGTTTGAACCACCTTCCTATATTAGGGCAAAGCTAGTAAGTAAGCAAGCATCACTGACATAACTGCAACACTGCAGCCTGAACAAAAATGACATGAATATACTCATGGTTCAAGCACAATTAAAAAGGAACAATTAGGTGTAAGGGGGCAACCATTCAATATCCAGGGGGAGGGCAGGGATATTTTCGAAATAAATAATTAAAGGCAGGGAGAAGGTGAAATAAATAATTTGATGTCGATTCCATTTGAAATAAATAATTTATGGCATATCGGGCAAGCCTACATGTTTTGGCGTACTAAACTATTTTCTAGCCGATGAAATTTTGAAGATTCTGGAGATATTCAGTTTCTCACATTGCAAAATATTAGGCTAATATCATATTATATAGCCTTGATAAATAATACATTGGCAATTTTTGAAAGTCGTTCCAAAAATAGTTGAAATAAATAATTTGTTAACCGTACAGCTGGAAAAAAATAACCATGAGCAGGATCATATTGAAAAAAATATTTTGGTCCATCCAAATATCCCTGCCCCCCCCCTGGATATTAAATGGTAGCCCCCTAAGATATATATACGAGTATGACATCGGCTTAGGATGAATAAACTTATTATAGTGAGACACAGCTTTAAGTTGTTTAAAATTAGATTTTATAATGTACGCGCTTGAAGGGTTTAAGGGACTTTAAAAAAAAAAAAAAATGTAAAAAAAAATTATATGAAGGTAACGTTACATAGTACTGATCTTAAATAAAATAGCAAAATATTTAAAAAAAAACAATGTTAAAGCACCGAAAAAGACGAAACTGTCTCTATTTGCAAGACGTATATTGGCATGTAGGGGAGACTGGGGCACCTTGAGACGGAAAAATTCAAACCCTCTAAACATAGATTTAATTTTCAAAATGAAATATTTTGACGACACATATGGATACAGCATCCAGTGGGGTATATTTGAGCAAGAGATAAAAATTATCAGAAATGTGTACCCTTACATTTTTTAACAAAACAGATTTTCGAATAAGTGTCTCAATGTACCCCGTACTTGGGTACCTTGAGACACTACATGGGGTACGTTGAGACGCCAAATGAGGTACCTGAAAACAACGTGGATCAAACTAAAATCAAGATTTGAATAATACATATATACCTGTAGATGAAGCCTGCAGTTGGCTAATGTTAGATGTTGCAGTAAAATATGTGCCTGAAAAGAAGTGGGGGCACCTTGAGACACTTTCGGGGCACATCTGATATCATAGTTTGTGTGTGGGGTGTTTTCGAACCAAACCATTATACATAAGTTATAAAGTGATAACACAGGTGTAAGATACCACCAAAATCATGGGGAAATCAAGTATTATGTGATCTATAGAACCAAATATTGATCTTCCCAAAAATCTACTTTTCATGTTGAAAATGAACCTAGACTTACATGCATGCCAAGAATGTCCAATAGCCGTTAGCAATAGGGTGGAAAATCAAAATTGGTTAGTTTTGGTATCATTGACCAGCTGGCGCACAAATCGCAAAATAATATCTGTGTCAAACAGGCCCGTCTCATTGTGCCCCATGTCTCAAGGTGCCCCAGTCTCCTACAACAGACAACAAATATTACACTACAAATACTGACCATCTCAGAAGGCACTATGTAACCTGGTTACATCAATAGCTGCGCCCTTTATTGGTCCAGGAGCGCGATGATGTAGGATCATTGATCCGCCCTTAGCAGGTGTTTAGGTATACAAACTGTTTGATTGAGTTTTCTCTGGATTCATAAAAAAATTCTGAAATAAATACAATCATGATCTGTGGGATACACTACTTCATTACTAAAGTAAAAACTAAAGTAAAGACTGTATACTCTCCCCAAATTAAAACGCTGTTCTTAGTACTCGAATGCAAATTACAATTAATTGGCAAACCGAAAGATGTTAGTATGCAAATGAAGTTGATTAACTTGTAATTTTCGTGGAGTTCTATTGCGGTGGCGGGAATCAGAATGTGTTTAACAAAAATAACAAACAGGCTATTCCATTAAATGTTCCGTCCGCTTGAAGTTGTGTCTCGCTACCGCAACCACAACTTCAAGGGACTGAATATTTCTTGCATTTTGCATATTGCATATTGTGTATCAGTTAAGATATTTCTCACTAGATAAACACATACATGGGCCACTGATCCCATGCTGGTTTACAGCTGTGTTTACCAAATAAAAACAACAACAGCTTGTAAATATTGCAAATTGTTTGACTATAATAAACATCACAAAAAAATATTTTGTAAGGTCTGGTAAATATTTATAAAACATATTTTAAACGTTTATTTTGCTTGTTGGGTACTTATTGTTTTTTCTATATAATATATAACAGGTATCACTGCCTAATATATATTGTGCTTAGATACCCAACAGTTGAGCTATGGATACAATAGACTGGGCTTACATCAAGGGCACAGTGTTTTATATCAAATGACATAGATTACCCTGTAATGCAAAGGTGAAGACCAGTAAGTGGTTATAGTTACTGTTGTTTTCCTTTTTAATGCCACATCCCATCTGCCATAGAGCTCTATATGTGTCTCATTGTCAGTAGAATTTTCGGCAGCGCTGTTTTATTGGAAAGAAAGACAAAAGGGGCCGATTAAGAGACCAAAGGGGATAAATTGAGGTCATCTCAGTCATACTCTACTTGTCTCTCATTCATCTCAGTCATACTCTACATGTCTCTCATTCATCTCAGTCATACTCTACATGTCTCTCATTCATCTCAGTCATACTCTACATGTCTCTCATTCATCTCAGTCATACTCTACATGTCTCTCATTCATCTCAGTCATACTCTACATGTCTCTCATTCATCTCAGTCATACTCTACATGTCTCTCATTCATCTCAGTCATACTCTACATGTCTCTCATTCATCTCAGTCATACTCTACATGTCTCTCATTCTCTCATTCATCTCAGCCATACTCTACTTGTCTCTCATTCATCTCAGCCATACTCTACTTGTCTCTCATTCATCTCAGCCATACTCTACATGTCTCTCATTCATCTCAGCCATACTCTACATGTCTCTCATTCATCTCAGTCATACTCTACTTGTCTCTCATTCATCTCAGTCATACTCTACATGTCTCTCATTCATCTCAGTCATACTCTACATGTCTCTCATTCATCTCAGCCATACTCTACATGTCTCTCATTCATCTCAGTCATACTCTACATGTCTCTCATTCATCTCAGTCATACTCTACTTGTCTCTCATTCATCTCAGTCATACTCTACTTGTCTCTCATTCATCTCAGTCATACTCTACTTGTCGCTCATTCATCTCAGCCATACTCTACTTGTCTCTCATTCATCTCAGTCATACTCTACTTGTCTCTCATTCATCTCAGTCATACTCTACATGTCTCTCATTCATCTCAGTCATACTCTACATGTCTCTCATTCATCTCAGTCATACTCTACATGTCTCTCATTCATCTCAGTCATACTCTACATGTCTCTCATTCATCTCAGTCATACTCTACTTGTCTCTCATTCATCTCTGTCATACTCTACTTGTCTCTCATTCATCTCAGTCATACTCTACTTGTCTCTCATTGCTGCCGGTAGTAGTTTCAACAGCGCTGTTTTATCGGAAGGAAAGACAAAAGGTCAGCTCATTAACAGACCAAACGGGATTTATCTTCATATGAATTGAGGTCATCTCGGCCATATTGATTTGGTCCTGGTGCTCCCCCGGCAGACACGATTCATGGGTCAAATGTTTTTTAAAGTTGTTCCGTTTTCTACGACGCTGGCCCAACATTAAAACAACATTGGAGTCTCAGACGTGAGATGATAGGAGATGCTTTACAGGTGTACTAACGACTATTGTCTACTTAAATACGACAGGCGGGTCACAAAGTGGTAAACGAGGCCAAGGTGTGAATTCTGATATAGACAGAGGCTCCTCAAATACACAAGAGTAGAGTCCGAGGTATGGGTCTGGGGCATATCACAAATACAAGAGTAGAGTCCGAGGTCTGGGTTTGGGGCATATTACATATATTCTTAGGGTCCGAGGTATGGGTCTGGGGCATATTACATATACAAGAGTAGAGTCCGAGGTATGGGTCTGGGGCATATCACAAATACAAGAGTAGAGTCCGAGGTCTGGGTTTGGGGCATATTACATATATTCTTAGGGTCCGAGGTATGGATCTGGGGCATATTACATATACAAGAGTAGAGTCCGAGGTATGGGTCTGGGGCATATCACAAATACAAGAGTAGAGTCCGAGGTCTGGGTTTGGGGCATATTACATATATTCTTAGAGTCCGAGGTCTGGGTCTGGGGCATATTACATATACAAGAGTAGAGTCCGAGGTATGGGTCTGGGGCATATCACAAATACAAGAGTAGAGTCCGAGGTCTGGGTTTGGGGCATATTACATATATTCTTAGGGTCCGAGGTATGGGTCTGGGGCATATTACGTATACAAGAGTAGAGTCCGAGGTATGGGTCTGGGGCATATCACAAATACAAGAGTAGAGTCCGAGGTCTGGGTTTGGGGCATATTACATATATTCTTAGAGTCCGAGGTATGGGTCTGGGGCATATTACATAAACAAGAGTAGAGTCCGAGGTATGGGTCTGGGGCATATCACAAATACAAGAGTAGAGTCCGAGGTCTGGGTTTGGGGCATATTACATATATTCTTAGAGTCCGAGGTATGGGTCTGGGGCATATTACATATACAAGAGTAGAGTCCGAGGTATGGGTCTGGGGCATATTACATATATTCTAAGAGTCCGAGGTCTGGGTCTGGGGCATATTACACAAGAGTAGAGTCCGAGGTATGGGTCCGGGGCATATTACATATATTCTTCAGTTCAATGTATTATTTTAACCTTTATCCCGCTAAGTTAATTTATTTATATTTCCACCCACTTCAATTTGGCTGTCGCTACTGCGTCACACAATTTAAGTAATCGAAAATTACCCATATTTGTTGAGTTGCAGACCAAACATTTTGAAACACTAATTTCTTTCTCAATAACAGTTATTTAACTTTCTAATGAAACTGATTAAAACAACTGTAGTCGTGCATAAGACATTTTTGACGATGTCAAATTTAAACAAAACGTTCGGCTCTTGGTTTATAATAAAAAACATTGCTCTCTAAGGGTTAAACCTACATTAGATCAACGTATACTTCTTTAATTTAGCATTGTCGCTGGTGCACGTGGACAGTTCAATGGTAGAATGGTCGATTACAGAGCGGAAGGTCAAGTGTTGGAATCCTACTTTGGGAGGAATTATCTGCTCAACCCCTTGAAACATCCAAGTCGGAGGCGGATGGAGGTAAAATTTGAAAAAAACCGGCATTTCTCAGGCAGAAGGTAGGGTAGGCATGTTAGAAATAGTATCTGCATGACAGGTCTACAGAGGGTGTGCTGCCACGTATCCTGTCAATGAAGCAGTAGGGAGGGGGTGTGCTTCCTGATATAGGATGCTGTCATGGTAACCGTAACTATGACAGCATGACAGGTAGAGTTGACACCTGTCACATTTACATGTCTTTGGCGGATGTAGTGGATCCGCTTCAATGATTTGGTGATGAAGTGTGTGATCCATTGTCACCTTGGTCGTCAGGTCATCTGTCTGTGAAAGATGTATCGTCCTTGTCAAGATCCACTCTCAGAACAATCTGCTGAACGGTTTGGACCACTTCCTTTGGCTATTATGATGCACAAGCGGATGCATGGTTTACAACAAGTGCTCGACGATGCACTCGGTTTAATTTACACCCCAGTGATATTTAGATTAATTTGTATGTATTTTACACAATACTGGTTACAGTCCCAAGTGCGCATCGGCTGGCAGCATTATTATTGTACACGTAATGATGCTTTACACCCTTTTTAGCTCCCGCCGTCACCGTAGGTGAGACGGAGGGAGCTATGGATTCTACCTCCGTTTTTTTTTGCCTCTTCTTTTGCCTATAACTTTGTAAGAAAATAAGCTAGGATAACAATTTTTGGTATGTGGGTTACTTCCAGGTGGCTAATGGACAGGTTAAAATATTTTTAATCTGAATTCAATACGCAAGGTCGCAGAGGAGAAAATGATGATGTTACGGCGTTGGGCCGTTGGGCCGTTGAGCCGTCCGTAAAGAATTCGTTTCCGGAGCAAATCTCTGAAAGTACTTGTCCGATTGTCTTCAAATTTTACACACAACACCCCTAGGGGGTCTAGTTGTGCCTTTTTGGGTTTTTGAACTTTGACCTACTTCTGGTTCAGAACTATGACCTATTTAGACGTTTTGACGCTCACTTCGTTTCCGGAGCAGATCTCGAAAAGTACTGGGCCGATGACAGTCATATTGCACATACATGTTCTCTAAGGTCCCTAGTTGTGCCTTTTCAGGTTTTTGGACCTTGACCTGGAAGTCGACCCAGCACTTTGACCTAATTTATAACATCGGTAAATCCGACTGAAAGATTTTGCGGAATATCATGAAAACCGCTCAAGATAGCTACACCATTACTATAAAACAAATTGTGAGGTTTCAGGAGAGGATGCATCTTGAAAAATTTCAAGTTGATAAAATTCAAAATGGCCGCCTATCGGCCATTATTCACCTCGACAGGCCTGATATTGTGGAATAACATGAAAACCGCTCAAGATATCTACACCATTACTATAAAACAAATTGTAAGGTTTCAGGAGGGGATGCATTTTGAAAAAAATCAACTTGTCCAAGTTCAAAATGGCCGCCAATCGGCCATTATTCACTTTCACATGGCCGTTATTTGGTAAACCGTGCTAGATGGCTAGACCATTACTATAAAACAAAATGTGTGATTTCAGGAGAGGATGCATCTTGAAAAAATTTGACTCGATAAAATTCAAAATGGCCGCTTATCGGCCATTATTCACTTTCACATGGCCGATATTTGGTCAACCATGCTACATGGCTGGACCATTACTATAAATCGAAATGTGAGATTTCAGATGAGGATGCATCTTGAAAAAGTTTGACTTGATCAAATTTAAAATGGCCGCCTTTTCGGCCATTATTCATTTTCACATGGCTGATATTTGGCAAACCGTGCTAGATGGCTAGACCATTACCTGATTACTATAAAACAAAGTGTGAGTTTTCGGGGGAGGATGCATCCTGAAAATTTTTACCTCACGAATTAAAAATGGCCGACAATCAGCATTATTTACTTTGATAGGCCTGATATCAGGTAAAACGTGCTAGATAGCTAGATCATTACTATAAAACAAAATGTGACGTTTCGAGAGAGGATGCCTTTCAAAAACTTTCGACTCAATCAAATTCAAAATGGCCGCCTATCGCCACTATTTACTTTCACATTGCTGATATTTGGTAAACCGTGTTAGATAGCTGGACTATTACTATAAAACAAAATGTGAGATTACAAGAGAGGATGCATCTGGAAAAAAATTGACTAGATCAAATTCAAAATGGCCGCCTATCGGCCATTATTCACTTTCACATAGCCGGTTTTTGGTAAACCGTGCTAGATGGCTAGACCATTACTATAGAATGAAATGTGAGATTTCAGCTGAGGATGCATCTTGGAAAATTTCGACTTGATCAAATTCAAAATGGCCGCCTTTAGGCCATTATTCACTTTCACATGGCCGATATTTGGTAAACCGTGCTAGATAGCTAGAAGATTACTATAGAATGAAATGTGAGATTTCAGCTGAGGATGCGTCTTTAAAAATTCTGACTCGATCAAATTCAAAATGGCCCCCTATCGGCCATTATTTACTTTCACATGCCCAATATTTTGCAAACTGTGTTAGATGTTAGTCCATTACTATAAAACAAAATTTGAGGTTTCGTGGGAGGATGCACCCTAAGTTTTTGACTAATTTATATCGAATTCAAAATGACCGTAAATCAGCTATTAGTTACCTCGATTGGCCTGATATCGGGTAAACCGTGCCAGATAGGTAGACCATTACTGGGATACTGATTAGAATCATTAATTTCAATGGAGGTTTGCAATCTCTGACAGACTGTCTAGTTCTTATCTTACTCTTAGACTGGGCTTCTAAGACCTATTTGTCTTGCGTCTTGATTTTTGACCTAGCCTAGGACTACATTGATAACCCTACACAAAATTGCTCAAATCAAATTCTAATTCGGAGCGGGAGCTCCTGGACTTATGTAGTCTTGTTCAAATTGTCAATACTTAACTGCATGCAACACTAATCATGGTTATATAGTGATATTGTAGTATTGAGTAGATTGCTTAGAAAACAGGACATACTTGCTCAAAATTTTTTTAAAAAGCAGGACGATGATGGTTAGAAAGCAGGACCCTTTCAGATAATAATTTGCCGGATATCGCAGATTTGGAGGATAATATTTGAGCAGTTGGGATATCGCTTTGGGTTGTGATTACGGAGATCAATACAGTTTTACAGGACCCCCTAACACCCCCCCCCCCTCCCGGGTCGCCGCTTGGTGAGCCAGATAAGGGTCTGG
The DNA here is from genome assembly GCA_964017125.1 of Flabesymbios commensalis. Lineage (NCBI taxonomy): Eukaryota > Metazoa > Annelida > Polychaeta > Terebellida > Flabelligeridae > Flabesymbios > Flabesymbios commensalis. The sequence goes on from OZ024909.1 coordinate 82,411,293, forward strand.
AGTGGAGGAGGGAGTGCAGTACCCAGCAAACACGAGACGTTGATCCAGAGTCCAGTAAATCTGAGAGGAAGCCATACGTAATAGATGAGATTGTCTGCTTTCTCGATTTCTGTCAAATGCTGGTCAACCTTTATTTGCCACTGATCCATGTTGTTTTACAGTACCTGTTGTGTTATCCACCCCCCCCCCCCCCCCCAAAAAAAAACTGTTTAAAAAACATTTCTTTCGATGTTTGTTGTTGGGTACTTTTTGCGTTTTTTATATATAACATGGATCACTGCCTAATATATACTGTACTTAGATACGTAACAGTTGGGCTATACATATAATAGACTAGTCCTACATCATCGATACAGTGTTTTGTGAAAAAGATTACCTTGCTATGCAAATTTAAAGACCACCAGTAGCTGCTTATATAGTAGTTTTTGTTTGCCTTTACATAGATATAATAATAGACCAGGCCTACATCATCCATTCAGTGTTTTATATCGTATGACATAAATTATCCTGTTATGCAAAGGTAAAGACTGCTTTTAGTTACTGTTGTTCGCCTTTTCAACATCGCATCCACCTTTCATCTGACCACAGAGCTCAACATGTCTCTCCTTGCCGGTAGTGATTTCGGCATCGCTGTTTCATCGGAATGAAAGCCCCATTAAGAAGTCTATTAACAGACGGTACGGGATTTATCTTGATATTAATTGAGGTCACCTCGGCCATATTGATTTGGTGTCTTGGTACTCATCCTACAAATTAGATACAAGGGCCCGATGTTGTTTTAATGTTGGTCCATCGTCTACGACGCTGGCGCAACATTAAAACAACATTGGTATATCAGACATTATATGATAGGAGGTTCTTTATAGGGGTACTAACGACTATTTCCTACTTAAATACGACAGCCTCGACAGACAGGTCACAAAGTGGCAAACGAGGTCAAAGGGTGACGTCTGATATCGTAAGAGGCTTATGAACTAAACAAGAAGAACGTTTGAGGTCTGGGTCTGGGACATTACTGGGCTATGGTATTTAATGTGTTTTTTAAACCTTATCCCGTTTATATTTCCACCTACTTGAATTTGTCTATCGCTACAGTGAAACACAACTTTGTGTAACGCTAAATTCCCCATATTTGTCGAATTCTATACCAAACATTTTGAAATCTTGATGTTTAAACACTCATTCATTCCCAATAACAGTTATTGAAGTTGACATGACATGGTATTTTGCCTGCTAGGTCGCCTCAGATCCACCTCTCGTCCTGATACAGTAACCTTAGCGCATAATTGTATCGTCCTAACTGCGGGGTTCCGTCTCTTGTAATATTGCTACACTGTATAGAATACGACGCAGAACAATCTCTTCAATTACTAAACAATAATCAGAATCAGAATACCTCAGATTAGATTCAACTTATTCAGCTGTTAATCTGTGAGCCAAGTCCCAAAGGAGATGTTAAAAGAATCTCACATGGACTTCCAACAGTGTCGGATCCAGTGGGAGGGAGGGGTCGGGGGGGGGGGGGGGTGGTTTTGACCATCCTCTACCAAAACAAAATTACCTCAACAAATTTTTAATAAATGAAAAATAGTACCAAACAACTTTTGCGGGTTATAAAGAGTAGATTCTGACGCCTTAAGTTGATCCCCGCACTCGAAGAATTGAATTTTTTTTATAATGGCCGTAGACCCATAACATAGGTATTTAAATGAAGCGGGGAACCTAACTAAGACATTTATGATATCTTGGTATATTTAGAAATATTTCAGCGCCCTAATGGTTAAACCTAAATTAGATCAACGTATACTTCTCTAATTTAGCATTGTCGCTGGGGCACGTGGAGAGTTCAACGGTAGAATGATCGATTACAGAGCGGAAGGTCAAGTGTTTGAGTCCTACTCTGAGAGTAAAAGGCTTTGTTTGCTTAACTCCTTGAAGCATCTATGTCAGAGGCGGATACAGACAAATATTTAATAAACTCGGCATTCTAAACCGGTACTCAGTCTAGCAAGTTATTACCTGACTGTTATACCTGATTAATCTCTCTCCACATTGATCAATCATACAGTCATTCCAGATAATCAGACAAGGTTATCTGAAAAAACTCGACAAACTAGATATTTAAAACTTAAAATTAGTATACCCGGCAATTTGATAAAATGTGAAATCAGAATCCGCTGGAGTACAGGGAAGCGTGCACTCGATATTTACATTTATTCGTTTAATTATAGAATTAAACATAATTGTATAATAACCATATAAATGTTTAACATTCAACATGTATATGTTTATTATACAATTATGTTTCAGTATATTTGTCAAAGAATGGCGGTTGCAAAATTGGAAGGGCCGAGAAAACACTGGGTCAATGTCCCGTGCTGGCTGGGCCATGGTTCTGAGAGTGGATCTTGACAAGGACGATACATCTTGCACAGACAGATGACCTGACGACCAGACTGACAATGGATCACACACTTCATCACTAAATAATTAAAGCGGATTCACTGCATCCGCCAAATACATATAAAGGTGACAGGTGTCAACTCTACCTGTCATCCTGTCATAGTTACGGTTACCATGGCAGTCTCTTATCTCAGGTAGCAATCCCGCCCGCTTCAATGACAGGATACGTGGCAGGGGATAATGGACTTGTCTAGGTCTTTGTGATAACAGATCATAGGAATCATCTCACTCATCTCACTATATTTTACAATCTTACATGTCACGAAAAATGGTGCTTTGTAAACACTGAGATATCAAAAAATATGTATCGAAATAATATATATACTATCTATGATGTCATTATCATACGCATGTTGTTATATTGTAATTATTCTAATCTGATTGATTAGTACCATCATATCTTATCTAACACAGATAGAAGCCCCACCTAGTGAATACAACATTAATCAATAATTGTTACTTTCAGGACGGAGAGTTATGATGTCGTTACACATATGTATTGGAAGTGGAGGAGAAGCCCGGTCCTTGTTTATATGCTAATACCCAAATGCCAAGACCTCAGATTTATATGCTTATACCCAAGTGTTCAAGTTAGTGTTTGGCTATGTATATAAATAATGCAGATGTTTTATTTACTTTACTTCTACGCGATTCTCTTATAATATACAATACATATTTTTATGTTTTCACTAAATTTCCACCATATATTCACATACTCTAGTAAAATATGAATTTGTATAGGTTTCAGAATTCTACCTTTACCAGTCTTTTCTGCTACTTATGTATAATCATACGTAGTTATGTTATCACTAGCTTTGTTGCAAAAAAACCCCAGATATATCCTCATCTACATATCACGAGAATGCCTTTTAACTTTATTTCATCTACATATTGTGCTGATTTTTCAATAACTATGGCAAGTTTGATTCTAAGTGTATAAAGCAAAATTGTGCAAAATTTTAGAAATATACATTTATTATTAAAAAACTCAGGCAATTTCACAATTTACTTTTAGGTGACTTTGCGGAGTCATATGTTTAGAGCTAAGCAGATCTGTCTGTCTGTAGACCCTATGCCGCCAGGTCCCACATTTTGAGTCCTGTGTCAACTGATTCATCTCACCATCATCAGAAGGTTCTGCGGGCCCAGTTTAGCCTATATATGAATAAAGACGGCCAAAGCCCCATTCATTCATTCATTCATTCATTCATTCATTCATTCATTCATTCATTCATTCATTCATTCATTCATTCATTCAGCCATTTAGCCAATCAGCCAGTCAGTCAGTCAGTCAGTCCAGTCAGTCCAGTCAGCCAGCGAGCCAGTCAGTCAGTCTTAAAATTAGTATACCCGGCAATTTGATAAAATGTGAAATCAGAATCCGCTGGAGTACAGGGAAGCGTGCACTCGATATTTACATTTATTCGTTTAATTATAGAATTAAACATAATTGTATAATAACCATATAAATGTTTAACATTCAACATGTATATGTTTATTATACAATTATGTTTCAGTATATTTGTCAAAGAATGGCGGTTGCAAAATTGGAAGGGCCGAGAAAACACTGGGTCAATGTCCCGTGCTGGCTGGGCCATGGTTCTGAGAGTGGATCTTGACAAGGACGATACATCTTGCACAGACAGATGACCTGACGACCAGACTGACAATGGATCACACACTTCATCACTAAATAATTAAAGCGGATTCACTGCATCCGCCAAATACATATAAAGGTGACAGGTGTCAACTCTACCTGTCATCTTGTCATAGTTACGGTTACCATGGCAGTCTCTTATCTCAGGTAGCAACCCCACCCGCTTCAATGACAAGATACGTGGCAGGGGATAATGGACTTGTCTAGGTCTTTGTGATAACAGATCATAGGAATCATCTCACTCATCTCACTATATTTTACAATCTTACATGTCACGAATGGTGCTTTGTAAACACTAAGATATCGAAAAATATGTATTAAAATAATATATATACTATCTATGATGTCATTATCATACACATGTTGTTATATTGTAATTATTCTAATCTGGTTGATTAGTACCATCATATCTTATCTAACACAGATAGAAGCCCCACCTAGTGAATACAACATTAACCAATAATTGTTACTTTCAGGACGGAGAGTTATGATGTCGATACACATATGTATTGGAAGTCGAGGGGAAGCCCGGTCCTTGTTTATATGCTAATACCCATATGCCAAGACCCCAGATTTATATGCTTATACCCAAGTGTTCAAGTTAGTGTTTGGCTATGTATATAAATAATGCAGATGTTTTATTTACTTCACTTTTACGTGATTCTTCAATAGCTTCAATAGATTTTTCAATAGCCATGGCAAGTTTGATTCTAAGTGTATAAATCAAAATTGTGCAAAATTTTAGAAATATACATTTATTATTAAAAAACTCAGGCAATTTCACAATTTACTTTTAGGTGACTTTGCGGAGTCATATGGTTAGAGCTAAGCAAATGTGTCTCTCTGTACACCCTATGCTACCAGGTCCCACATTTTGAGTCCTGTGTCAACTGATTCATCTCACCATCATCAGAAGGTTCTGCGGGCCCAGTTTAGCCTATATATGAATAAAGACGGCCAAAGCCCCATTCATTCGTCCAGTCAGTCAGTCAGTCAGTCAGTCAGTCAGTCAGTCAGTCAGTCAGTCAGTCAGTCAGTCAGTCAGTCAGTCAGTCAGTCAGTCAGTCAGTCAGTCAGTCAGTCAGTCAGTCAGTCAGTCAGTCAGTCAGTCAGTCAGTCAGTCAGTCAGTCAGTCAGTCAGTCAGTCGGTCAGTCAGTCAGTCAGTCAGTCAGTCAGTCAGTCAGTCAGTCAGTCAGTCAGTCAGTCAGTCAGTCAGCTAGCCAGTCAGCCAGTCAGCCAGTCAGCCAGCCACCCAGCCACCCAGCCACCCAGCCAGCCAGCCAGCCAGCCAGCCAGCCACACAGCCAGCCAGCCAGCCACCCAGCCAGCCAGCCAGCCAGCCAGCCAGCCAGCCAGCCAGCCAGTCACTCAGTCAGTCAGTCAGTCAGTCAGTCAGTCAGTCAGTCATCAGTTCCAATGTTCGATGTGATACCCTGTGTTTAAGCTAATCCAGCGTTGAATCTAATTTGTTTTCGTGATTGCGAGCTTCGTTTTATTGTGATGGACACAATTTGTAGGTTAGGCCCCTACTATACATTTGATCCTCTATGGATTGGGTGATTGTGACGTCATTTTCATGGCTTGTTTAACCAGTCGCATCTTTCCAGGAAGGCACCGCGTATAACTGTGTTTAGTGAGTGAAGGATGATCCAAATCAAAGACTTGTCACAAGAGTAAGAATATGATCAGGGAGGTATAGGTCAGAAAGGCGTGTTTCCCATAACGTGATACACGTGGACGTCATTATACATTAGTTGTGTGTCGTTTCGTTGTCAAAGCTTTGTGCTGTGATTAAGGAGATCAAAACACCTTTGGAAAAGGTCGGACCAGAACCCCCTGACCCCCCCCCCCCCCCCGGATCCGCCACTGTGTGAACCAGATGGAGCGAAGGAGGGAGTGGAGGAACCAGCATACACCAGACGTTGATCCAGAGTCCTGTAAATCAGGGAGCATGTCAGACATAATGGATGATGCTTTCTCGATTCCTGTTGACTGCTGGACAACGTTTACCGGAGTCCAGTAAATCAGAGAGTAAGCCATACGTAATGGATGAGATGCTTTCTGGATTCCTGTCAAATGCTGGTCAATCTTTATTTGTCGCGAGTCATCAAGCCTGGGAAATAGTGCTAACATACGGTCATCTGGTCGATCCATAGAAATTCCAAAAGTTGTCCCTCAAATATTCCGTACGCAAACCCATCGATTGCAGTTGTTAACACTGCCTGCTTGGAACGTCGGAGATCGCTGGTT